>JAPMOQ010057597.1:2183701-2268641 GCA_026543055.1 Argiope trifasciata | reverse complement strand
ACACACACACACACACACACACACACACACACACACACACTTTTAAAGACTTAGAAAGAGGAAAAGTTGGAATTTGACAGATGAAGATGTAAAATTGTGTAAATATGTATTATTTGTATTGTCCATAGTTTTAATAATAATAACCGGGTTGTAATTGAATTATTTTTGGTGGACGGAGCTTCTCGGATGTTAACATTCCAACTTGAAACATTGAGCTTTTTGCTGAACATGCATAGAAGAAACATTTATCAATTAGTTCTACAACTCTTGTGATTACGAATAATAAACAAAAGGTGAAAAAGTGTACGATTCGAAAGACATTGTAGTCAGACAAATTCAACTGCCTACAACTGTGTTTGGAATTATTATACTTAGACACCTCGTTAAAAAGTCATATGCTACTGGCATACCATCAGATATTATGTATAAATAACTCAATAATAAGTCATGCAAATATTCTAAATTACCTTTATACGTTTCATATTTATCTGCCGTTTCATTATAATTTAGATTCATTCATAATCATTGTATTATTAAATTATTAATGTTTCTATAAATTAATGTATTAATGTTAAATTACTTAATAATATCGCTATTCCTTTTCTTTTTAAAAAAAGAATGCTATTCTTTGTGTTTGGAATTCCGAAGGATAATTGCATTCGTATAAGGATTTAAAATTTTCTAAAAATAGACAAACATGGATTAATAAGCCGAACTAAGAAATAATTTTCGGAATTTTATGTTAACATATGTATGAATAGGATTGATACCCACTACTGGATTATGAAATAGACAGTCATCTACTCAGGGGTCTCACAATTGGAGGATCTTCGATTTGAAACTGGTGGATATAAAAATAAAAAAATCTTGACAAACTTTATTTAGAACATTTAGATTATTAGACAAACTTTCTGTTAGAATATTCAAGTTGTGTTAAAGAGGTTTCGTAATTTTTGTACCCGCTTCTTTGAAATTTTTTTCAAACTTTAATTAAAGTATTTTTGCTCGGGAGATAGTGGAACCAGTTATCTTGAACATGATCCTCAATTAAATATTTTATTCCAGATTAAATTAAGATAGATGCGATAATATTTAGTTGTGAAAGCTAGGAAGGGAAACTTGCATTACCTAAAGATCCCTACGGGGCTGAGTCCAGTTCTGATTCTATTTATATGTTATCCATATTTATTATAAAATAGTCAATTAGTAACTGTTTTTAATTAAATTTAAAACTTTTTATATACAGGTTATTAAAACATCGTAATGCCCATATCAGTTTTTGCCAAGATTTGGAGATTCTTTTTTTTTTTTTTTTTTTTCAGAATTTTTAAAATCATTCTTGGATATTATATTTTAATCACGGTTCTTGCATACAAATTGACCGAAAATAAGTCGAATAATCTTTGCGATGTGGTGCTGTTAGATATACTTAATTCTCTTCGTTATTTGAAAATAGATTGCATTAAAAATTTGGGGAATATTCTGTGTGATTCCAATCCAAATTCCATATTTTATATTAACATTTTAGAGTAAAAATGTGTAATGAAAATATTTTTGTCTTTCATTGATAAATGTTGTTGAAATATAACCATGAGAGAAATAAAATCCCTTTGCATTTTGAGTTTTACTCCAGCACTTTCGTATATAATGTATATACTACCGGCTTGAAATATAAGAATTACTCTGTACTTTTCCTAAGCATTGTCTAGAATGCCAAATGCTATTTAGGCAAAGTACTGAAAAATAGAAGGGGGGGGGGAAAGTAATGCAAAGGTCGTGCATCAAAAAGCGTGCGTTTCTCAAAAATACATAATCTCTTCTGTCGAAATAAGGAAACAGTGCCATTAGAAAACTTTCATTGGAGACTCGTAAAAAGAGAAAATAAGAGAGAGAGAAAAAAAAAAGTTGTTCAAAATAACATTTTTCATTTCTTTTTAAGGAAAATAAAAGTTTCGTATTAAAGTAATTAATTACAGCTAACCTACTTGTTGCAAGTTTGTAGGTTTGAATGACATTTTAAGTCATACTTCATTACTTTTTTTTTTCACTCAAAGACATTTTATGACTTTTTATTTTACACGTACGCTTAACAGATCCATGGTTGTGTCCACTGGACTGAGCATTTTCAACTGACAGGAGAGATTTTCTTGGTTAGATATATCTTTAATTTTAAGCAAGTTCTTGGAGCATAAAGTGAATTGTGATCTCACATATAGTTGTTTTGAAATTCCTTCAGGAATTTTAAATCTGCCGAAACCATCTTCTGCCATATTCATTATCACCACAAGTAGTTGCGAGAATCATCTTGTCCTTTGTGAACGCCAGGAATAAGAGCTTTTACAGTAGTTTTTAAAAAAGCAGATGATTTTAATTTTTTTTGGCTGGGGCGAGGGCATTTTCAGACTGACTTTAGAATTAATTCTGCCTCTGATGGCCTTTTCAGCTTTGAAACAAAGACTGTACAAAGTATTCATTTTACATCTATACTATCTTTGCCACAGAAAGTATGAATTTTTTTTATGAAACTTTCTGCACGCATGTGCTTTACTGGTTTCGCTTAAACACCCACAACAGTTTTCAAAAATGGTAAATTTTTTTCGATAAGCAAGTTATCTTCATGTTAGTGTAATTCACCATTGATTATAATCTCATCAAGTTTTTTGAATCTGTGGTGCATTTTACAGCCGATTTGTCATTTGACATACTATAGATTGCCCGGCAAACAGAAATGCCTTTTCTTACTTTGCTGAACAGTTTTTGTCATTTTAAAAATATGTATGTATTCTATAGAATGTCGTCTTTTATATGTTACTGGTAAGATATAGATAATACCTATGTAGCCACATTATCATTCACTTTAGTGGTTTGTAGTGCCAATCGGTGGAAGAATGTTAATCTTATTTTTTCTGTTTAAGTTGTTTTTAAAATTCAAATGAATTCGCCAACGTTTTAAAATGCCTTGTGTGTATCATCCGAATATTTCTATTGGCAGTGATATCCTGCTAGCAGAGTTTCGACACTTGGACTGGAGGATTGCCCATTCAACAACCGATTCCCCAAATTGTCTTAATCTTACATTTGATCCCTGCGGACTTGTTGTGCACTAGGCTGTAGTAGTGAGTATAGTGTACATCAAATCCAGTGGGGTCAAATGTCCTCTCGCTATTTTGATGTGGAAAGAGTGTGCTGTCGTCTTTATCACCCGATTCCTGTTTATAATCATCAAGTTGTCTCGAAATAATCCTCATGTTATAAAACAGAATGCTAATTCAACTGAATTTAAACTGAACAAAATGAAGATTGCAGAATGAAGTTTTGTCTTAAACAGATTGGTAGCACCAAAAAAAAAAATTTTTTTTTGTTCTTATTATGAAATATGAAATTACTCGTTCATCCATCGATTATTGCCATTTTTGATTTATTTTAGGAATCTATCAATTAAAAAAAAATTTGGTGAGTTCTAAAAAAGTCTTGCTATCAAATTGATTTTCGTTGTTTGTATGTATATTGTTAAGTTACGAACTTAGCTTTCGATTACTGACATTTTAAACTAATTTTAATTTTACCTAAGTTGTATTATAAAATTTTGTTTTTACATATTTTAATTCTGTAATTACTTTTTGATTAGAAATGAATATCAGTTTCGTGATTAGAAAAGAATATCAGGATCATGGTTTAAAATGAATTTCATTATCATGATTCGAAATGAATATCAGTATTGTATCAGTTTATAGTAAATTTCATTCTCTCGCTGAACTCTCGCCCATTTATCCCGAAGAATGTTGCGAAAATGATAAACTCATTTGGAACCGAGAATGAATTTTTTTTTTTTTTTTGTTCTTTCACGGTCGGGTTTTATAATTACTTTTTGTGATTTTTTTTGTTCTTTTGTAGTCGGGTATTAGTATTTTTTGCGATTTATTTTATGCCAGCGTAATTTAAAGACATTTCAAAATGAGCGAAGCGGGGGTGTTATTCATGGAACTGGTTTTATGAAATTTTTAAAATTATTTTCAAAGTCCTACTTCAGTCATATATATCTTCATTTTATTTGCATTTATGGGCACATACTTGAGTCATTTAATCGAGACAAATTTGAAGTATAAAGTATTAAAGAGAAACAAATGCATCGGAGCATAAAAATAAAATTAGTGCCTTGAAAAATAACTGGAATGGGATATTATTTGTAACTTGTTCTGGTAATCATAAGTTATCGCTGGTTTTTTCAACCTGGTTTCGAAGTATTTAAAGCGATTATTCACTTCCTTTCTTCTGAAAAGTCAGATATATCTTCATTTTAATTATATTGATGAGTCAAAATGAACTTCAAATGTAAAATAAAATAGCAATAAAAAGACATAAACCCGAAACATAAAATTAATGTTCGGAGGAATAACTGAATTAAAAACAAATTTAAGATGTCTTCTGGGAAAGGAATGATTGTTAATGAATGATCATCGAAATAATGATATTGGAATGACATTAGAATTAGATAAACAAAATATTCGTGTACTAAACAGCAGAATTTGTTTATCTTAATTATTTTCTGCTTTTTAATCTTAAAGTCTATTGTTTCTAGAATTGCTTTTCAGATGGCCCCACGCGTGTGAAACCATATTTTAATTTTAGCCAATCATTAATCAATAATTAGGGTGCTAAAATTTCAAAATAGTGTGCTATCATGAAGAATCCATTAGTATATTAAATTCCATAACTCTAGTACATCTGGGAGTGAGTCAAAATCGATTACAAAATCTTATATTCTCAAATATGAAAATGATCAAGTTAAAAATAGGTATTTAAATATTGTTATCTGCGAACGAAAAACAAAATAAATTTCGGGAAATTTCGTTCTTGGAAAAATGTTAGCTGTGCGTCAACCTTTTTTATGCAACTAGGCTATTTAATAGCTCTTGTTATGAGAAGATATAATGCATTTCCAAGATTATATTACATTTACCTTGATAAAAAAAGAAACCCTTATTATTTGTTTATGCTTAGATGGATATTCAGTATCAGAATCTTCATTAGAATATGTTTTTCTTCATTAATGAATATCAATAAGTCTACTAAGCAAATAGCTTGTTTATGTTTAAATGGATATTCGGTATCATAATTCTTATTAGAATACTTTTTTTCTTAATTACTGAACATCGATCACTCTGCTTAGCAAATAGCCTGTTTTTAATAGAATTCATTTGGAAATAAAGCAGAATTGGAAGGGAAAAACTGTTATGAAAATATTATGAATCACTCTATTTTTATGGTAAAGGGTTGTGTTTACATGATCAATTTGCATTTTTAGTAGAGATCACATGTTGAGTTAGAAACATATGTAAAAAAAGGAAAAACAATATTAAAAGTTTGTAGTCACCACATTAACTAAACACTTTGACAATAATAATAAACTTTTAATTGTAAAATAGTTTGTGCATTTAAACATGGAAGATTTTATAATGCGGACGTTCCCCTCCCCCACTTCTCGGAAGGTATACAGATTAAGGCTAAATTTAGGTAAAATTCTATTGTGTAGGTTATAAGCTCTGAAGGCTTTCACGCGTTCATCTTTTATGTCGCTGTAGTTGGAGGTCAAGTTCCTAAACATTATATAACGAATAATTTTAAAAACTGCTAAAAAGTTCCTTTTGCTTCGTTATCAAGAGCTTTGTATCATTTGTATGTTCCTTTATGATGCATTTGGGGAATGTTTCCCTTTTTTTTCTACTAAGCATTCTTATTTTATTTATTCTTGTAAATTGAGAATATTACTTCAATCTGATCTTTCTGATATGAGCATTTGTGAACTATTTCATGGATGAATCACTGTTTAACCAATTTTTAATTCTTCCTGATTTCTAGTTCAAGAATTCTCTATAAAAGAAATTTCATCTTTTAAAAACTAAAGAATGGAACTCGTGGCTGTGAAAATATTTAAAAATAAATTAAAAACGGAAAAGAAAACATAATATTTTTTAAACTTAAAAAAAAAAAAAACTTCAGAAACAATGCAGTATTTTGTTATTATGTATAAGGGAAAAAACATTTGATATGAAATCCACTGAATTTTTGCTTATTCAGTTGCATTATTGAGTTTGTAGAATATCTTTTAAATTTTTTTTAATAATAGGATATCAAAACATTAGTTGATATTTAAAAAAAGTCATGTATTAAAAATGATCATATTGGAAAAAGATAAACGTTGATTGCTTTTTCATACAATTACAAATATTCGATTTAGCTTGCGAAATAAGGTAGGGAACAGGCGATTTACAGCCGCCGCAGAAAGCAGCAGCATGTCTGGATGCACTGTCGACACCATTCGGCAAAGCGCATCTTCAAATTCCGATCAAGTCGATGCCCATGATCAATACGCGCGCCTTTGAAATATCTTTACAGCTAGAATTCTTTCGGAGTCTGAACTGTCGATAAAAGAGGTTACGAGTGCTTTAAGTTAATTGGTGCGCATTTGAAGTATCTTTACAGCTAGAATTCTTAAGGAGTCAGAACTGTTCATAAAATGAGTTACGGGAACATTGAGTTAACAAAATTTTCTTCTTAAAAGTTCCGATTAAATTTTTTTTATTGAATTAGCAAAGTGACTTGTTGCTTTAGTCTCCATTGCTTTGTTGAAGAGAGCACTCCTTTTTCTTTGAAATACGAGACCTTAATGAATGAAAAATCACGCAATTGAATTGTTAGAACATTTTGGTATTTGAGGACTAATCTCACTTGGGCATTTCCTATGCAGTTGTTGTGTTTAGTGATATTTTTTGGCTGATTTTAATACGAGAGACGGGGGACGCATTTTATGTTTATATTGCAAACCATTTCACAATCTCTCTCTTTATTTTTAATGATTTGTTGAAATGTTAAAAGAATTCTATTCGAATTAGTAAATGTTCTATCCTATTAGCTTATTAGTAAATAATTACTTTGACAGAACTGCTACTTATTAGCTAGTACATTATTCGTACTAGCTAATAAAATATTATGGCTTAGTAGCTAGTAAATACACTAATAAAAAACGTCTTTGTGAGAACAGAAGGGAGAGCTTATAATAGAAGCATAAGATTGGGAAGAAGCGTGTCACGAAAGTCGAAACACTCATTTTCCTGTTAGGCAAGTATTCAAGAAAACTGGAAGCTTGATAAATGATTCGTAAGAGGGTTTTTGTGACATTTTTTAGATTTCGGAATCCTTGTTTGTAAGGAGGAGGACATGACACAAGAATGGAGAGATTCTGGCCAATCTGTATGAAACATCAAACTAATAGTGCTCTGAAATTATTTATTTTTTAAAAAATCCTACGAAAATACTTTGGTTGTATTAAAAATGTTAAAAAAACGTTTTGAGATAAAACTCTGACAAACAATCTTCATTCGATGAAATAAAAAGAATGATAAGATTTGCAGTGAGTCCAGGCAAACATTGATCGTAGAAAAAGAGCCGAAAAAAGATTTTATTAGCTCACATTAAAAATATTGTGATAATAAGTTTTTTGGAGCTTCATTTCACCTGCATGTCCTGTATTAATATAAATTTTCTTTTGAGCCATTTCCTTTACTTAATGTAAATATCAACAAAATTTCTTGCAATGTAATTTATTCTGTGGCGGTTTCTTGAAACATAAAAGAAATAATAAAACAAATATAATAGCTTAAGAGATTTTTCTTTGTAATAATACATAAAGGCAACTGTGTGTAGTTATGCGTCCGTGTGTAGGAGCGTTAATAATTATTTCTAATGTATTAACTAGGTAGAATATTCTTACGCAATGCGCAAAAATGCCATAATAAAGTTTTTAATCATTAACATTTTCTGGAAAGTGTATTCAATATCTTTATTTTGAGGCACCGGAAAGCTTTCATTTCTTTTCACTTTTACATTTTTTTCTTCTGCATCGTTTAGCGGCTTTAGCGTTATCTTTGGTTTTGTTTTCTGCGTAGTTGTTAAATCTAGCCTTGAGCCATTGAGTTCGATCAATATCGTCCATTCTGTTAAACTATGGCTAACTTTGTAATTCACCTACGCACTTGCACGAAATCAAATCTTCGGAACTTTTTGTAAAACTTTCGTTTAATAGAAAGATCCTGATTTGATGATGATTTTGTTTTGTTGGCGCAAGGTCTCCTGAAGGTCATTATGCAGTGGGATATAATTCACTTCAAAAAAGTCAAGCGTAAAATACAGCTTTAAAAAACAAATAGAAAACTCATCAATGTGAAAAAATGAATGAGCTTTTAATTATAAATAAACAAGCAATTATGTTAAATAGTTTACTCAGTTTATTTGCTATTTTTAATGTCATTTAAAAAAATTGTTCAAATTTTCAATTTTATTTCCTTCTCGTAAGAAAATTAAATATACACAGAAAGTGATCCACTTTAAAAAGTTCAAATTACTTTTGAGACTCGCCCGAAATATTATTAACGTAAAATATGTTTTATGTGTTTGTGTCGCACATGTCTGGAAAAAAACCATACAGTTACTATGGTAAAGTTATGGCACAATGCCATAGACAAAATGAAAAATGGGCATACTCATATATCCCCCCCCCCCATGAAAACATCATTGGCTACAGTTCTGATGAAATGCGGTGTTCCAATTTTTTGTTTTAAATTTTCTGTGTGATTATGAAAAACCATTAAATATGGGGTTATATTAATTTAATAATAATTATGGATTTTATTGGGATTACGAGGTATGTTGCCTTTTTTAACACTATTTAATGTAATTTAATTTTAATTAAGTATGGCAAAATTCGTAATTTTACTAACTTTGTTCCTTTAATTCTATGTTAAGGGATTCCCCCCCATATCATTGGTGTGTTGCTAAAGTATAGAAAACAAATATATATCCCTTTATGCATTTTCGAGGTTTTCCTATTCTTGTCGTATTTTATAATTTCCTATTCTATAAGAAATATAAATTAAAAGATCAAAATTTTCAGGATTATTATAAATTGGCTTTATTGTTTAAATCATTTCCACAAATTAATTAAGTTTTGATAATACCGGAACTATGTTCTTTTTTTATTTTTCATTCTCAAACTAATTTATCAATTTTCGAGTACGACCATGTTTCGAAGCATTATTTAAAAAAATATAAATTATTTTTCCCCTTATTTTATTTTTTAAAGATATTTATTGAAATAAAATTTTTTAAAGATTTATTTCTGTTAATGTATAATTAAATTTTAAATATCAGCATGTTGGAGGGAGGTCATATGCGTAAAAACACACTACAATCTTTTATATCGTAACATAAATGCCTCTTGGAATCTAGGAAACAGACTATAAATTGGAACAACTTGTCAACTCGGAAGTTTGATTGAAATTTTTTTGGAAAATTCTATATTTAAATAAAATATTTTTTGAAATATTAATTTTTATGTTCTTTTTTAAAATTAAAACTTTTGCGGCACATTTACTAATTCACTTGGTAAACTTTTTGATGGTTAGTAATCTTGTGGGAAAATCTATGATTCAAGCATATGAGGTGCTGAAAGCTAAAGCGGAGTAGCCATAGTTTCTTCTAAATTGTATATTATCGATTGGTCTGTGTGAATGCAGTTTTGCACCTTGAATTATTATTTTTTTTTCTATTAAATATTGATAAATCGAAAACATTATTAGTTTTTACTGTATAAAAATATTTAAATGTTATTTTTATAATAGTTTTTCCAGAGTTATTTTTGGAATATTTTGTCTTAAATCATAAAAAATACAGAGACAAAAAAGGAAATGGCCAGCTCCTTCTTTATAATATTTTTGTATTCGTATTACTATAATAATATGAATTGTGTGAAAATAACAGGAAAGAATTATATTTTGCTGTGGAATGAAATGCAATTATCTTATACGCAAACGCAATCTACTTGATTGATTAATTGTTTCCAGTTTTGATAGACGAGCTGCTCTGTTTGGCAGAGAGATTCCCTCCCCTCATTATGTTTGCCCTTGAAAACGCGTCGTTCCCTACAGATTAGGATGCCTGTCGAAAGAAAATCAAAATGTTAGACCTTGAAATTTAGATCAGGTTTCATTTAGATGTCACGTAGATGTCCTAATAAATTAGGACTATAGTTTTGGACGACACAAGTTTGTGTTGCGCTACGCGATAATTTTTTCTGAATTTAATAATTGTCGTGCTTGAGATCTACAGAAGATTGGTCTAATGGCATCCCTTCGTATCTCAGAGATAACTGTAATGATCGTTGGTATAGTTATTACTACAGTCAGAATAATTTCTGGGTTCTAAATATAGAATTAAGATAAGAATTCTGTAGATCTGCCTGAGATCTACAGAATATTTTGATTAATGTATCATGCTTTCTTGTGGGGATTTTGTTTAATTAAAATAGCAAAATATTCTATACATGCATAACTTTTGTAATATATTATCATGTTATATTTAATGGAATAAAGGAGGCTTTTTGATGGGTGATATGTTTACTGGCCTTTCTATTTTTAATATATTTATGACTGTATTCTCTAAAGGATATTTGGTCTTAATTCTCATGTGTTTTCAAAGTCTTGTCATAAAATAAAATAGCATTAATAATATTTTGTGACCTTCAATTCTGAATAATACATAAAGATGTTGATATAATCCATTGTTGTACAAATATTTATAGATTTTGTTTCGTTATGTGAAGCCTGGGCGTATTTGCAATTTGATGGGCCATTAAAAATTACATTTAGAGTGGCTATCTCATTTAGAGAGTTATCACCAGAATGAAGCGATAGTTATAAAGCATATACATTATGTAATATAAACATTGTTGCTACAACTTACTATGAATTCCAGAATAGTTGAATAATTTTTTATTTGTTTTAAAAATTACTGCTACTGTCAAAAGACATAAATTGCGTCTTCCTTGTCAGAATAGCAAATGATAATAATTCCCTACATCAATAGACGAGATTTTTACGCCCGCATTCATCTGCGCCTACTATTGATGAAACTTAATATTTGTGGATAAAATGTTTACAAGAGCAATCTTGCACATAAGAAATACTAAAATTGGGGGAAAAAAAAAACCTTTAACCCTACCGTTTCCCGTATGGCTGTAATATATATATATAAAAATTGTCTCGTGAGACGCTAACGCAAAACAGTGGTAGATTTTTGACTTGGCAGACAAGGCAAGTGCTTAAGGCCGCTTGGCTGATGGAAACGCCGCAGACAACTCGATTTAAAAAGTAGTTTTTAATATAGTTGCCAAATAACTTAATAAAATATACAAATTTTATTAATTGCAAAATATATTAACTGTGTTCTGTCGAGTGAAATTGGTCAGGCATCTGTTTGTTTCATTAGGGTTGCATAGTTATTTCGTTATAAATAATGAGCGTCTGGTTAAAAGATATTAGATATAAACATGGTTATCATGCAGTCATGAGTCATAATAAAATTTTAAAAAAAATACGAACATTTTGAAAAAAAGTTATTGAATTTTTTTAAAAATAAATTAAACATGATTAATAAGTTTTTAAAAAATGTAGGAATGCGAAATACAACCATCAAAAAGGAAAGAACAGTTAAATAAAAAATAGAATTTCATATTCTGCGCTGCCCAGGACACGAAATGCCGAAATCCGCCACTGCACAAGCATCAGTAGTACATCGTCGAATATTCTGCAATTTTGGCGGAGAGTTCGCATACACCAGCTGCTTGAAATATCCCATCAGGAAAAAGTCCAGTGACTCTTAGTCCAGAGAGCACAGAAGCTATTCTTCAAAATCACTTTGTCTGATTACTTGTTGTTAGAATATTTGCTTTCTTTATATTTAATGCTTCATGCGCAAACACTCCTTCTTATTAAAATCGTGCATTTGTCGAACAAGTAGGATTCTCTTTTTCCATCCGTTTTTCATGTAAGTGCAATTTCGGAAATCGCAAATAAAAAAGCGGGCGTATTAATTGTTATTTTCTTAGCATTTAATATTTTCATTGTATTTATTATTATTTGTTAAACGAATCCACAATTATTAACTTTTTTTCCCCCTTATCTCTGACCGTTTTCGATATCGGACCGGTAAGATTACCAATTCCACTGCTTGCCGTCTGGTGAAGCTAAAAAAGATAATAATATACTTTCTTATAAGACATCCCGTAATTCCATCGTGAGAGAATTCTGCAGAATATTTAGTTACGTACCAAACACTTGCAAATTTTGTAAAAATTCTGATCTCTCTCTCTTTTTTTTTTAAATTTCTTTTTTTGTTCGGTGTTTTTCGCCATTTTATAGCTTTCTTTTTGTTTATGTGTGGTAATCTACGTTTTAATTTTGACGGCAATTTGTTTATAGATGATTGATTTTTTTTAAGAACATTTCTTGCCCTGATAACCTTAGTTCATTTTTCGATTATTTGGTTTCTGTAATCAAAATTTCTTAACCAATACGGTTTGAAATGATATACCGTCTCCTTTCTTGGGTGGTGTAGTCGAACAAGCTGATTTTGAATTTCATTTAGATTTTGCGTGATAAGAAACAGCGTACGCCTCAGGGAAATATTACTCATCTCTGTGATATTCATTTCGGACAAAGAGATTTAAAATTGTAAGGAATGATGTTCCTTGCCTGAAGATGAGATGCGTTTTTTATTAACCCTTTGTTGAGTCTTATTCCTTTCAGCATTTTACATTAAAAAAAACTTTGAACGAATTATTAATACATATTTTTCTTGGATATTAGAATGGAAAATAACAGCGGAATGTTAAAGCAAAACTAAAAGCATTTATTCTTATTTTAGTTTAAAAAAAGATAAGAATGGTGCAAAAGTTGAACTTTTTTGTATGCAGAGAGAGCATTACGCAGTTTTATTTTTTCGATTTTTCTCAAAAATGAAAGGAGGAGGAAAACAGGCGATATTTGATGGCATATCTAGAGGTGAAGAGTAAATACGTATATGAAACTTAAATGTTCGAAATAGATTCGTGTTTGACTGGCGAACTGTCCCGCAAGGTTTCTCCATTGCAGATTTGCTTTTTTCAATTTGTCTAAAAATTGGAGTGGGGAGTAGAGCAAGTAATGACATATGTGGGGGTCAAGAGCTTTCATATGAAACAAAATTTCTCGAAATTGTTTCAATGGTTTTGGCTGCCGAACTGTTTCGCAAGATTTCTGCAGAGTAGGCTTTTATTTACACACACACGCACGCACGCACGCACACATACAGAGAGAGACACATACACAATATTTGGCTCTAAAGTAGAGGAAGAAAGAAGGCAGGCTATCTTTGATGATATAAATAGGAACTATGAGCTTTTATGTGAAATCAAAATTATCGAATTCGGTTCAGTCGACTTGACTAGGCTACTGTTTGATTGATTCTCATTATTATTATTTTTTAATATGTAGAATAGAAATCGTTTCGAAAACCAAGATGTCAGTTTTAAAATCTGAAAATAGTTTTTAAAAATCAGTGAAACGTGATGAAAGATTCGGCTCTATTTCTATATGCTATTTCAAGTGGTCCCAACCCACGACCATTTTGTAATGTTTCGCATTAAGGTATGTGATTACATTTGGGATGAATTTTTGAAACATCTTCGAAAATGGTTGTTTTTGAGTATTTGCATTATAAAGATTGAAAACATCAATGAACCAAAATATACCTGTTAAGTGACAAAAATAGATTTAAAAAAAGTCTTTTAGAGGGGATGGAGGGGTGACTTTTTCGCTAAAAAGAGATATAAAGCAAAAATATTTTAGTTTTTTAGATTTTCAAATGAGTTGCTGAAAATTTTGCAGACACCTTAAGAAATATATTATCTAGTTCCTGAACTAAAAAATAAGTTCAATCGAATAATCAGTATAAATCGAATGATAAATAACATGAAGGTTTAATTTTTTTTCAAATTATGGGAGACAAAAACAGTTAAGTAATATATTAATTTATAAATATTTTATATTTCCTAATTCAAGATATGCATAACATTTTGAGAAATTATTATGTCGAATCTGAACAAAAAAATATGCATCAGATTTTTAATTTATTCGTTTTTTATTAACTAAAATTCTATCAAGGATTTGAGAAAACAGCATCTAAAGCTATTAAATTGCATTAAAATGTATGTAAATACAAATATAAAATTCAGCGTAACTTCCACAAATATGTACTTGGTATAAACTTTTAATGGTCTTATAAATAAACTTGTTTAAACGTTAAGAGTACTGAAAATTCTTAAAAAAAAAAAAAAATAAGAAAAAAAATTTCTTAATTTCGCAAAAAAAAAAAGTATTTTTAACGTAATTGCGAAACTTAATCGATTTTAATTAGAGGAAGGCCAAGTCAAGAAATATATATAAATGGATACTTTTTAAATTACACGGTATTAAAATGAAAGTTTTTCTAAGAAGCACATCGCACATCTCTTCTTTTTATTCTAACTTAATTCCGTAGTTTTATATGTGAGCATGTGTTTTTTTTTTCTTTTCCCAAGGAATTTAAATTTACTGAAACCGTTCTTTTTATTAGGTCTAAGCATTTAAATTTGATATTCTGTATCAATGATTTTTTGTCGAATAGTTCGCTATTTATTACGTTTTTAATTGAAGCAAATTTAAGAACAAGTTTTCTTGTTTGCAATATTCTTGTTGAAGAATTTTTATATAATTTTAAATTGTGAAAATTAAGTGCTGCGTAACTGGGAATATTCGAAATTAAAAACATTATTTGATGAGGAATCGTTGACATGGTATTTCGAAGAGGTCCTCGAAGCTTATGGGGAATTGCCAATCAAGCTGAAACGGTGAAAATTAAAGAAATTATATTTTAAAAGACATGCAATAAAACAATTTAGGACATACATGTTGGAATTCTTTCAAAGAAATTACCGTTTTTGAAATCAAAATAAATTTTTTGTTATCATCTCTTATTTCTTTAATGCGTGAAAAAGTTTTTAAATCCTTCGGAAGCTATTCTACAAAAATTTAGCTGATAACCATTCTCGAATTTTGCGCGCGAAATAGCATGGAAGATGTTTTGTCAAACCCTAAAAAGAGACAATAAAAAACATTTTTACAACTTTAATGTTTTCAAAATTGGAAAATTTCTGAGAAAATTAGTGTTTTTAGCAGTTTTATGAGGTTTTCAGTGATAACCATTGCGAAAATTACTGTAATTAGGTTTTGAGAACTCTGAGAAAAACTATAAAGTAATTGCGCGCTTCTTGTGTAGAAATGCTTTTTTTTTTCTTTTTTTCCTTCTAAAATTCTTATGGTGTTAAAAAGAATTATGTCATACTTTGAAATATACTGTTCCGCTTAATTATAAATTAGTTCAGCGATTCGTAATTGAATATTTGTCCCCTTGCCTTAGATAATTAAATTTATAGAAACCTTCTGTGTTTTCGTTAAATCTTGAAAATTAAATATGAACTTATGCTTCGCTGTAGAATAGATCACAATTAATTATGCTTTAAGATGAAAACAGAGTTTAAAAACATTGTTTCTTACTTAAAATATTGTTGTGTTAATATTTTTATACATTTTTGAATTTTGTGAATTAAACTCAATTATAGAGCAAGGAAAAAAAATAATAAATTGGAATGGTAGAGTTGAATTTGTTTCTTTGCTAATGGAATTCAATGAATTCACTATTACGCTGGTATAGATATGCATTATAAAATGTGTATTGTTTAAAATATTTAGTTTATCCGTTTTTTTAAATTCCTTTCCATATCCGGAAATTAAAAAAACATCGAATATTTTCATATGAGTTATCAAATTATGAATTCGATTACTTGTTGACAGTCAACTGCTGTCCTCGTCATCTGATAAAATTCAGAATTATGAGGCCACAAAGTAGCTGAGGTCTTGCCTCAAAATACAGTATAAATGTTATTAAAGTAAATAAAATTTTTTGTTGATATTTGAGAATATTTCGAAACTACTATACTGAAACCTGCATTTTCTCTTATTTATTCATTCAAAGAGCCCTTTCGTAATCAGAAATAGAATCTCAGATCGTATTCAACGATTTATCTGATTTGACTTTTTTTTTAATTGCAGCCATTCACCCTGTAACCTCAGAACTAAGTCGTATAAACAGGGTATCTGATTGGACTATCAACACTGAAGTTTTTTAAAAATCTATTTGTAAAGATCGTAATATCTTTCATTAATAAAAGTGAGCGTGTGTTTCCATGTACACATAGTTTGACGTAGCATTACCAAATTCGGCTCATATAGGGTTTTAAAAGGTATGATAGTGTATCTCGGAGCGACATTTTCAGAGTTTTAAATTCAGAAAGTGTTTTCGCATGATACTATTTAATTGTCGAATAATTTTTGCCTCGAATTTTAATAAGTTTTTGAATGAGATTTGCTACAATGTTTTTTCTTTTATTGTTATGAAAGTCAAATCTTTTACGTTGTTTTGTCAAAACTTTAGTATTTTCCTATGTAGTATTTAAATTTCTCAGACGCGCTGTTTAGTCAGGAATTTCTGTTTACGCTTAAGTGAATAAAAGACAATAGTGAAGAAAGATGCTACTTTTACTGCTTTAGGATGGTATCATTTTTTTCTATCTACTTTTGGGAATCTCAAACATAAAAATATTTCCGAATTAGATATGATACGTGATGTATCTTATATGTATATTGATTATTCCGATGCATTTATTCTTAATCAGTGGATATATGAGCATGTGATGGTTACGATTCGAAATTATATTTGGTTTGCAGTATATTTTGAATATAAGGGGAGGGTGATTGCCATGACTTTTATATTCTAGTTACACTAAACCCTGTATTGTAGGTGTATTAAACAGTGATATAGCTTATTTTTAGAATTATGCCATCTGTAACAGTTAATTTGTTAGAATTAGCATAATATTCATTAAAATACTAAAATTAGCTTAGATATTTATGTACTTTATAATTAGCTGAATAATATGTAATTATTATATTTTAAATTAAAATCACTAATGACTAAAATAAAATTATTATTAATAATTCCCTTAGTTTTTAGAGAGTCGTTCTGCGTAAAATTTTTAAAAGCTGGATGTAAATCCTGAATTCATTAATTTCAAAATATTCAGGGTTGTTTCATTCTTTGAATACATCAAAACGTAGTTTAAATAACAAATATGTTCATGGTTTTCCTTGATAATTCTTAGTTCATTTTTTAATTAGTGTCTGGAAGTCAATGTTTTCAACTTATGAAAAGCGAAATATATATATATATATATATATATATATATATATATATACACAGTTAAAAATTGGTTGAGATTTTGAATTAACGCTATTAATATGATAGACGAACCAGTTGATAGCCGAAGATAGCTAGTTGTTTTATTAGGAGCATATTAAAAAAAGCATTTATTTTAACCGCTTTGATATCTAATTTCAAAAATAATCCTCGATTTGAAAATATTTTAATAGTTAATTCAAATTTGAAAAAAGATTTATTAAATAGCAAATATAATACATTAAAGACATACAGTTTTTATTATCTTTATGTAATATTAAATATTTTAGAACATGATTTTTCATCACTTCAAACTCAAAAATTTGTGGTTATTAATTATACAATTTTTAACATGGAAATTCAGATAACGATTTTGAGAGCCTTATCCAATTGTACCTGTTTGCTTGTAAAGTATTATCTCCACCCATGTTATAATTAAATTGTTGGGTTACTCTTTATTCATGTGCAAATCAAACCTTTGTTTATTCATTTAATTTAAATATTAATGTGATTATGTTTTCTATGCGTGTACAATAACAAATATATTGTATGCCAAGTCTAAAAACGGAGAACATTCGTTACATATTAAAGTAGTTATATATAAATTTTTGTATTTTATATATGTTTTTAACCCTTTAAAAGGCTAATTTTTTCTGTTATTAGTATATTAAAATATTTTTAGAATTGTGATTGGCTTAAGAAAAGTGATTCATTTAGCTTATGAGATAAACAATTAAATTTATTATTAAATATTTATTTAATAATTAAGTAACAAATTAAGGCACACTATTTTGTATGAGATAAGGAACTGAAACATCTAGGATTCTGTTTTATTTTTTAAAAAAATGGTGAGAATTTATGCCAACCTGTATAATTTCATTCAAAAATTAATTAATTAGGCGGTAAGCACACTTACAATGGTCTTAGAAAGTTTTTAAAAATCTGATACATTTTTCAAGAGCCATACTAATGTTTTTGCATTTTATAATTAATCCAATTCTTTTGCTTCTTTTATAAATACACACTTACGGATCCACCGACATGTAGTAGAGATGTATACTTATATAAAATATATAATCGAAGTCCCCCTCCTCCCACAAATAAGAAATCCTCCCTTCTGTAAATACACGGACAAATACACACTCGGATGTAAACACACATACATCCGCGCTCGCAGACACAATAGAGCTGCATATTTATATAAAATATGTAATCAACCCCCCTCCTCCAAAAGCAACTAGGAGATCAAATGTTTGATAGATACCGGAAATAATAATAAGGACTCCTTTGATACCCTATTTATTGGCAGTTTATTATAGGTATCCATTTTAGGACGCGAGTTCCTCTTCGAGCACTTTCTCCGGAACCTCATCGCGAATTCGGACAACTATCTGAAGAGCTCAAGATTTATTTTTAATTGCTGTTAGAGTATCAGTCACAGAGTTGCCGACATGTAAAGTCCAGCTCGAACATTTTATTTGCCAATCCATCCTAACTTTGATTATATAAAGTTTATAGAAAGATAAAGTGTAGTAGAACGAGAGAGAGAGATAAGCCTTGCTTACTTTCTTTATCTCCCAGCTTTCACTTCTTGCCGCGAAAGACGAGTGTTGCGTCTTCTGAGATTCCAATAGGAATTCTGATGCAGAACTGACAGCTGATGACAGGTTTCTGTAACTACCCATTGTGTTCTCGTTGTATATGACACGACCTGTTGAACAAAACACGGGGAAGGTCACAAACTATAGAACACATAAGGGAGGATTAGAGGAAGTGTAGAAATCGGTGAAAAGCAAAACGTTTTGTACACGGGAAGCAAGCCGCTGTGCGATTCCTGTTTAATGAATTCATTGAGAACTCTGTTGCAATTTACGGCGGGAATAATAATACTAAAAAAAAAAAAGTGTGTCGGTAGTAAAATAACGAGTTCACCAACGCTCATTAAGCGAAGTGTGCTCTTCTGGTGTGTAGCTTTTGATTTTTAGCGTCGCTTCTTGTCGTACTTTCTAACATGTGGAAATCTCTTTTTAAATTTACAGATGAGCGGGATGCCATACAGAAGAAAACTTTTACCAAATGGCTCAACAAACATCTTAAGAAGGTAAGTTATCTATTGCATTGTCTTTTGTGTTATCCTCCTGTAATGAATCTTTTTCCCGCGCTGTATTTATCTTGTTGACCGTGCGTGTTCGATATCACCTCTCTAAATCTTTCTTTTTGTGAGAATGCAAAGTAAGGTGGAGTCCTGGCTTGTGACATGAAAGAGATGAGGTCGTTTGTTGTTAAATAATTCAAATTATAGCGACAGAAAAACTGGTTCAGTTGCCCTCCAGCTATACTAACTTCTCCTAATGGCATTGAAAAATAACAGCGCTCAAAAGAAGCAATTTTCTGATCACCCTAGACCATTCCATTTTGTTTTTGCATTGCGATGGACTGATTTATCGCTGAGATCACCAATAAATTATTCGTTCAACAAATCAAATTTTTTTTTCGGTTTGAACTTAGCAATATAAATTTTTTGGGTGTTCTCTTTTTAATTTCAAATAGGAAATTTTTAAAAATTAATCTTTAACGCATATTTATCATGCCTATTTAGTGTATTTTAAAGCTTTTTATTAATAAATAAAGTTTTAAAGTATCTTTAATTAATACGTAAAACCGACTGAAATTGCTTTTGAAATTCGCTAATATTTTTTTAGTGTTTTTCTCCATCTAAGAATTCTTTGCAATGAGTAATCGCATATTTCTTGAGTATCTTACTTGCTCTAACATTTCTTATTTCGAAACATGTTAATACGGTTGAGAAAACATCCAATTCCAATAAACATTCAATTTATCCGATTTTTCGGAAAAACTCCCAAGTTTATAAAGATGCTTGACTTCGAAAAGAAATTATTTATTAAATTATTTAATCCTATCGACATTCCATATTTCTATAATATATCAAGATATTCCAGATTTAAGTTTGAAAAATTGCGCTCTCTGCTCTTTAATATTAATTTTAACCACTGTACCAAGTTTCATATTTACATCATATATTTTGTTTCCTTTTTAATGCATTATTTGTTAATTAATTAAATAATTTATTTAAAGCTTTTACTCTAAAATGATGTTTATAAATTTCTTAATGCAAGAGTTGGCTTTTTAATTAATTAATTAAAATGTAACTTTAATTTTTATTGTATTTTAAGATATGTATAATTGCATGATTTTAAAAATTGATAATTGTGCAATCACTTCGTTTACTACCTTGTTCTGGCCATAAATTCCTCATTATAAAAAATATCAACACTTTTTGAGTGTTGCGGATTAAAATAAGATCAACCGAATTAAACAGAGATTCAGATATGAAGGAATTGGGATGGTTAGATAAATATTAGAAATTACGTAAAAAAGATTGCAGATAAAGACTTTTGACAGAGACGCCACCGAAAAGTATAACTTTAATTATGAAATTAAACTTAGCAAATGCAATGCACATAAAACTATTAACAGTAGGATTTAAATAAAATAGAAATTGCAAATGAAATTGTTTGAAGATTTATTATATTCAAACATATGTATTTTTTATCTGTTTTCTCCCAAAATAGATACGGACTCAAATTTCCTATAAAAATTCACCATTCTGTAAATATATACCGAAATCCTTAGAAAACTCAATACTGAATATCTCAATCGTCAAATTTCCGCCGCCCATTCCTTCTGTTTCAATAAAATTGTTTATTTTTTTCCATTCGTCACATTTTAAACATTGAATACATTTAGACATTCTATGTTCTACCTTAACAATTACGAATCACTCTCAGAAGTCACAGAAATTCAAATTGTTGTCGTTTAGTGTCACGATTCAAAAACGCTTCGTGACTAAGAATACGTTTGCTGTAACAAAATACCATTGAATGCGCTACCATCCCAAATCACCCAACCTCTGTCATAACAAAATTTGACTGATAGAGGGTGTTGAGAGTTGAATTTTTTGTATAAATCAAAAAGTGTGTCCATATTTTAATTGAAGAGCATACCGAATTATTTAACTGTCATTTCCTGTATCATAAATCGTTTTGAGTCAAATTCTGAGGTTTGATTTAGTGGAAGAATAAATAATTTCTGTTAACGAAAGGTTTCACGGTAGTTTAAAGATATTGGTCTTCAATCATTCCCAGAATTCTCACAAAAACGGAATTTATTGTTTGTTTTGGTTGCTAATTTTTTTTTAAATCCAGAAAATATATTTTATAGATCTGTCAAAAACGTGAGTAGCACTAGATATTTGTTGTTTATTTTAAATAAATATTGTTAAGATTTTTTTCCCATGGATGAAATACCAAATGGTACGCGTTATTGTTTCGCCAAATATGATTGATTGCATTCTAGTAGAAGGAAAAAAGAAAATAATATTGATGATTCCTTGCAATGAAACGAACTGATTTAAAAATGCAAGCAATTACTTGAGAAGCAGTTCCTATGAAATTGGATAACATGAGCCGAGGATCTGAAAAACTTGAAAGATTTTCTATAAAATAGTTTTATTCAGAGCAACTGAAATTTCTTATAGAATGAAATAAGAGCATGATTTTAGAAATAAAGGTAAGAGAAGCGAAAGAGATAAGGAGAGATCTTAGTGTTTGGATGCCGGATAATTCTATCAGTTCCTTTATAGTAATGGCGTGTGAGTGTTAAGGGTTTCCAGTATATGTTATTGACTTTTAATGAACCGGGTATGGTGATGAAAGCAAAATACGTTAAGAAATGTCGCAGTAATATCGCCACGAAACTTTTTGGCAAAAGTTGGGAGGGGTAGGGATATGCCGGCGAGGATTAGATCTCTCCTCACCCCATCAAATGACAGGGTAGATGTTTCTGACTCCAAAGTGGTTTAGAATACCACTGAAACGGTCTTATGGCTTCATTATCATACTTATGGCTTATGGTAACCTTATGGTAACCTTCTATCCTGCATTTTGTGAGAAATCCATGAAAATATCTCTCTAACTTATCAAGATAAACGTTGACTTATCACTCTAAAGTACTTCAGGATATAAAATTTGATCGGTTTTTAGTTCAATAATTCGCCTCTCCGCTTTCGACAGGATTTTTGTGTCTGTCTTGTAAACTTGAAAAGTAACTTGACACGAATAGGTCCCTCTTGAACTTGTACCTGTCTGGCTTCACGTAAACAGTGTCCCATACTCTGACCAGAATTTTTAATGAGTTTTTTTTAAATCTTCATTCCGACTTTAAAGGTTAGAAACTCTTTTGTATGAGCAACAGCATATTTTTAGAGGTGACTGCATAGAATTACAAATAAAAGAACTCAGGTTTAAGGGATTGCACGAAACTAATAGATTGGTTTTAGCATTTTTCAATTTTTTGCTCATGCACACAATATTACTGGGGTTACTCTTGGGATATCCATAGTGCTTATCTAAATAAGAGGTAATTATGTGTAATAAAAGCTGAAACTCATTAAAAGTTATGTTGAGCTTGTAAATGGAATCTAAACAAAAATTTAGAAATATCCATTTTTACAAGATATTCAGCTTTATTTATGGAGTAAATAGTGCGTCTAACGAAAAAAAAAATATTCCTTAGTTCGTCATCCTTAAAAAATATTAATATTTATGCCTTTTAAAGAAATTGAATTTTTTGTCAACTATTTTCTGTCAATGAAACTTTAATATCGGCTCTAATTTAATACTTCCCTTGTCATCTTCAGATTTTATATTTGTCAATATGTTATGATTGTTTAAAACACAAAAATAAATAAAATAAAATAAAAAAAAATTTATTCAATTGCACTTTTTTTTTAACTTTAAAATATTTTTTTAAGAAAACATATCATCGAAAAATTTATTTCCAATCTATTGTAAAGCGTGGAAATATGACTTTTTATTTGACATTCCTTTTACAGTAAAAAAAATATTGTGGTTTAAAAAGTTACTCGTAGGCAAAGGACAAAAAAAAAAAAAATCTCTTTCGGGAGTTTGTCCTTGATATCGGATGACCTGAAATCTCCATCGGATTTCCATTCCCGTTTTCATGCGGATTGCGTGCTTCCTGAGATTTATTGTGTACTTTCTCTTTGTGACTGCTTTATTTACGTAATCACGTGTTGCCAACGCTGATAAATCTTCTCATCTTTGTAGTTTCTCATTTCACACAAAGGAAACACCCTTTCTGACATTTGAAAGAAAGCGGTTATTTATTCTGTTCGAAAGCTGCATTCCGAACAAAAACAAATAATAAAGTGTCGCTATAAATTAAAATGCTTCGAATCCTGGGGATATTTCTACGCATGCATAATGAGCGGTAGCCTTGATTACTCAATGCGCACCACTTCTTACATGAGCACACCATTTCGAAAAATTTTGATGGCTGATTTGAAATTATGATTTTTGAAAATAATGTTGTTGTGAAAGTTGGTGGAAATTTTTAATCACTGGATGGATCCGGTGTCATATAGTAATTCAGTTGTATTTTGAAATTGCCTCATGTGAATTCGGTGCCGCATTCTTATACCGCGAGAATCGCTTTGACCTTCTCACCTTGATACAATGTTGCATTTAACCAATTTTTCCAAAATGGATTGATTCAGTATCATGCTGTAATCCAATTGAGTTTGCATATTTTCTTATATGAATGTGATACCGCATTTTTTATAACGACAGAATTGCTTTGACCTTCTCATCTTAGTGCAGTGTTGCATGACTCGCTTTAGTGGAGTAATTGCGTAATAATCTCGTAAAGGAGGAGATATATACGCTTTGAAGACCTAACGTTAGCATGTTTATGCCAATTATTTAACCTAAACGATAAATGTGTGAAAGATAGATATTACGTTCTGGGCAATATATTTCACAAATGCACATTCATTTTATAACCAAAGGCGGTATTCTAAATTTCATTCGATCATATCTTTGTTTTAGTACGTTAGAAACGTAAGGGTAAACAAATGTTGTTTTTCAATATCTTTGCGATATTTGTAACAGATTTGTTGTCGCATGACTTATAGAGTTTTAGAAGTGAATATTGAAATTAAGAAACGTAGTGAAAAGTGAATATTGAAATTAAGAAATATCCATATTGAAATTAAGAAACGTAATAGTTTAGTACATTAACGTTAAAGAAAATATTTTGATTTGATTTTTCACCTAACACTTCAGAAAATTAAATCTTTAATTTTAATTTCAAGACTAAAATATTAATTCATTAATTATCAGATAAATGAATTAATATTTTAGGAATGCCAATATATATATATATATATATATATGAAAAGTGGGTGTGGGTTATGAATACAGCTTGGAGATTTATTATTAATTTGACTGTTCTATCTTCTTTGACTTGATTTCGATCTTAAAATATAACTTTCTCGCATTGATTTATTGATAGTTATTTTGGGTGTTAATCAATCTCAAATCAACGTCTTCTCGTAGTTTACATATATTTGTTACACGATTTACCTATGCTTACCTTAAAATTAAAAATATAGTTTGTTATAATTTATCAAACTTGATTATTCGGCCTAGATGAAAAAAACAGCTTATATATTAGAAGGTAATTTCGATTTTAACCAACAAAAGGCGTTAATTCTGCTCTTTAGAAAACGATCCGATGAAATATATTTTAAATGAAATTCTTTGACGATAAAATTGCTGTCATATTAAGGTCGATATTTAGGATTTCATTCACAAAAAATACATGATTACCAACAATAACGTGGCAATATTTGTTTACATTTGCTCTTTCAAATTGGCTTCACCCTTCTAGAAACTTAACTATAGCGTGATTGGTTGAAATTAAGAATCCCAATGATCGGTTTCAAAATGAATGGGGACACATGAAATAAACCGTCTGGCGCCATTTAAGTTACTGGGAAGTTGGGACGCTCTCGATTACGAAAATGATCGAAATTTCAGTTTTAAATAAAGGGAACTTTTTTTTCTGCAAGTAAATATATCTGATGTAAGATTTAATATTTATAGGAAGAATGAATATTATTTAAACAGTATAAAATATTTATTTCTTAATGCATTTTTTTTTCTGCAGATGATATGATAATCTCCAAATTCATAAAAGGAATTGTGCATAAAATCACTCCAAAATGAGCATAATATGATGACTGATTCAATAATTACAGTTAACAATTTTATTTTCATATATTTGAAAAAAAAGTTCAAAAATTGAATATTATGTTATTTGGAAATCTAAAAGATGAATGATGTATTTTTTAAAATAATAAACGGCTTTTTATAACTATATTACTAGGCAAAAATAATTATAAAAAAAAGATGAAACTGATGTATAGTTCTTGTATATATATTAATATTAGATTTCATTCGATTTTAATGAAAATAATTTTATATTTGCGTGCCCAAATTTAGAAAAATAGTATTTTGAGGACGAAGCAAAATATTGTATCGTTCTGTTATAGGAGCTCGTGTTAACTAAATTAACTAAAAATAATTTACGAGTTTTCAACTTCCAAATTTATATACTTTATATCCCTTTTTAACCAGGAAAATGTTCTTCTTTCACCCATCTCCTCAAAATGTCTCTCTGTCTCTTTTTTTTGAAGGTACAAACGCTTTGACTTCGCTTGCGCTTATTTTGCAATGTCAAAATTTAATACTAACATTTAAATGTTACATAAGTTCAATTTATATCAGAATTTCTTAAGCAGCGAATCGAGATCAAAAAGCGTAGAGTCATTCTTTCACAACTTTCGTTTCTCAGTCTAATTATGTTACGAAAGATAATTAAAATATGACTCTTAATGCAAAAAAGCTCGCTAAAATTTTCTAAATTATTAGCTTAGGTTAGATAATTTTTAAAAAAGTTTTGTTGTAATAATTCTTCATTTTCCTATTTATTTTTCAAATTTGCGATCGGAAAAGAATTTCTCACCTCTTCTAACGAAAATGGCATCGCAGAAGCTTTACTCAGCCGAAAAAAGGGACCACTAGTGGGTGTTAAATAAAATTTAAAAAAATGAACCCGAAAAATTTTAATTAAAAAAAATTCGTGTTAGCATTAAATAAAATTTTCACGAAAAGTAAATGCCGCATTTCCTTTTCTTCTTTTTTCCACTAATTTAATAAAATTAATTTCGGAGATATATCATATCTCATTTCAGCAACTATTTTTGGAATCTTTTACATTATACTTGCGTTATTATTTTTTTTTTTTTTCATGATCATTAGGTAACTTGGAAATTTGTAATGTAACCTATACTTTGTCTTCTGTCGGCCTTCATATAGTCACGCTAGCTAGTAATAGTAACCAAGTATGAGCGAGAAGTCTGACGAAATCTGCCAAGGATCGATTCGTCGACGGCTTTATCGAATGACGACGGAAGGAGCAATCCCCTCTTACTCACACAACGAACCAATAAAAATAACCCTTTTCGCCGGTTCATTGGAGCCGTAATAAATACCTCTTCATTGACCGCCCTTCTTTTAAATTATTATCTTGCAATAAATTCGTGCATTCTCTGTGCCAGAAAATAAGATGGTTTTATAACATGTGCTTATCTTTCGAAATATTTTTCTCCCTTCAATTTTTTTTTTACTTATTTATTTTAAAAAGCATATCAAAATCGACATTTGTAAATTGCATGACGCAGGAATCTTTCATAACGCTTTACAGAGCGAAACACTGGACCAAGAATTACCAAATTCGGTGCTTAGTTATTTATTAAATAGTAAGTGCTTTCTAAAAAAGTTTTTAAAAACTTTTAATTATATATATCGAAATTAATAAAATTTTCAGTATTTTTTCTCAGTAACTTTGGAGTATATTAAATGGATTTTATATGAATTTTTTAATAATCTTATTAGATGACACTTCTATTTCCTGGTGTGTACTCTTTTATTAAAGAATTTATAGAATTTGTGAGATGTTTGTGGATTAGAGGCGATTTTTGTATCAAACTGTAGCCTTTGGGATCGAAGTAATTTTAGCTTAAATGTTTAAAATTGATAATTCCATGTCCATATGACATAAAGACATCAATTATCAGTTAGTTTTCATGCAAATTTAAGACTAAGTTTTTAAGACCAGTTGTTTAAAAATTCTATGTTGGGTTATTTATAGTATTATTCCATATTTATTTTCTTAAACCTTGTATGGTGTGATGAGAATCAAACCGTTTTAGATTTTTCATAATAACAGGAATATGCTTTGCTAATTTAAACTTTTAATTTGCAAATTTTTTGACTACAGCGATTATAATTAACCAGAATTTGATCATGATCTCTGTTGCCTTGGGGGGGGGGTTGGAAGTGTGACAAATTAGCAACATTTTAAAATTTTACTTGTTCTTTGAAATAAAATTCATGGATTTGCAAGGTATTTGGAATTCGCAACAAAATCGTCTCTTCTTTCAACAAATTTAATATTTCTTTTACATATATCATGGGCTTTTTGTAAAAGTTGTCTTTAGGATCTAGATGACGTAGGCAGTTCACAGAAATATATTTCATAGCTGGTACGGAACACGATTTAGTGGGAATAGATTTGCTTGTATCAATTTGAGAAAGAAAGAATTCAAAGTCACTGTAAATGACAAAAGTAAAAAGTTATCCATTATGATAGCTTTTAAATTGTAATAATTTTTTTCAAAAGTTGGTATTTTAATTTTTTTAAATGGAATAATTTTTACATGCTTTTCCAAAAGCGCTCCCCTCCCCTTCCCCGAAAATCAACGCGATCAATAATTACGATAAAATGATAATTGTTTCTAATTTATTGACAATGGTCTGCTCATATTTTTAATGAGAAATTAGTAGTAAATTTTACATGGGGAGATTTTGTAAGCAGATTTTGTTAATCCAAGTGTGCATATTTCGTGAACATAACCAAGGACATTTGCTAAAATATTGCTTTGTTTTTTTAATTTTTTCGAATCAAATAGAGGCGGATGAAAATGATTGATAGTTAAGTTTAATTCAACAGTTTGGAGTAGATAGTTTGAAGCTGTTTTGCATGACTTTGACGATTTATTTCACTCAACCCGATACAGCAGATTACGCAAAATATCTGTCGCCGCGATTATTTTCATTAATTATAATTTCTTATTCATTATTTTTCTAAAAAGTGATAAAGAACAGAGCTTTAAAAGTTGATGTTTTGATTTCTATGTAAAGAATTCCGTCCAGAATCTAACCTGATCTCTTAGCATCAAATACGATGAAAGAATCATATTCATATTTCTCTGAAGAATGAACTGATTGTGCATTGTTAGCAAACTTGACCAATGATAAAAAGGATTTATTGCATACTTTCGCTCTTTTGGTTATAAAAAACAGTCCAATAGTCCAAGTTTCAGAGCAATAAACTCGCCACAGTGGTATAGCGACTTCAAATTCTCTTTTAAGAGCTTCAATTTTTCTCGCCGAGCATAAATTTGAATGAAAATGAGAATTGGTTCGTCATTTCTATAGTCCGCAGATTCCTTTCCATATTTTTTGGCAGAGAGATATAATAAGAAATCTTTTGATAACTTATAATATCGTCAGAAGTAATGCCGTCTCTCTATTTTATTGGCAAACTTAATCTACTTGCTTTATCACTCCTTAATAGTTTGCTTGCACCTTAGACACAAAAGGAGCCATTCATACAAGAACAAGTTCAGATTCTCTCTTATTTTATTGCTCCTCTCTACATTTTTTCACTTTTACTGTGAGTAAAAGATAAATGGTCTTTTCTTGGGGCTTGCTTTGAGAAGGCTGGTCAATTCATCTAATGACTGCCCTTGTACCGTATTCGATGAATATTTATTGCTATGAAATTCAAAAGATTTAGTACAATAAGTCGTCTGAAGTTTTATTTTCTGACCATTGTTCATTTCTTTTCCCTGATAATTTATTAATTATAATTAATTAATTTATTTTCAATAAAGCTATTGATATATATCGAATACAGTCGAATGTGTTATATAGTGCAGTCCTTTTTATGCAATTTTATTTTTATATGACTTTTTATTTGGTTAAATTCCAACGGTTTTGGCATTATTACACCATTGTAATGTTTTCAATCAATCTACATTCATTCGGCATATCCTGTCAATTAATACCAATATTCCAATTTTGTAATATTTAAATATTACGCCTTTTCTTTTCTTTTTGGTACAAAATTTCTGGAAAATTCAATAACAGTTCGGGCCTTTGTTTGTAATTATATGCCCTACATTCGTGAGCTAATTTATTTCCTTGAGAGATTTCATAACTATAGCTCTTTTGAATGAGTTTAATACTTTGTTCGAGATAATTCATTAGGAATTACAGCTGAGAAATGGTATCTTTATGTTCCCCTGCGAATTTATCCGGAGATTTCTACTTATTTCTTTTCGTCGAAGATTTAGAAATATCTTGTCGAATAAGAGAGCAGTTGGAAGTCATTTCCTTCTGAATTTCGCTAAGACCCACCCACTACTCTTCGCTCAACAAGCTGATGCACGAGATAAATTGAGATAAATTTCTTTCTCAAAAAATCGTTGCAAACTCTTCTAGTTTTCTTCGTTGTCCCACGTCGTAGGAATCATGAGGCTTTTCTGGGTGATATTGTAACCACTGCTTTTGTTTCGCGAGTTAAAAAATTCTATTTTGTTTGAAAAAGTTTGTCACAGAAACGGGCTAAAGTCTATTCCGTATTTTGTTGGAAAGACACGATTAGCTTCATTCCAGTTTGTACTTCAGGATACGTATACAGACGACATCAACAAAATCAGAAGCTATTTATTGAAAAAATTAGGAATTTATTTTCAGAGGCAGCATCTGGAGAAAAGTTAGAATCTCCGAACATTCTGCGTTTCAACCGAACAGTTTTTAAGTTTTTACACTGTCAGCAAGAGATAAAAATGAACATGTCAGTATCAGTTAAACTGATAATGCTGGGATGTATGCTTTAATATTTACCGTCTCCGCCCCCCCCCCATCGAAAAAAAATGCGAATTAATCTATTGCCATTCTATTCAGAATTTTTATAATATTTTTCATTGTTATCTAAAAAAAATTAAAAAATAAAATAAAAAGTTTTTTGTTGTTATCTGAAACATATGTTGCCCTTTTGACACAAATTTTGCCATTTCCTGTAACCATCCAATTCAGCTTATGTGTTCCCTTTGTCTTCATTCCCTTTCCCAATCATTTCTTTCCCTCATCTTTAAACTTGGGGGAATGGAGTCGGAATGGAAGAGGAATCGATGTGCTGTCGCCCACGAAGATACTGCCTCACGGCAACGTAGCCTTCGTTGCCGTGACGCAGTATCAGCATTTATTACCTACATCATGCTCATCAACATGAAGACATTTGACCAGTAACTGATGACCGATTTAAATTGCGCTAGTCCCATGTATGTGGTGGGTCTTTACGGGGAATCTGGTTTTGAACCTGCAATCTTTTGCCTTAAAACCGAGACTTTATTAACATATTTCCTTATCCTCAACCGAATTACTAATAACTCTTTTAACGCTCTTTTTTAATAAATGAATTTGGTAATAAATACCTAGTTTTATAGATAAAATAATTTTTTGTGCCATTCGAATTGGCTTTCTTAAACTTTATTTGCGTGTAATATTTAATCTTTTTATTTAAAACTAATTTCCAGTAATTGCCAATAAGTTAGTATCCTTAAGTGATTTATTTGACATGATATACTATTTTGAAGGAATTGTTCTTCAGAATTGTTTCCGAAAGTGCTTATAAAAGAATACGTAGCCAATACTTTTCTTTCTTTAAATAAATAATCTAATTCGAGTGGAATGACCCTTTAATTCCTGAAGATGGTAAGCTTTTTAATTTTATAAGGGGTTGTTTTGCTTTAGGAAAAAATATTTATATTTTTCTTTTTTAGTAATCGAAGTATACAAAGAAGAAATTTTATTCTTTTTGTTCACCACCTTTGAGGCTGATGAATTTTGTTCTCAAAATTTATCTCTGCGTATATGTGCACTGGAACTAAAAAGTGGAATGATCAAGACTGTCGAAATTTGTGCATATCTTTACCTTAAACTGTAGATATATATGGGATGTTTAAAACAAAACTCATATAAGGGAAGAACATGTTTATGAGGAAATGTTAATTCTACAGATATTGCGAACTGGTTAAATGAAGCTTGACTTTTTATTTCTTAATTTCAAAATGACATATTTCGTCCAAAATTTCATATAGATAAAGATTAAAAATTCTTATTATATCTGTGTATGGTAGCTCTATAACCTCTAAATGAAACCGGCTAGACGAGTGAAATTTGGCTTACACCAATTTATTAGGGGAGTATCAAATTGGTCAAAAGAAAAAGAAACGGTCTAAAATGCGTTTTGGTTCTCTGTTACACTACGAATCTAAATCCAAATCGCGTCATATTATGAAATATACAAGAAAATTTAGGGGAAAAAAACTTTCTCAATTCTTTTTTTAAGAAATGGTTTTTAATTTGAATCATTATGGTTGAGTGTCTTTAAAATAGTCCTTAACTGTCAGTGTATTGATAAAATGCATAAATAAGCAAAAATGCTAAAATCCAAAATCTTTTTGTAAGTACTTCAAAGTTCAATATAGTATTTTTTTAAATCCACGCAGATGTTTTGATAGTTAGAATTAATAATGTGCCTAAACATATTTTTATCTGAGGCAGAGAATAATTTACGCCTCCATCTTCAGCGAAAAGATAGCGATATCGTTCCAAACTCTTCATGGGTGTGAATATAATATAATATAATTTCTTTTTGTGATTTTTTTTATTAGTGTTTGGTGCTTTTTCGATTATGCATGCAAGGGAATTGCATCATTTGCCTCACCCTTTTTCTGACCCTGGTTAGAGAACATGAATAGATTAGATTACTTTTGCTCAACCAACTATATGAAAACGTATCACCAAACTGATAAAAATATTTGGCGTGTTTAGAGGAGACATACCTCTGTAAAGAATTAAATATACTTCTTACTACAACTTAAATGCCCTTTGAACTGACTCACAATACTTTCGTTTCATAATTACATCAAGTTTATTTAAAAGCAGTCATTAAAGGTAGACTGATTCTTTGATAAAGAGAATCACAACCTGCTTGCTCTTATACTTAACGAAGTACCTCTTTATGTATAAGAATTTGCTTGACATAGAATAACAGTCATTTGTGGCAATTAAGTTCTATCTGTTTGCGATTTTTGCAAAATTTGTTTGTTCTTTTTCTTTCTTTTTTGTGTTTTGTGCTCGGTAATGAAGGGAAGGAACGACAATTCTATCTGTTTTTCTTTTGTAAACATAATTAAATTCCGAGCCTGCATGATGCATTTAATTTTTGATTATTACTTTTGAATTAGATTGTGAGATTCTATTGCAATTTAAGCATAAATTTATTTCGATTAATGGTAACAGATTACGAGGCGTTTGATATGTCTTGCTCAATTGAATATATTAAAAATTTAGTTATTTTGGACTATTTAAATAAAGATCATATTTAAAACGGTTCTCTCGCGCATTTTGAATTTTTTAACTATATATACGAGACCATTATAATTTGATTTAGAAACCGAAATTGTATTGAGAATGTTACGAAATCATGTTATTTAAGAGAAGATTTTTTAATATTTGATTACAGAAAGTTATGGAGAAATTATTAGACTTCAATTCAAAGGAAAGAAAACTAGCAGAAAAATTTGCAGGATTGAAAATCTGTAAAGAAATGCTATTTCTTTGATAATTAACAGTAGAATTAAAATTGATCCTTTAATTGACAAAAAATATCTTTAGATTATTACCAATGGCTTTCTCTCTTGCTTTTCATGTATTTGTAAAGAAAGCAATTTTAAGAAACCGGAAAGTATAAAGCTAATTTAAATAACACATGTTTGTACTCTAATTTTGGCGTAGTGTGAAAGTTTTGGGATACGAACACTTACAAAATTTTGCAAAATATCCCTCGTATAGCATCAGTAAAAAATTATATTGTCATTATTATAATTAGCGTATGTGTATTGTTTAATTAAACTCGCATATTTTGTGGCGGATGACATTTGTTAATGGGTAATTTGTTATTTACTAACTTTTTTTAAACTTTATTGCAAAGTAATTTCTCTGCATCTATGTAACATGTTTGAGGAAAACAGAACCCGCTCCCCTCATCAATTTTAATGATTTTCAAAGTCAGTCTTATAATGTGAAATATTTCTTCATTGTTGGTTTTTTGTAATTTCTTAAATCATGTCACGTACATTTACTTATCGGAGTTTTATTGTGTATTGTCTATCAAATGTTTGTAACGATGTGAATTCGCATTTTAAATTTATTTACATCGTAGTGACAGATTTATTTTCATGTAATTATTAAGTGAAATAATTTTTTATGTAACTTCAAAGCAATTTTTTAATACAACTACAGCTATTAGGTAGTCATAATTCATAGGTCTTCTCCCCTCTACGCAAACTATCATTAATGAACGGAAAGTTGCATATTAATAATATATTGGATAGTCCATGTAAAATAATTTTCAATATTATTCTCTATTTGCTATCGAATCGCTAAGAATTTTTAAATCATGTTAAGGAAACACAATATTATGACTTGAGTCCAGTGTACGCTTTATTTGAGGCCCAACGAAATTAATTAAAAAAGATTTTTGATTTCCGCGCCATTAAAGAAAGATTTAAAAATGAAATAATAAATCTTTATTATTCGTTATCATTCTGGACCTGGATTCAAATCATTTACGAACTCGAGTCTGTCAAAATTAAAGAGGAGTATTTTACATCTAAGACTGACTCGAATTCTGAACCTTGAACTGATTTTTTTTTTTTTTTTTTTTTTCCATCTTATCTTGCGAGACTGAAACATAGATGATAGATTTTTAGTAGATATTGAGTCCTCAACATTTTGGAGAATTTGTCATTTTAGACAATAGTGATACATTCAGACTTATAAATGTATGTTTTATTCAATGTTTATTTTACATTTTTCTGAATGGGTGAATAGAAATTTATAGGCTTTAGTAGTTAACGGAAAAGGCGCAATTTTGTGGAAAGAGCGGTTTTCTTTATTGGATTGTTTTCATTTCCAGCAGTATTTACATAATTAAATCTACGAAGTCATATGGATTGAAGTCCCTGATTTTTATCAGATTGCCCAAAGTTTTGACGCAGAAAGCAAACTGACACACATACGCTCCCCTCCCCCAAAAAGAAGTAAAAATGTAACGAGAATGGATTAGCACGAATCTAATTTTCTTTGGCATTTTTCATTTTTTACAGAGTTAACTAGCTAGCTAGAAAGAAAATAAAGTTTTTAAATTAATCTAGCACAAGTTTATCTTATTCTTGCTTATACCTTATTCCCATGCTTATTATGTCAGTTTAATTAAAACAGTTTTAAAAATACATCTTTGTTTTGTAAAAAGTAGATTGTTTGGTTTTAATTTTTTAACTTTTATTCAGATTTAATTATTAGAAATATTGTCACTATTATATGAAAATGTTATATGAAAAATCCAAACATGAAAACATATGAAATTTTGATATAACAGCTTGAACCAATTATGGAATACGACATTTTTTGACAGCATACAATTGTTTATCACACATAACTGTTTGAGAGCAGACATATTAGTGTTTTGTCAAATTTGTCATAAGGATTTTTCTCTAACAGTGCCGATATAATGGATTTTAGAATTTAATTTTATGCAAAGTCACTACTTCAGATTTAATTTTATTAATTCATTAAGTGGTATTTACATATTAAATTACTGTCATCATTATCAAACAATTGTGCATTAGAGATCTGGAACACATCAGAAAATAAGTAAAAATTCGAATCCCAGTTTCTGTTTTTTCAAACATTAAAACATGTCAGATTAAATAAAACTGTGTAAAAATATAATACATTAGTCGAATTAAAGTAAGAGTCTAGAATTTTTTTATTTGAAAATTGAATATTAACTGTTTGAAATGAATTTAAATTTTTGGCGAAACCCAATATTTTATAAAGAAAGAATTTAAACAAAAACTCGTAAATAAAAGATTTTAAGCAGATATTTTTGCTTTGAAAAATATTGGAAATGAATCGACGGAATTCTTTTTGATGCTTAATTGTTTCAAAATTTTATGCTGAATTATTCGCTCTCTACATTATCTCTACATAGCCCCATTTTATAAGTAGTCAGTATACGTAGTAAATGTTGTGTGGAATTCAAATCTAATTATTTATATACTTTTATCAATTTGAAGAGTATCCTCAATTGATATATATTATGACCAAATCCTCCTGGTGGGGGGGGGGGTATTTTTTACCATATTTGACTTGTTTAGTGTCAAATTATGCAGACAATATTTATGGAGAAAAAAATGGTAGTGCTAAAGTAGAGCTTGTAAAAGGATGCTGTAAAAGTGCTTATTTTGCTAAGTGTGATGGTCTTACATCTGCCAACGTCGTACGAGGGGAATAAATGCTGCAGATTTTATTCTGACTAAGCTTGTTTGAATGTTCCTGCCTACGGATTCTAGCAAATTAAGGCAGGTGCATCATCCCCACTCATTGAATAATTGCTTGATGAATTGTTCCTTGAGGATAGTTGAAGACAACACGGATGTTGCGTATTGATGTTTGTTGAGACGATGGGGCTATGACCGCATGATCATAAAACTGATTACAATGCTCTCATATATGTTTAATCGGCATAATTTTAATACTTTTTTTCTGTGCTCTGAAATACATGCATACTAATATCGATGTATTATGTTTTCCGTGCATCAAATCTTGAATATGATTACTTTCAATGACATTATTCATAGCAACCATGATTAAAATATTGCCTTAAGCATTGCTTTTTTCAATTCCAACAACTAGTTCACTATATATATATTTATTTATATATATTTAAATCGTTAATAAAATACTTTTTATACATCCACTCAAGTTCCAATACATTTTTTAAAACTTGTAGTGGATGGCACTTGATGTTAAGGCATTTTCAAATATTAATTCATTAATTAAATTTATTTTATTTTTAATACTTTAAATAGAGTTTTAGAAGTTTGTAATGAAAATTGAAATTAACAGGCAGTAGCTCAGTCGGTAAAATGCAAGGATTTTAGTATTTTTCACGTAAAAGTGAAGAATGCGAGTTCGATTGTTGCAAAAATCAACAATTTTTTGGATATTTAATAAAAAGCAATTAAAATAAAATGGTTCTTTTTTTTACCTAAATAGGAATTGAATTAAAAAAAATTATATATTACTTATTACTTTCTTTCATACGAAATATAACATAAAATGCGTTGTGATCTTCAAAATCAAACTTCGAGATTTTGCTGGATCTTTATATATTAACTCTTTATGTCTGAAAAATACATTTTTGAAATTATCCCTTTGTGTCTTGTCTGTTTTTCCACGTGTATGTTTGAGATGATGAAATTTGAATTTGGTTCTTACACCAAAATTGTAAATCTGTATAAAATATAGGACAATATCCGTCATCTGGATATCTGTACTTTTCCAAAAACACTCCGATTAAACTTCACCATGATTCTAAGATAAACAAAAACAAACTCATGTTTGAAAAGCAGAATAGTCAAAGAAAATACTGTGAGCACTTTTATTTATTGTGTTTATTCAAACGTACGTTTCCGCTCCTTTTCAGTGAAAATATTAATTCATTTTTTCCCGAGAACATTACGATGGCCATGGCAAGCTTATTTAAATAATATGGTAATCAAAGAAAAAAATGCTGAATCAACTAGCTGGTGTCACTTAATATATAATTTCTAAAAATATAAAATATCATAGAAATGCGTTTTTTTCAAAAAACACAATTATGTAGCTTAACTAGTTTCTTGTTTGAACTTTATACAAAAAATATAGAACTTTCTGACCAATTTTGCTTCTACTTCTTACGATATTTGAAGTTTGAAATTTAGTACACTTATGGATTCTAGATGAGTTGTACTGTTTTGATATATATCTAATACTATAATACGAGGAATGGTTGCCAAGTCGAAAATCGCCCCAGAATTAATAAACTCCTGTAAACTTGGGGGTCTGGGGTTTTTGGCCACGAGGAATCGATTGGCGCTGGTTTTGAAGCGCTACGGTCGAGCAGTTCGGAGTTACAGATAGGATATTTTCAAACTTTATTAGTTCGCCATAATGGCTACTAAAATTTTCAAGCGGTAATCTATAGCCAATATGGCGAACTAATAAAGTTTTATGTTTATGCTGTTATAGGTTTATAATATGTTTCTTATGTATGTATATATGTTTGGTTTTTCTAAATAAATTTGTCAAAAATATTGAACTTCAACACACTTCAATCTTTACCTTTACTTTACCTTTGTATAGAACAATTCCCTTTCCAAACTCTAACTTTGTTTAGAATAGTTTACAATGGTGCACTTTAACCGGTTATCTTTTCACCAATGGTTTCACAAATTTTCTTATGGCATGTATTGTTTTGATAAATCACAATTGAAAATTTAAATCTTCGAGTTATCTTCGATACCTGTTTTCTCCGTGCGGAGCTCGGTCACCCGCTGGTTTTTTAAAAATTTGATTATCATTTAATCGTTAATTTAATAAATTTTAATTCTCCATCAGTGACCTCATCTAGTGATTTTGTTAAACGATTGATCTCAATTTTAAAAGAGTATAAAATTACTGAAATAATTATTTTAAAAAGATTCTACCGTTGTGTGCACTAATAAAAATGTGATTTCAAAAGCTCTTTTTAATTATATTTATTCATATATAATTTTATTATATATGTTGCCGTGATCATTAAGAATTACAAAATCATCTTTGGCGTCATCGAAATATTTTTAGAGCATTTAAAAGTGAATATTGGTCATTATTAACCTTATGTTTTAAATAAGTGTAAAAGCATGCTAAAACTAAAAATGCAAGGACAGAGTTCTCCCTTTTTTTTTTTTTTTTTTTTTTTTTTAACTGCTGTTCTACCAAGTGCTCAATTTTGTTCTGAAAATTTTTTGGTGCCAAATAATTCATAATAACAATAATAAAAAAGGAAATGGGTTTCCTGCCCCCCTCGAGATGGCTATTTGGAAGGCTTTAGTTAATGAAATACTCGGAAAACCTTTCAAGGATTTTCTAATTAATGAGTAGCCTGGACAGTCGGGCTCTCTTCCTGTACTCTGGAATCTTCAGAACAGATTGTTTTGTTTTTGACTCCACCTCCGCGGTTCTTTTCAACGAGAGGGAGAGGAAACGCACTTTTTTTTTTGTCCAAATGGCCTTGTCTTGCAACGGTGCATTTGTGTCTAAAAAGAATAAATGGGAAAATAAACGAATGGCAGTTTACATAATAGGGAAGTATCAGATGCGAAATACCCAATGTGCGGTTATTAATAAGGAAACACTTTAGCTGCCCTCGCAAGTATGGTGAGATCATATGAATACTTAACGACATTCATCTTTGTGACACAGAATTAATTATAAAATTTTTCTTTATTATTATTATAATTAGAAATGCGAAATTTATTGCCCTAATGATTTATCGCTTCATCGTTTTCACACGTGCACATTTGCATACATTTAATAGCTTAGTAAAGGGAAAAATATTCTGTAATTATTCCGTAATAAAGTATATATAGTGGGTGTATTTTCTTCTCAGCTTTATAGTTAACCACAATAAGATGATTTTAGATTAAACTTCATCGAATAATAAGGATAATGAGTACGCATTTCGGTTCTCTTCTGTCTGATCAGTTTGCTCTAAAACTGGATACGTATTTTCAATTTGGTTGATAAAACAATATGCCAGGTCTTATCCATGTAGTCTGTTGCGTTTTTGACTCGCCATGATCATACACACTGGAGTGGAGAAGCAGACGGCTTGTTTTTTTATTAGATTTCGGCTAAAACATTATACAAATGTACAAGTTTGATGTAAATGCCGTGTACAAAATTTCACAAATTTAACCTTTTCTGTTTTTGAATTATTATTTTCATTCAAAGATTGACTTAATCTGAGGTCTAAAGTATTCAAATTCATCGAAATATCGTTGTCGAATTTTTTTATTAATTGAACTATTTTTTTTTTAAATTTTCGAGCAAAAAGAAAAGGAAAAAAGAAGAAAGAAAAAAAGATTCATGAAATTAGTTTTTGCGAGAATAAGTTCAGATCAAGCTTGAAATTATGTGATGAGATTGGATGAGTGGAGCAGGCTGCCATTTTTCAAAGGAAAATGAAACTTAGGATATTCCTATTTTTTAGTTCCACCCACCCTTTTTTTTTCCTGTCACATTTGGCGTATATAAATATTTGATTCTTCCGATTCTCTTTCTCCAGATATTGTTGTTATGTCCTGTTTTTTGACGCAAGGAGCCAATAAGCAACGCATAACAACAATATCTCCAATAACTCCGAGTCAATGTTTGGCTGCACTGCGCCAAGCTAATCTTAAATTACGTAATAAAAAGACTCCTTTTATAATCCCTTTCAGAAGAGAAGGACTTGGAGTATCGATCCATCCTCGCACATGGTTCCGAAATCAGCTTTTGTCTCATATTTTCCATAGGAGTAAACTTGTTTAATTCGATGCAAAAAAAAAGCAAAAAAAAAAAAAAAAAAAAAAAAATCCAGTAGAATTTCACTTAATGAGCATAATTTGTTTCCAAATCTTATATTTCGAAACACTATTTAAGTGCAACATTTTTTTTTTCACATACGAATTTATGAAAAATAGAGCAATGCGTTCCCTTTTGAAAAAATACTGATACAAATAACTACGTAATTTATTATTTATAATGAATGTTTTGTAAGAAAATTCTCTGAAGATATTTATTTTCGGCAAAAATGAGACACGGCATTATCAGTAAAAGTATTTGTAGCGCATATAGTTATTGTCTTTTTAGGGTGATGGTTCTCAACATATGTTTCAATAATTTCCCTTGCTTTCATCTCCTTTATTTCACTGAAAACTTATTGACCTGTTGAGTTTAGCATTTCTTTTTTTCTTGATCAAATCTTCTCTCTAACTTTTTGCTGTGTCGCAGAATGCAATTTCCTAAGCTCTTCAGTGGTTTCTTCTGTATTCTTCCCACAGCTCATCGGCGTAGTTGTTATCCATCTCTAGTTCAATAAACTTGGCCTTAAACTAAATCTTGTTGTTTCAGGCTCTGTAGACTCATTAGGCCTTATCACACGGCGAAATATCATCCGCACTTGTCGTCAGCAATTTTCCGTTTCTACACTTGTCCAGCAAGTTCTTCATTGCCAACTTTTTTTTAACCAGCTTGAAAATGCCGACGATAGTGACGAAAATATTGTCTGCCAACAAAATTCAACCATTTATGTGAAACTTTGAAGTGACGTCACTTTCATCACTTCGCTGACGAAAAGTATGGACGATATTTCGCCGTGTGATAAGGCCTTTGTTCAAACTTTTTGGAGTCAACTTAGACAACACTATTCAGTTATAACTTCTTGTATAGAAATATAAGGATTTTCTTTAAACAAGCGCTGAACACGTACTGATACAGGCCAGTCCAACTTGTCACTTTTTGCTTCACTTAAGTGGTGTTTTCGTCAAGCGAGATTTGATTATGTTAAATAATTTGCACTCGTTAATGAGTATTTTTCATAGATAATAAATTAGGATGCCACGAGTTCTTTTCTGTAAAGTAAGAAATATGTAATTAGTTTTACATGTTATATTTAAATAAAAATATTCTCTGATTTAAAAAAAATCTAAAAAAGCAAAAGAATACGAAATTTTATGCCTGAAAAACATTAAATAATATATATTTTTTATAAAGATTTTTTATTTTCACCAAGAATAGACTTTAAATGTGTGTTCTGGTCACCATATGCTAATTGAAAATTTAAATGAGAAAGTTTAATTTTTGCGTGTTTGCAAGAAACATGATAATCTTCGAAATATGTAACAATTTTAGCTTTGTGCTCTAGTCACTCCGTTTATTTCCCAGCACCATATTGGCATACATATCTTTGCATTATTTTACTTATCTGTATTTCAAATTATTAAAAACATGTATATGTAGAAGCATTCTTTCTAATTAATGCAATGCCTTTTAATTTTCTCGCTTTTATGTTTATTTATTTTGTCTTAAGAAATTTTGTAGTTGAAAGTGTCAAATTGTTTATATATTAATCCATGCGACGTATTCTTAATGCATAACTGATATTTAAAAAACATTCATTTTGTGTAACGAAAGATTCTCGAAAAATTTTAATATTAAATCATTGTTTTAAATTTAACAAATAATTATTAAATAATCATATCATTAAATATTTTATTAGCAGGCACATCGAAATATATTTTCTTGTTTGTTACCCTTTCTAATCGGGGCCAAATAAAAAATATTATTTCATAATTTTACGTCCACAAAAATTTAATGGCTGTGTATGACAAAAGATATAAACATCGTATTCCTTGATTTTATTGATTTATCCCTCGCTATTGACTTAATTAAACTTGTAGCTTCTTGATGACATGCTACTCTGAATGGCTCAACAAGTCAATCGTTCCATTCCTATTGAATCTTTTCTCCTCTCTCTGCGTTTTCTTTTCTGTCTCATTTCTTTTTTATTTGAATCCTTTGAAATCTCGCTTCATTGAGCGAATTTGGATAAATGGCCTTGATACTTTAACTATTATAAATATGTATGCGAGCTATAGAACCGATAGTTTGCGACTCAATCTCACTAAGTGCTTTAATGGTCTTTGGCCACAGCTAATCAAAAAGCTTTATCCACAATATATCTTCCTTCATACTGATGATTTACAGCCGTTTTTCCAAGTCCTCATGATGTGTTGGATAGATGCCAGTGATTTTTCAATCTATTTACATGCTTCCTGTCTTTGACGCCTTCTGAATTTTGCCGCGGCCACTTATGAATACTTCAGCTGTGATCGCTGTGAAATGAATCTTCTTCAACAGAATTTAAAAGTTATTAACGTGAAGGAAAAGAAGGCACTATTTTCTGTGCATAGTGAAGTAATTACTGATGCATTTTTCTTTCAAAACATATGTCGCTTCTTTGAATGTTTGATTAATGAAATGCCATTTATATATATATATTTACAGTAGATGTATTTTCACTTTATTTAATCTTACAAAATTTTTGTCCTACATCCAACCTTAATGAGGGTTTGAGGCGACGCGTATATGGATAATTTAAGTTATTTTATTTTAAAAAACTATGGGCATTTGCCCCCTGGTCGATTTCCTTGCCAATCCGGATGTTGTCCGATACTATACGCGATGTTCATCAGTTCCAATTAGTAAGTTTTAAAACTCCACTGACCAATGCTGGAAGCTTCATCTTTCCATGATGAGAACATAAATTTTCGGATTGGCCTACTTCCGATTCAAATTCATGCCCCATAATGTGAACATTATTTGCTTAAATATCTCAATATCTAGATACTGAATCAATTTTTCTCATTTTACAATCAAATTAACAGCTTCACGATCAGCTTTTCGTTACACACTGCCAGATTCTTGCTCAGTTTTCATATTTTTTCCGCTTATATCGCTTCCTATTACTATTAAAAAAACAATGCAGGTTAACACGTATATTACTTAGGTATTGAGACGATTCCTAGCCGAGAGACGAGAAATTTCCGTTATTTGAAAAAGATAGACTAACTGGAGGATTTTTCTTAAGTATTGCCACAAAAGGTATGTCTAAAAGTAGAATATTTTAAATTCGATTTTTGTTAATTTGGTATTAATTAAAGCTTTACTTTTCTTTTCACTATTTCACCGTTAGGTGCAATATAAATACTTTCTACGATGTAATAATAATATATACTTTTTAAAAGAACTGATAAATTAAATGCATTTCTTGTTTAGTGTGATTACAGTTCTTCGAATTCATTGTGTTTTTATTCTCCTTATTCGATTTGAGTGGTAACATTGTTTCTAGTATTCAAATGTAGTTCCTTGTTGAAATGCAGACACTTATTTTAACTGTTACAGCTTACGGAGGAAATAAATTTTTCTTAATAAATTATTTTAAAAGAGGAATATTTTTTGCACGTTCTCAGTCGAGTAATTACTGTTTCGCTGTAAGGAAACCACATATCATATTTTAATTTCTCGGCTTCCTTTAAGCCACGAAGGTATAAAGTGAATGAAATGCTGCTCTATCAAATTAAAAATTATGTATTCATGGCGCTGAAGAATCAATATTTCCGGTGCATGGATGAATAATTCGCGATTATTTCTTTTGTTTCGAATTTCAAAAAGTTTTGTCGATATTGATTTAAAAACTCAACTTTTTTTTCTTCTATGAAACTCTTAATTAATACAGTGGAGTCACACTTAGCTACTATAATTCGTTCCTAAGTCTTGCTCATAATGCGAAACACTCATTGAACGAAGCAGTTTTTTTCATAAGAAACCATGTAAAATCGAGCAATACGCTCCGTTTTGCGTAAGGAGGGGATCTTGAACAAATTTATAATGATGGAATTTATTAGTTATAATACAGGCGGTTTTTCCCCATGAAAGTTGTCTTAAGACTTTTGGCTTTGATTAAGCTTCGAAATTTGGCGGAAACGAGACACAGCATTATTATAAAATGAATTTGTAGCTTGGATAGTTACTGCTTTATGAGGATGATGCTTCTCAGAATATGATAACAGCATGCTTTCAGCATTTCTTATTTTCTGAAAGACTATAGCTCTTTTCGTCTGTTATTTCCTCACCAAACCTTCACTGCAGCTTTTTAATGTGACACAAAATACAGCAACATAAGCTCTTCGGTAGTACTGGCTATGTTCTTACCCCAGCTCATCTGTACCGGTGAAATCCACCTCTACTCCCTAATTTTGACCTCGCGGAGTCTCGTTCGAAATGTCCATTAAATACAAGGATTCTCGTCAAACAAAGGCTAAACACAGGCTAAAAATGCCAATCTGGCATGTGACGTCACGTGTCCTGTCGCCACGTTTTCTTCGAAATATTGCTTGCTAAGCCAGGTTTGACTATATGGAATTTCCAGTTTCTGTGGTCTTATTGATTCCCAAATAACTTAGAATCTTTTCATTCTTTAGTAATCAGATGTAATTCATTTTTTTTATCACTTGTGGTTTTAATAATTGCACAATGTTGATCGAATATTTGCCAGAATGAAATATGCTCGAAAAAAAGTAAAATTTAACCAGTATGATGTGTTGTGTGTGCTCTCATTATGACGTATTCGATAAAATAAATTGTACTTTATTTTATACCACTTTCAAGAACAATCATAACCACAAGAAAGGGCAAATAAGCTGTAACCGCTATAGAGAACGGTTGTTTTTCGTTTTTCTATTTTTTTTTTTCCTTTTTTCTTTGTTTGTGGTGTTTGCACAATTACTGTTTGCCGTTATACTCTGCTAGTGCTTTTATTTATTTCAAAACATTAACTTTCTTATAGTAAATTTTTTTTATCTCTTTTTTTATGAAAGTAGTGTTTTCAGATATCTCGGTAAATATTTTTTAAAAGATTGTAAACCATCCATCTTAATGAGCTTATCATTTTATAATATATTTTTCTTTTTAGAAAAATACTTTTGTGCTTTGCAGCGTAAATAACCCAAGGCACTGTTTTGCTGTTTAACAAATGCTTCGTTTCTTAAGAATGTTTAATTACTTAAACAATGAAAGTACACTTTGTGAGGATTTGCCTAATAAGTTTATTTTTCCATTGACGGAATTTATTTGCTTTCCCTCAGAAATGTCCCTATAATAACCGATATTAAAAGTAATAACATATTTCTTTGTTTCCTAATTTTCTTTCTCTCTGTAATTCTATAGTGTCATCGCGGTTTTTCGTTTCGAGAATTTCTTCCTTTCAATATTTGCGGTTCCGTTTTATTTTCACATGAATGCTTCATAGAATCTATTGATACTCCATAAAAGAGAAATTTCTATGAAAAATTACAAGAGCATTGTAACGTCATCAGACCTTAAAATGTGGAAAATACAAAGCGGTCTCTTTTTCTCGAATAGTATTACAGATAAGTTATAATTTTCTAATATCTTTTGACACGTTATGCATACAATTTCTTCGATGTTTTTTTTTTAAATAATAATAATGTGACTTGAAGAAACTTAAATATAAGCCCTTTTCTAAAATTTCAATTGTAAATTTTCCTTTGTTAAATGTAAATTTGTTATGCTTAAATGGTTTAAATTTTTTTAAAAATTTAATCTCGAGATAAGATTTTTGAAAAACTAGTATTAATAGCCTTGCATGTTTAAAAAGAGAGAGAGAGACTGCCTGATTACTAAAAGCTCAGTTAATTTTCAATAATAATAATAATAATTCTTTATTATTTTATACATTATTGTAAAATTTGGGGTGTGAAAGTAAACTAACGTAAGATTGGCTTTTGTTTGAGGAGATTAAAGAAAATGGAAACTCTTGTAGAAAATTTTTAATCTCATTCGATTTGTTTACTCAAATTAATAAGTTAATGAATATCATTTTGAATCTTGGTTGATTAAAAGAAAACTAAGATAGCGAATATTTCGGTTTTTCCTTTGGATAAATGATTCAATTGCTTTGCAAAATGATTTAGCAGCCTCGTTTATCTGAAAGATTTCATTAAAATTGATCAAATAATCTTAACAAATGTCCCTCTTTTATTTATCTCTGTTTTTAATTTTCACATGTTCGCGCACTAATGTTTGTTGGAGAAAAGAGTCTTGAAAAATTATTTTACCACAAGAGAAGTTCCAATATAACTGACAAAAGTTCTGTTTCTTTCTTTCTTTTTTTGTCGAATAAGAAATATGGTTTATTATTGATTTACATGTTATTTGGCTTCTTAAATCGCTTTTATTAATTACCATGCTGCACGACAACTACAGCAAACGAGTACTCTTAATTAGTCACTTTATTCCGATTTAAAGAAAATCTAAAATCTCCTTAAAGTTTAGCAATTATTAAGTTGCTGAGATACCTATTTGAATTTATGAACGCCGTAAAATTATATTAATTTTATAAAACAAAAGGATGTCCTTCCTTAAACTGTACCCAAAGCACTAATAAAATAAAATCATTATGTAGTGCGTTTGGGAAGTGCAATTAGCAAGGACTGGTATCGGATACTAAAGACTTGTGGCTGACTAATTACTTTCTGCAATTATTTGTAAATGAAAACTCCTTCTTTCATTAATTAAACTAATAAAAAAAGATTAGACATTCAGTTAATTGCAAGTGTGGCAGGACTTTTGTAACAAAGCAGTGCTCAAATGACAGTGCTTGTGACATCTGAGAGCAACATGGGTAGTGACAACTATCATATAGCTTTGAGCTATCTTTTATCCATCTAGACGACAGAATATAGGTGTCTAGATGGATGGAAAATACTTCAAGCGGAACTATGTAAAGCGCTATCTGTTGGATAGCATTTTTCAACCAACACAATGTGGAAAACCGCATTAGATCCTATAGTCACGATCCTAATTAAATGTCCTTAGTCATTTGCCCTTCCTCTCTTTTTCTTTCAAAAAAATTATATAGTATATTCTGTGTTAAATATTCACATATTAACTCTGTTTTTGGGGGGGAGGCAGATGCAAAAGATCGAAAAAGAAATACAAAAATGGAATGCGTTATATACTTGTTTAGAAACTTGCTTACATATTTTGTGACAGCGTATTGTAATGCCGAAAGAAAATACAGAATTGTTATTTATTATTGCTTATTATTTTTTCCCTAAACTTTTCTGTTGATAGCAATCATATTAACGCTTGATATTGCTATTTTATCATAGAATATATTTCTTAAATTAATACATTTAAATGTAATGAACATTTTGCTGGCTGCATGATTCCTATTTATTTAATTCATCGACTGTTGATCTTGATTCATTAAAGATGTATTAAATTTTTAATGGCCTTAGAGTCAACTTAAAGAGTTTTAATTCCTCTGAGAAATTTGATTCCTATTCTCGTAAATCAATATTTACTATTTTTTAAATGGAAATCATCAAATTAAGTAAAATTAGGATTGATAAAAACCAGTTTCTAACTAAATAACAATCGTATCGGTAAACCGTTAAATGCGTGTGTGCTGTTACTGTCAAACTCATTCTATGCCTTGTTGATCACATTTCGAAACACTGTTCTTTCATTTTTTTTGGATGTTTATCCTTTCTATTGTTTATAAATTTCAACAGATTTTATCCTCATGCGACTCATCCCTAATTCTTACTATCTTTTTCGGAGCCCCCAGGAGCATCCTCACAAAGATTTAAGTAAAGTTTCTTTCAGTCAGCTCCTTGAGATCAGAGCAATCATTTTGCCATTTGCATGCTTCTTTCCCCTACCTTTCTTGAAACGTCAACCGTTACTCTGCTGTAATTTTGTTTTGCTTTTTTTTTTACTACAGAGGGGGGAAAAACCGTAAATACTTTATCCCCACTTTACGTGCTGCAGTGGTTTTTCTTTCGATCGGATTTTAATGTATGACATTTAAATGGGTGTCACCTTGACTGTGTAGGAGGCGTCCATCTAAAGCAGCCTTGACTGCCAAACAATAGTCTGTGAATTGCTCCACAAGGAATGCGCTAGAAAGAGAGGAAAAACATTTTTGGCTGCTTCTCTCTCTCTCACTCACTCACTCACTCTCCTCCTCCCTTCCTTTTATCTGTGTGATCTTTGAGGGCTATTTTTAGACCTCTGCCAACTCCTACTCTTAGTTTTCATTATCATTTATCTGTATTATCGCAGGATTGATTCATAGAAGTCCTGTTTGTTGAGAAAGTCAAACGCGTGGCCTCTCAGATTCTTAAGGATTGCACTTGGATGTACTTCTAAGGGTCTTTTCCTCAATTCTCACTTTATTTTTGTGATGAGGTGAGGAAGAGGCTTCTTTTCTACTCAAAGCGTTTGTTTGTGTATTTTGGATTTTATTTATTTTGTAAAATTCGATGCTCTTTGTTTTTTTCCCCTTTCATGCTTTAATTACTGAAAAAAAAAAATCCTAACAGTTGTATGAGACAAATGAAAGCATTTTCTTTTCATTGATTTAGGAGAGTTAAATTAAAATGGAAATATCATTATGTAGGATTTTCCATTGCTGTACCACGAATTTGTGCGTTGCTTATAAAAATGTTTCATTTATAGCTCTGCCTTTTCCTCAATTCTCATTTTATTTTTGTGTTGAGCTACGGAAGAGGTATCTTTCTAATCACAAAGTGTTTCTTTATTTTTGTATTTCATTTCATTTTATTTATTTTGTAGCATTCGATGTTCGCCTTTTTTCTTCCTTTGATGCTTTACTTTGATTGCTGCGAAAAAAAAATCTGTTTATCAGTCGCATGTGACAAATGAAAATAGTTTCTTTTCATTGATTTAGGAGAAATAAATTACAAGGGGAGTATTTATCTATAGGATTTTCTATTGCTGTATCACGATTTTGTTTGTTGCTTTTAAAAATGTTAAATTTATCATTTTATCTTTTACTCATTTCTCACTTTATTTTTGTGTTGAGCAGCGGAAGAGGCCCCTTTCGTTTCTCAAAAGTGTTTGTTTATTTTTTTATTTCATTTGTTTTATTTCATTTCTGATCCCCTTTTTTTCTTTGACCCTGGGGATGCGACGAAAAAAATTCTTATAGAGTTGCATGAGAATAAAAATATATTTTTTTTGTCAGAATTAAATTAAAAGAAAAGTATCAATTATAGAATTTTATAGCTCTTCACGGTCTTCTTTAACCAGTTAACTGCTTTAACCTCTTTGGAAAATGCGTTTCTAACTTGTGTCTAGTGGTTAATTATTTCTTATTTTTGACTCCTGTGTCTAATATACTTGTCTCTTGATTAATAATTACTTCCGAAGAATAAACTCGTCATAACGCAAAATGTTGTACTTTTTCCTAGATGCGTATACTTGTCAGAAACAGTTATCTAGTTATAGATGTAAATGTAAAAATTATATGATCTTGTCTTGTGTTCAGTTCTGTATTTATTTTACTGATGAGGTTGAAAAGAGACAAAGTTACACTTTTGTTTATTATGTATTATTTGTTTCTTATTTGTCGCACGTTCAGTGTCCGTGAAATTTTTATATTCTGAAGTACACTTTGAACACGTTAATTGCCACAAACAATGTCTAGAATTCACAAATCAGTTATCACACAAAGAAGATAATGAAACAAAACATGTGGGGACGAAATATTTTCAAATCTGAACTTTTGATTGCCAAAATATTGGTTTTGTTCGATAATTTAAAAATTCATCATTTTTTAAGAATAAAAATTTATAAGTCATTTGTGAAAAAGAAAGTTACATTCCAGCTTATTTTTCAAAAATGTATGCACACTATGAATGACTATTAATTAAACTGTTTATAACTTACATCTAATTACTTTGCTCGAATTATTAGCCCAGCTCTACTGAGAAAACCTGCTAATGGGTTTGCACACTACTCCAATCATGTTGATTGGAATTTGAGCATAATCAATTTTAGCGAGTGATCTAAATCGTTTATTGAATTTGATATTGAGATATAATCGTTCTACTTCGCTTATCTTCAGTAAAAGAAATCCATGGGTGTGAGATCCGGCGTCGAGATAATCTATAGGTTAACGAACTACACGAATCACTTCACACATAAGCTCTCTTGATACCCCCCCCCCCCCGTTAAGAAAGAATTCTCAGTTGTTGAATAGCTGACATTATGACTATTGATTGAGCTATTATTATTTTTGTAATTGTTATTTGAAGTGCATTTGAATTTTGGAGGAATTCTGCAAAATACTTCGCCTTATCAAAACTAAAACACTCTATTAGAGTTAATACACGAGGTTTATTTACCTTCGCAAATACTACAAACTAATAGTGCTTCAGTTATCAATAAATTCCCAAAAGTAGGAAAAATACTATGTTATAGAAAATATTTTTTTAAAAAGGCAGAATTATTGAGGAAATCCGTGCTTTTATGAAAAACGCTGCATTCGCTAAAAATGGTGTTGTTGAATGCGAATTTCTCTTCTGCCATTTTTTTTTTAAGTTCATGAAATACCTTTTTATTTTGATTTGTTTTATAATTGAAATTTCTTATTATAATTGAATTGTAATTATAATATAATTTTGTGACATTTTATGCTCTCAATTACAAGGCGTTGCAACATTAGAATAACTATTAGTAAAATTGTAACATTTACAACCAAGGAATCGTCAATTTCAGACCAAAAAGTCACAGCAAACCTGACATCACAAGAACAAAAATTCAAATTTATCAACATAAGAAGGCAGAAAGAACACTTACCAAATTGAAAACACATCCCCAAATGATAGCAAGAAGTAAAAACATATAGACATAAAGTGTACTCCCTAATACTAAATTTAATTTTACCACGTTAGTAGTTAAATACGTCTACCTTGTTTTGTCATATGCAACGTCATCAAAGGAACAATTGGAGTGTCATCTACACAAGTTTTTGGGAAATTCATTAGTATTTAAGTTTTTAAGCAGATTGTTAGTTGCTTTAATATAAGAAATTTTGTTATTACAATTTTTTAAAATTTTGTTAAATTGTGAAAATATTAGAGTTTAAATTTGAAGGGTAATTACTGAATTTTATTATTTTAAAGTTAAAATCATCCTTTTTATCGTAAATGCCTATTGAAGTTTTTCAACTAAATATTTTTATATTTAAATCTAGATAGTTAGCTTTATGTTGATCTTCATTTGTTTCAGTTAAAACTAAATCTTTTGGATAACAATTAATTACTACATTAAGATTATCTAAGTTTAACAGAAGTAAATCATCTATATATCTCCATCCTTTAATTGAGTTGTGTTTAATTTAAGTTTTGTTCGTAGTGATGTAAGAAGATAGTAGCTAACGCACTAGAAAAAGCTGTTCCCATTGTAATTCCCTCATTTTCATCTGAATGTGTTTTTAAAAACTATTTATGTAAAATTTATATGTACTTATACGATTTTAAAATATTGTGAAAACGATTAATTGTCTTTTGCATCCTTATTTGAATAAATTTTTTGCTTTATGAAATTTGAATTAAAAAGTATTTGTTGCGAAATGGCTATAAGCAAATCTTCGCCAGTGCGTTACTTTATCCCGTGATTTATATTTCTGAACAGAATTGTAGTTTAAAACTACATACATTTGTAGGGGGAGACATTTTAATTTTCTTTCTTTTGTAAATAGATTTGGATTGAATCCGAATTGATTTTGTTTCGATTTGGAATAATCAAATTTAAAAAAAAAAATCTATGAAAAGAATTGTATTAGAAAACAGTTTTCACAAGTTTTTTTAAATTATAGTATTAACCAATTGAGACTTTTCGGCTGTTGTCTAAAAAGATTTGTTTATTCAATCTTTTGATAACGATGCAGTATGGAAATCGATGTTTTATCACTTCAGTTCATATTCTCATTCATCTTAATAATTTATTACAACTTGTATACATGAAAAAGAACGTTTGTCTTGAAAAGTCTACATAAAAGGGACTTGTCTACATGTGACGTTTATCAGTGCCTGCTTTGTGGGAAACTGACGCATTCCGATTAACATTTCAGACGATATCAAAAATTTTGCTAAAATCCTCTTGTTTAATTTCAGAGAGTTCCTGATTATTCGCGTGCTAATCGTTTCTGTATTCTTTATTGTTTTTCGCTTTCTGAAAATTTTGAAGCATATTACTATATGTTTTTGTTTTTACCTGTGTTTTTTGTAACAAAAAAAAAAAAAAAAAAAACAGAAAGATTAGCATTTGAACCCCTAGTAATTAATTAAATTACTTTTATTTTGTTTTTATTCAAGAATTCATTAAACAATCATTTGCTAGTCACTTTTGAATAGGAATAATTGACACTTTCAACCTATATTACGTTGAAGTTTTCTCATTTTCATCTGTTGTTCAGTGAATGGTCTTTTTCAATTCTTTTATATTTCACTCTTTTTTTTAAATTTAGTTTTTTCATATTTCAATTTCAATAATTTCAATTCAAAAAGTAAATGTTTTTTAATTCTCTTCTTCTCACATATGAAATATCTTCCTGCCAATCATAATTTATGAAATGAAATTATGCATATTGAAGGAAAAACGCTGAATTTCCTTTTTAGTTGGATTTACTGGCGCAAGAACCAGACGTAATTACCTTGGGCAAAGGAAAGAATATTTAAGTTCTAACGATGAGACTGATTATCAATATTCACTGCACTGGAATTTAAGCCTCCAGACGCAGTAATTGCTACCGATATCAAATATTTTTCTGAACATTATTTTTAGATTAGTTAAGTGTCTAGAATACATCGACATTTCATTAGGTACTTCTTTATAAGGGATGATACATTGTTATTGCATGTAATTGCGACATTCTTAATTTTTAAAAACTTCTTATTGGTATTCCAAACGTTGGCAATCTTCTTGAAGATTCCTTTGTTTATTTCAAATGACAGATTCTTCAAAAGGAATTGTTTGCTATATAATTCTAAAAGGAGGAAAAATAAATTTAAATGAAATGAAATTGGTCAAGTTAGTTTTGTAAATTTTTGTAACTTTTTAAAGTTAATTTATACATTTTTCCAATTAAATGCTACTGCTAAAAATATTATTAAATACTACGACTCCACTAGATGTCATCCTTATTAATCTTATACATAAAATTTATAATTGTACACAAAAATAAGTTTCATTAATAAATTCTGAACATACTTTTGCTGCAGCTTTGGAAATGATTAGATTTTTTAAAGCTTTTTTAAAAGAATTTGTTTATAATCATGGAATTATTGACATTATTTGCGTCGCTAAATGTAAACTTGTTAAAAAAAACTATTTTGAATTTTTCTGTTTTGAAAAAAAAAAAAATCTTTGTAAAGCTGAAATGCTATATTCACAAATAAAGCATTAGATCATTATTCCCGAGTAAATAAATATCAAAATTATGTGCTAAAGTGCACAGGAAACATGTGCATAACCAATTTATTCTATCAGGAGAAGAAAAGCTTGTCTTGTTAGATAACGAAGAAAAAATTACTTGGTATATTGAGAAATGTATTTATATTTTTAGTTAGCCTTCGACAGCCAGCCTTTGTTCTCTTAACTATTTATTACTCATGCTCCAAAGTGGATCCGCAAAAGTCGTCAATAGTTACGCCGGCCGTTTGTAACAGGAAGCGTTAAGAATTCAAAGTGAATGTTTGATTTAAAATACGTTTCCTCTTGAAAACAGTATTAACGTCATTAAAATAAACAGGTGCACTCATTGTTGAATCTGATATACATTTTACTATTTAATCAAAAAATAGTTGGTATCTGTAAAAAGGTTTCTTATTTGAAAATTCAACTATAATTCTGTTTTATTTCTAACCCATTCTTTGATGATCCGTTCTTAGTAGTGTTCTTCGTGGGTAAATACGTGTAATTTCAAATAAACTTTAACCTCATGATTAAATTGAAGTCAATAGCATCTTAAAAAAGCATGGAAGGAAAAGTTCACGCTTATTTAAATATATCTAGATACAATTCTAACGTATTCGAAAATAATTTATAAATTTAAAAAATCTAATTTTAACACTTTTAAACACTTAACTCTTTTATTTTCCTTACTATCTAATAAGATGGCCTCTCCTATTTTAGGAATATTTTCTTATTTTGATTCAAATGGAAATCCATTGAATATTTGTCTTATCTATGTATTCGAAGTTATTTGAATATTAAATTATAAGCGTTATGAATGATTTGTTTTTTGCTTACAACTATCAAAATTCGATAAATCAATGCACTTATAGCATAAGGGCAAAGCAGTCAAGCGGTTAATAAGAGGTGGTTCATCAAGTCAAAAATGAGCTGTGTTGCAAAAATTATATTTCGCAATTCAAAAAATAATTTTATCTCCAAACTGTCCAATATTTTTAATTGTTATTATATTAATTGTATTTTATAAAATTATCGACGCATCGTTTTTCAAGGAGTGACTTCTTATTAAAGAAAATAAGCTTTAGTGAAATCGAAATCAGGGCCAGACAATTGCTGTGGAGGAAAAAAAAAAAAAAAATCGATCCAAAGAATAAAAGCGAGGCTTGCATAGGAAAGTCGAGTGAAAGAGAGAGACTATCACACGATTGACTGTGCTCCAAGCCTGTTCTATGCGCAGAGCAGCCCAGATTCATTGAAACTTGATGGAAGAAATCTTAGTTTGTTTGAATTCCGCGCTATTATTCCGCTATTGCTGAATAAGAAAATTTTTATGCCTTTTGAGACAGATTTTTGGACGCTGCCAATTTTTGTACTTCTTATTTATCGACTGTTTTTCTGTTTTATTTCTTTGTTATTAATACTTCGGTTTCGTTGTACATCAAACGAATAATGTGCAAAAACAAACAAACTGTTTTTTAAATTTTTTTAAAAAAATAATAACATTTTAAAATAATTCCAGAGCTGCGCTAATGACTGAGATGCCGTTGCATTAATATACATTATGTATGGTGAAACTCTGTATTTTAAATAAGAGTTGCTTTATATTATTGAACTATTTTCTTAGTACTGAGATGCTGTTTATTAAGCGATTTTTGTGACCTAATTCATTGATGACTCGGTATATATATTAAGTTATAACTAATAGTAGTTATTAACATTTGATAATCACCTTTTAGATTATTCCAATGATCTTGGTATCTTTTCTTTTTTTTTTTTTTTTTTTTGGCTGTTTTGATAATGATATATTGAAACTTTCCCTTCAGTTTTTCTCGTCATTTCTTCGGCATCGAGTAAAAACAGATGCTTAAATATACATTTACTATCTGTGATAGTTCTTATGGTCTGTGACTGGAATAGGAGTCTTGTAAAATTAAAACTAGCTTCAATATTGAGCAGCAGTAAGGCAAGCAGTGTAAAAATTCTGGAATTAAATATTAACATTGAGAAAAGGATATTTTTCCCGATTTTTAAAATTATAATTTAATGTTGAATTAAATAGATGCAGATAAAAAAAAAAAACAGCCAAATTCTTTAAAATCTTCTCTTTTTAAAAAAAAATATGATTTTAAATGAGTAATTAGTATTAGTTAAAGATGGAGGAGCGAATTTTTTTATTTTAAATATTAAAATATTCAAAGAAAAAAAAATTCCTACCTCTTTAAATTTTGCACTCGCTTTTTTTTTTTCCTTTTTCAGTGTATAAAGTATTAAAACATAACCAAAAAACCAATGATTGCATGCAACTAATAGGTTAAGAGCTATACATCGTCAGTGATATATTTAAAGAACGGAACATTAATATAACTAAACTAAACTAAAAACTGAGGTATTTAAAGAAAAAAAATTGTATTCGAACCTGCAATAATTGAATTTTTCGTATCTGTCATTCGGTGAATCAGCCCTCTTGATATTTTATTTTATAAATGAATATGCATCTAGTAAAAGTGCAAACGTTGAAAAAAATTCATGATGTATTGATCAGTTAGTCGAAAATTCATTTTTTGTAGTTATTCTTATCTCATTATCGTACAATAATTTCGTTTCTGTTTTGATCTGCGGAATATTTTAGGCGTAATTTTTTTTCTGTTATTTACTCTGAGATTAATATCTTTAAGATATTAATCCCAAGATAATTTTTAAATTGTTCATCCTACCAAATTTCTTGTCTAATGGATCAGCCAAAGCCAAAAAAAAAAAAAACAAAAAAAACCCTGATCGTTTTAATGTATACTTTTTAATCCGTTTGTGCTTAGATACTATTTGGAATAAACTTTTTTTGAAAAAAAAGAATAAGTTTTTTACAAAGTTCTTTCAAATTGAAGTGTACTTTAGTTTTGTTCTGTATTTCATATCTTGTTTAAACTTTTTCCATTCTTATATTTTTTCATTTCATATCTTGTTAAACTTTTTCATTTTGAACTTTAAAAAAAATCAAAAATAAAACCTGGGTCATATATTTTTATAGAAAAAACAAATACTTCTATTTAGAGAGTCGTAAAGAAATTTTTCAGCCGTGATCATTTTTGTTTATTAACATTGCAGAAAATTTGCTATGAGTGTTTGAATAAATCATGGAGAGGGCACATCATTTTTATATTTCCTTTGTTATAATAATTTTAAGTGAAATAAGTACAGTAATATTTTTATCTTTGCTTCGCCTCTTAGACTAACCGCAATTATCAACCAGCCAGGTTGGCTGGTTGGTGCGGTTTATTGCCGCAAGAACCGTGGTGGGCTAAGCTGCGCTAAGCAAATGATAAAACCATGGAGCATTAATAGCTTAGGTATCAAAATTTCGCTCGCCGCAATTTAATTTTCCATATTCAAGAGATACATTCTTAAGATAAATTTGTTCATTCAGTAATGGCTATATAAAAAGTCACATAAGATATTTCCGATATCTTTTATGATACGTAGACTTAAATTTATGATATAAGGGATTACACCAAATGATTTTTTGTAAATCATGCCATCACGTTTTTTAAAAACATTTTTTGTTTAATTTAATGAAATGCTGATTAATTATTTTTTATTCTTTCGCGCAAAAATGTTCGTGCTCGTTTTAATGGCGCTTGTTTTATTATTATTATCTTTTTTTCGATCCGTCTGAAAAAACTCAAAGATAATCTTTCTTTTAGTAAAAGAATACTTGCTTGTGATGGATAAATTCTTAAATCCTATATGCTTTAGTAATTACATATGCGTTAGATCATTACTCTTTTCGAGTCTGTTTCTTGAAACCAAGGATTTTTTTTTTACATATATATTTTAAGTCAATAAAAATATTATAACATTATGTTTTTACAAAAAAAAAAAAAAAAAAAAAAAAAAAACGTAATATCTTACGTAATTTTTATACCGAAATTCCTTATCCAAGAGATAGTAATAAATTATTAATTGTCTGTCTGACACGTCATTTTATTTTCATCGAATTATCTTACATGGTGATGAAACAATGAATTATATATTTTCTTGTAGCTAGCTCATTTCTAAACCTCCTTTGTTACAAGGAATTTAATTAATAATGTTACGCAAATTCTTGTATTGTGTATGATCAGGTGTCAAGGAAAATAAAGAATATGTGTATTTATACGCAGTTCTGTGTGCCAATTTTATCTTCTGATATAGGATTTCGGATAGTATTTTATAAAAGTTGCACAAAACAAGTAATTTATTGGAACAAAAACAAACAAAAAAAATGCAAAATATCCTTCAACATGAAATCTATTAGAACATTCTTGACTTTTCGAACTTCTCTGCAAGAACAAGATAAGATCAAGACCATGAGATATGCGAAATCGGATATTCGATTTTTTCAAGCTGCCATCTATTGGAGCGAGATCAAATCTTTTCCTCATGTTTTTTTTTTTTGAGAAATCTTATTATTTATGTTGTATAACTCGAAATTCTCTGTAAGAAACGTTATCAAGAACTATTGATGTTACTCCATTGCACATATTAATGTAAATGTATTAAGAGGTATTTCTTATGGTATTTACAATATAGAGAGACTTACCGATTTCAAATTAAGTTAAATTATAATGAATCAAGGTATCTTGCTTTTGTATCTACTTTTCGTTAGTTCATATTATTTTTCTAAGTCATTATATTGGTAAGTATATCGAAAAATGGGAGAACAAATGTGAAATTGGCAAATCTAAAAATGATTAAATAAAATATTTTATTTAATGCAATATTAATAATGCGGGAAATAGTAATGTATTTGTTGCAATGTATTGATTAGTAACCAGAAACCTTATAATAATGCTTTTTGTTTTTCTTCTGACGTCAGTGGTAGAATTTTCATAATGCAGCTCTTTTCATTTTTTTAAATGTATTGTTAGCTGTTAACAGTCATTCTACAATGGCTGAAAATTTTTTTTCTTTTTTTTTCTTATGTTTAATATGATTGTGTGTTTAAAGTAGTTATCGTATATTCATAATCATGCAGATGCGAAACTTTCTTGTACTACCACTTTTAGTTATACATTTTCATGAAAAATTAGAATTGGCAGAGGAAAGAATTGTCTACATTTTTTATGTATTAATTATAATATTTTTAATGTTATGACCAATAATAAAATATTATTTTCTTTTGAATTAAAAAAATATGAACTGAACACTCTGCACATTATCTTCTTCGCTTTAAACCTCTGTCTAAAGAATTTCTTTTTCATTTTTAATTTCGAGTTATTTACGGTAAATGAAACGAAAATATCAGGAAATAAGTAAAAATTATTTTGATTGATATATGTATGAAATATACCTTTTAAAATTGCCATGTATAAAGTATATATTATTTCTTTTAGATATAAATTCTTAATTGTATAAAATTTAATAATAAGAATATTTTGTTACGTTTTATTTGCATTCATAATTAATAATACGAAATATTGTAATTTATGTACAATTTCTGACTGAGTATTTTTCTTTTTATCTCTTACCATGTTCCAGCATTGGAGATATCTTGAGGTTGGTGCTTGCTTCTTTTATGCATGTGCCTGCCTTTTTTGCATGCATTTTTATCTCATTTTGATATTTCTAGTCTTTGTGAGAAATATTTTTTTTACTAACTTAAATAATAAGAGTTACATTCTTTACTTTTATTTATCAAATAATTTATTGCATCTATATTTATTAAAATGTTGTATTTAAGTATGAGTACTAAGGATTTAATAAAAAAATTGTGGGATTTTCAACTAAAATTATTTTATTTCTAGAATATCATTATTTTTATGTATTTCCATTTACTACTGCTATTTTCTATAGCAAAAAAAAAAAAAAAAATTAACTATAGGAAATGAGATTTTGTTGGAAAGGATCTCAAATCAGACTTTTAATTATGTATGAAATATTGAATTTATTACCTTTCTAATTTGATTTTTATTATTATTATTATTAAGGAGAGTCCGTGTATTTGGCCTAAAACAAATTTTTAAATGTATTTGTTTCTACTTTTCGCGTTTTCTTTTTGCTTTAATTTTACTACAGTTTATTGGCTATAGATGGCGACACTATCGATAATACTCAGGCTCTTAATTTGTATCCTATATAAACTGTTTTATCGTGCAGTTTTTCCCGCCATGGAATTTCACAATAAATTTGGACTTGCTGTGGATCATGATAACTCCTTTGCTAGCAAATCGATACAAATCATAATTTCTTTTGTTGTTCAACCAAACAAAGCAAAATTTATCGTTTTGAAATTTAAGGTTGAAAATATTTTTTTCTGTAATTTTCGATTCTGTGGAACTTGAGTTAGTACACATAAAATTGATTTATAATTATGCGTAATTTGATAAAAATTCTTTAAATAAAATCTAAATCATGAACATTTTGCAAAACTTTTTGTTGCATACTGAAATTGTCGTTTGAGTCGCAAAGAAATTAATTTGCACAACATGTGGTTAACTATTAATTGATTAGACATATAATATTTGATGAATGCTTAATTTAGCAGATTTTAGTTATCAAAAGCTAGAAATATAGAGATGTTTGAAGTGTATCCATACCGATGTATCTGGCAAGACCGTAAACTCTACTCTCTGGATGGACAGATTCGGCATGAGTATCCATTTACGGAGTATTGACGTCATTCCATTGAGAGATTGAACTTAAAGCGTTACGCTTGCTCTTATGATGACTAAAAGACAATCAGTGGTGATTCCATGTCTTTTAAGAGATCATCCCCAAACTAAAACAGTTACTACAAATAAGCTGGATAGCAGTTTCAGTATCTAGCAGTTTGCATTAATCAAATCACTTTTAGTCTGTCGATAACTACATGCTAAACTCTTTAAAACTAGACATCCAGCACAGCGATATTTTTTTTTATAATTTTTATAATATAATAATAATAAATATAATAATTTTAAATATAATAATAATGAGCAGAATGATTTTGCTTACGCGTATAGTTCTTGTTAGTTCAAATAATGGCAATAATCAATATATTGAACCAGTCTTCACCTTTCGTGAAACTTAATAAATTCAGAAGGCAAAATTTCATGTATGGAGTAATAGTATTGCAGTTATTCCTCAATACTGCTAGTACTGCTTCTTGCTTAGATGCGCAGTCTTTATAAATTCAAAACCTATGTTTAATTTTTTTTTTTTTTTTTTATTTCTATTTTCGATGTCTAGGCTACCAGAGCTCTTGTTAAACTAGGAGTAATCTAGTGGTTATAAATTTTTTGAATAGCTCATTTCGTTGCGAATTAGAAGTTATTTGCGATAGTCGAAATTTTTTCAATATCTTTGTCTCTACTTTAAAGAACCAAAATTATGAAGTCAGATGACCAAATTTTACCATATTAAATCACTGCTACTTTAGAATAAATTTGTGCATGCTAAATGGATTAGTAAAATATATAAAATCATAAAATCTCGAGCAATAAAATAATGAAGTAGGACTTGTAATAAGTCACTGTTAGCTAATTGAGTTTTAAAGACGTGCAGAATTTGTTTATATAAAATTACTCAAAATTGTTTAAGATCTTTTGATTAAACGTAACATCAAATGAAACTGATAGCATTTATTAACTTTCGCTGTAAACTTAAGAAATATTTCAAAACTTCATCTTATTGTTGTATTCAAAAAGAATTTTATTTTTAGTTACTTATAAAATGTTCATGTATCTTTATTAGTTTACTTATAATGATTTATATTTGAAAAGAAATTTTCCTTATATCTTTGTATCAAGTGAAAAACCTTTTTTTTCCCTTGAATCTAATCATATCTACTAACTTTTGTTCTTTCAGACCTATACATGCTTACATGTCTGTTATTCCTGCCGATCTTGTTGTACCCCTGGTGTAAGTTTTCTTGCCCCTGCTTACTACTTTATACTACTATTTCACTGCACTCTCCTGCTCATTTGCTAAAAATAATATTCTTTCCTTTGATAAATGTCTTCTTTTCATATATAAAATATTTGTTAACCTACACTTCAAAGAGGGAATTAACATGTTTTCAGTGATGAGTATATTTTAATGATTAAAATTTTTTCTTGTATATTTATACTTGTTAAAAATTCAGTTTTTTAAAAAGAAGAATTTTATGCAATTAAGGTATGTCACCATACTAATTGCAGTTTGTTTTCCATGCTGCTTTTATAAGCTCATATATGATATTTTGATTTGTTTGATTCATGATTTCAAATAATTTAAAACTGCCTTGTTAATTGCTTCATATTTGTTACAGTGAAAAATCAGTACTTAATTGCACCAACTACAAGCTATTAACTGTGCATAAAAGAATGTCGCTAAATATTTTGGAATACTATTTGAGGGATATTTATGAGCAATGTATATGTATAATTCTATTTATATCTACATTATTTACACGGATAGTAAGCTATAATTTCATCAAAGACCGAGGAATATTTTAATTGCATCCGTTAACCATTAAGATATTTACTGCAGACTGCTTCAGTAAAATATATGAGTATTAATTTTCGGTTTTATTTACTTTATTCCTTTTGGTCTCTTTTTCTTTTTTCCTTCTGCGATTCTTTTTTATCTCGAAGGGAGATTTTTAACCTTGAACTTCAACAGGTACGCGCCCGATGGTTATAACCATCGATTATTATTATTATTTATAATAATAACAACCTGTTAAATTGTTTCACCCAATACAACAGTACAAAGCTATTAACTTTTTGATCTAAGCTTCATTGTGCTCATTTAATTCACTTCTCTTTTAAAACTTAAAAAATCATGACCTCTTTATTTATAACATTTTTATTTTATATGTATGTGAGAATGAATTTTAGATGTTTTTTAGGGTAGGTGAAATGAAATTTTCTTTTATGGTATGAAAGAACCAAGAAAAGCTAATAATATTGATTTCTATTGTTTCCTTTTACCCAGTATACTTTTTAATATTAATTTTAATGTTGTTGTTTTTTCACATTATTGAAAGTGAGAAAGAGTTTTGTTAAGTTTTCCTTACTATTAATTGAATAGTTTTTTTTTAAATTAAGAACTATGTTTCCATACATTTTACTTGTGCACCCTTCAATCGAAATATTTATTTTTGATCATTTAAGGAGTGCTTTCAGAAAATGAAATGGTTACAAATATAAATAAATGCAAATTTACTCAGAAAATTCGGGCAGAAGTATATCAGTATTTATCAGAGCAGAGCATCAAAAATGTACGCTAGCATGATAAAATAAGATGGATTGCTGTTGTGTTCCAGATATTATTTATTAAGCTTAATATGCAAAGTAAGATCTGTAAATTTAATTTTTTATTCTTTCATACATTTTGAAATAAATTAAGGATTTCTTAATTTTTTGAAAAATCAAACCTCCTGATTTTGTATAACAAAAAATAATTTGTCTACCTGATGCCATTCATAAACTATTGGAATTTATCTTCTGTAATGCATAAAATTTGTGGAATACAGTTTTTATTCTTATGTTGTATTTAAATTTTTTCTTCCATTTGAAATATATTTTGAGATGTTTAGAGGCATTAAAAAAGAATTGGAAGCTAGTGAAATTAATTTTGCTTTAATGAGAATTTGTTTCTCCAATACCCAGAATATTTTTATTAGTATAAACTGGCAGGACATGCATTTAATTGGAATTCTTTTTATTTCATAGCTCCTAATTTGTTTCCGTACTGAATTATAAAACAAGTAGTCGTATAATCCATATTTCATATTTATGAAACATTTTAAAAATGTGGTAAAAAAGATCTGAATGCAATACAATTCTTAAATATATAATTGTGTTTTATTATTTTACTTATTTCTTGTATTTATATATTTTTTATTTATTTCTCAAATTATTGACTTTTTATAAGTTTATTATTATTATTATTATTAATTTCTGTTAATGTAAAAATATTGGCCTACTAATTCACTGATTTTGCATTTTTTTAGGTTAATCGTCATGTAGATGATTTGTTCGAAGATCTACGTGATGGACATAACTTAATATCATTACTAGAAGTTCTTTCTGGAGAATTATTGGTAATTTTTGAATTAATTGCTGTTATTTTTTCAAAGTAACATGATTTCTTGTCGCATTTAATCATCTGAAATTGTTATAATTAAATTATACTTTTTACTGCCTTGTATTGTACTGTAAGAAAGTAATAATGTAAAGAAACTAATATTATTATGGTTTGAATAGCTAATTTTAGGTTTATATATGAGTGTGTCACTTAAAAATGAAAGCATTCGTGCAAAGTTGTGAAGCTCGAATTTACATTGTATTTTTTTATTACTACTGCTTTAATTTTTAATTACTACTGCTACTATTTACTTTTATTTGCAAAAAAGCAAATTTTCATTTCCCATTTCTAGTTGCTTTTTTTTTGTCTTAACAAAAAAACTTCAATTTAAAAGGAAATGAAATGAAAGGATGATATAGATTGTGGGAAATAAAGACTTTCAATGTTCTTTATCTCTATATTATCAATTATATATGCATTTCAAAGCAAGACATAAGTTTGTGCCGCATTCTATAGCATATTTATGTGAAAAAGTGGTGGCGTCCTGCCATAGGGGTAGCGTGTCTTCCTCATGATCTGGGCGTCCCGGATTCGAGACCCGGTTCGGGCATGGTTGTTCTGTGTTCTATCTGTGAAATATATGAATATGCCCCCTGTATAAAGGGATTGTGTAAGCGAATGTGTGTGTCACCTTCATTTGAGCTAGAAGTCAGACTTCTGCCCTCTGGGTGCTCAGTGGTCTTTACCCTCAGAAGCTACTGCACCCCTTTTCCGTGAAAACACGGACACGACATCGTCATTTGAAAAAGTGAAATAAAATTTTTGATGAAATCGTAATTTCTAAGGCAAGTTTCATATATTTATATATATGACTGTAAAATTAATTTTAGCACAATATAGATAGAACTGTATTTCATATCCTAAGTGAAAAATATGCTTATTTTTGTATCATGAAATGCAGCATTTATTTTTGATATTATATTTACATCTTCTCTTAATATCTAGTAAATTTAATAATATCCATTATGCATCAGTTTTCATGGATGTACTGTAATTGCAAAAAGGGTTCGTCTGTTTCCAATTTAAATATGAGATATTTTATTAAAAAGAACTGTTGTAATTGACAAAAGCTCTTTATTATTATTTTCATAAGTGATTTGATTTGTTTAGCTTCAAAACAAAACCTATAATTATTTCTATCTCTTCTAAAATGATCATTGTTGATGCTACATATTCAGATAATCAGGCTTTTATTGTTTTAAAAAAAGGAATTTTTCAATTTCTGCCCTGAATCGGTTTTTAAAAATTTTGTATTCTTTAATCAGCATGCTTTGTAAATAAATCAAAGTCTTTATATTTGAAAATTTGATTAATTATTCAGTCTTCCTGTTTAAACCAATAATTGATTTTATCATTTAAGTATTGGTCAGTGTAAAAGCAAATCACGCAAAATGAAATTTTGTATTTATAGCCTATTTGGATTGAATTTAGAAATGAGATTATAAAATTTATCTAGTGATTGATTCCTTCAACAAGAACAGTTATCAAAAGGAAAGAGGGCAAAAAATCCACCTTCAAAACATTTAGTTCCCCATCTATATCATCCCATATTTTGTTTCTCAGACGAAACTTTTGTATTTTTATGTAGACTAGAAATTAAAGGCTGCATGCTTGTGAAAAATTTACAAACATTCTCAAAATGAATTTCAATAATTAAGTAGCATCACTATTACATCTTGTGAACTATTATAAAACAAAATTTAAGAATGTCCAAGATTCATTATGTGCGTTTTTTGATTCCAGAAATAGGTTTTTATTTAAAAATTAGTATAATGGTTTGTGAAACAATCTTTTTCCTATTTCAGAATATGTTAAAATGTGTTTATAATTGCATTTTGAGATTTCTTCACTAGTCTAACATTAAAATTTTAATGAAATAAGGAATTTTTCATACATTTTATAACTATGTTATAAAAATAATTTTCTTTTACAGCCCAGAGAAAGAGGCCGCATGAGGTTTCATCAGTTACAAAATGTTCAAGTAGCATTAGATTTCTTAAAAAATCGCAATGTAAGTTCAGTTTAATTTAAATTTCTTTGTCATAATTTTTATTAAATAATTCTGAATAAGAAAACTGTATTATTATTTTGTATATTATAGAAAATTTCTTATTGTATTTTATCATGTTTAAATGTTACAAGTTATTACTGCTTTTTTTAATTATTTGAAAAAATTGGTCGGAAATAAATATATTTTTTGTTTTCAAAAATGCCGCATATTACTCTTAATATATTTCAAATTTACATTAGCTCAGTAAATACGGGCTTTATTCTTCTCATTGTACAATTCTTGTTCAAAAATAAAGGCGTGTTCATTTCCATATTTTTCTTCTTTCCAGTGCCAGTAAGTCATGAATCTGTAAGATTTTCTCTATCATAAAATTCTTTATTATTCCTTTTTATTTAATTCGCTTATACCCCTAGACTACCACTTTCTGAAAATGCAATCGTATTTCCTTTCATTTGTCTTTTTGTTCTCTTTTTAATCATAAATGGTAAAGAAGAATAGCAGGTGTCAGTAACAGATTATTTTGGATTGAAATGTGCACTTTTTGCTATTAATGCAAGACAATCATTTTTATTATTATTATTACATTGCTATATCAACTTATCTTATATATGTGGCAGCCGAATTGAAGCAAAATCTTAGTATGAAATTGTTGCTCTGTTCATTAATGAAGATGACTAAGGTTGACCACAATGTATTAGTCACTTTTTAATGTTCTAAACAAAAATAGAGAATTTTTAATGTGCTTAAATTTAGCCGACAATTTTGAAAACTGTTAATATATTTAGACCCTATTATGTTTTGGTTTTGTTTGCTTTGCTTCTTTTTAATTTCATTTCTTGTATACATTCAATCTATAATTAAGAGAATTATCCACAGTTTCCTTATTTATTACAAGTAATCTACAGTTTAGCATTATTTGATTGCTGAGTTTACTTTTATAATTACTTTTAGAATCCTCTGAAGTATCTCATATCTGTGAAAAGGAAATGTTATGTGTCATCAAATTTCCGTTAAATTGCCTATCTGACCATCATTTGTTATGTCATATGAATTCCATAATTTGTCTAAAGACGTCTGACACTTCTTGCTGTATATGTTGTCTGATATGTTTCTTGCAAATATTTGTGATCAATAACTAAATGAAACTTCAATAAAACTGTTTATTTTAAAGTATACAGTAATGTGTGTAAAATTTTGATTTGGGACAATAAAAATTCTTACCTTTTAATCATCTATTGTTTTTTGCATTTAGAGAATTATAATTAAATAATTGCCGACTACGATTTTGTCGGTTTAAAATTCATCATGGCTTTTGTTTGAAATTATAAAATGGTTAATTTGCGTCATCATAAAGTAAAATACTTCAATTGATATGATATTCGGATAGTATGAACAATTTCATTGGAAACCTTGATCTCACATTTATGAAGTTTACTTACATTTTTTCACTTCATTTCTCTTCCAATATTTTTAATCATAATTCTGAGTATGCTATATATCATCATACTTAATTTGTATTGTAAGCAGAAACTATACTTGCAAGTGTTTAAGAAATTTTTTGAATTAGTTTTCACATTTTGACTTCAATTAGTTTAACTTTTGACATTTTGACTTTGAATTAGTTTTCACATTTGGCATTGAAAGTTTTTTCATTTCACCAGAAACATAAATTATTCATATGCATGATGAGTGCAAAAGTGTTAAATAGTTTGTGAACAACTCTTATTTTGCTTAATGTTTTTCATTTCTTAATTATACTTCATGCTGAGACTATACTTCATTTAGAGATATACCTTATAACTTCTTTTTTAAAAAAATAAATAATACATATTTTACTTAGTAGTCATTGTGCTTTTCAGATTTTTTTAATTTTTGTTTTCATAATTATAATATTGAAAGCACCTTTCATTTTTATGTATTCCCTATTTTGCTTCTCCTAATTTCTCTTTAAAAATCTTTTCTCATTTTCATGTTGATATACTCTTATTAAATATCAAAACTATTTTCTGAGATATATTATTTATATTTCGACTCAAGATATTCTGTAATGAAGCTTCTTATGGTCATAAAAGTATTATCACCTCCCAAAATGAAATTGTAGCCAATTGCGACTTTTGCTCATTGGTTTTTGTTTTGCTCTATAAATTTGCTTTTCTGAAACACTCATTGAAGCCTTGCATTTTATAACCCTCGAGTAAGGCTATCTCTTATTCGGTTTTATTATACCTCTGAGTGGTGAATATATGGTCTGTATCAAATAGACAAAATCTATTGATTTACTGTTTGACAGGCATTTATTTCCATCATTCTTTAAATAACACCCATGTAATTTCAAATTGGAGGTCAAACTAAATTAAATAAAATTAATCATTTCATTTACAAGTTAGAAAATTTAATGGTCTATTAGAAAGTATAATATTTCATATTATTTTATATCTGTTTTCAGATCAAACTTGTAAATATTCGCCCAGAAGATATAGTGGATGGAAATCCGAAACTTACTTTAGGTCTAATATGGACGATAATTCTTCATTTCCAGGTAGGTTTTTTAATGAAACTTCATTGTCTTTTTTATGTTTATATATTCTTTAATAAAATTGATAAAATAGCAGATGTAGGGTTAAGCAATAGTAAGTACATATATCCACAAAAACATCAGATATACTCGCATACAAATTGGAATGCAACAATTTTCATTCCTTATTAACATTAAAGGCTTGATAACATCTTGACATAATAATATTCTTGGGTATTCTAACAGGGTTTTAGAGAAAAAAAATCGTTTTAACAAGCCTGAAGGTGTTGCAGGGCTTGGAATTCTGTTGGAATTCCAGTAACAATGAAAGTATTTAAGAAATAGCTGGAGACAAAGATTTGCTGCATCGGATTTTGTCGAATGTGACTTATTTATCCGAGCGCTTGAATTTATTAATATTGACTCAGTAAAAGTCATATATTTATATATCTAGCTGGCTATGACAGATGCATGAGATGAGAGATATTTTTGCCTTATTCATTCTTCATCTTTTAAAACTATTGGATAAACCTGAAAAAGAGAGAGCAGATTAATCAATTAAAATAATGCAATGATATGGTCCTAATTTAAGTATGTATGTTAGTATCTCAGTAATTGTTGGTTCTAATTGGGATAGATTTTTTTACTGGGCTAATAAGTAACTGTCTGGAAGCATTGAGCTGAAGAGGGTTGCATTCAGATCAATTTTAAAAATCTTATTACTCTAGTTATGAAATAAATGAATTTGCAAAACAATACATATTCTGGGAATTACAAAAATATTTAGATGGTATTAATGTTTTTTCTAATATAATTGTTCAGACTCCTTGTTTTTTTATTATGTAATTATAGTGTTTATAAACATCAAGCATCTGTTTAAACGTAAGTGTACAAATGTAAGTACTACGCAGACGTCAATCATAATAATTAAACAGGCATTAATTATAATAATTACAAATATAAGCATGCATATTCCAGAGAATTACTGAAATAAAAAAAATTAACCTAAAATGTATCATGAACACATTGATTAAGTTGCAAATCTGAAACTGAATTGGCTAGTTTTTTAAAGGAAGGGTATTAAAATTTGCTTTAGTCTAGAGCCTCAAAATCACCAAATCCTCTTCTGAACCAAATACAATGACAAATATTTTTTAAGTAAAATAAATTAATTACAGTATAAAATTTAAGTCATTAGCAGAAAAGGGGGAACATTGTAATTTTGGCTACGGTGATCGTACATTAAATTTAAAGGTGAGATCAATTATTATCTGCATCTTGTAAAAAAGAAAAGAAAATTCTGAAACTTATAATACCAATCAGATTAAATTTTTCACATTTCTATAATTACTTTGAATATCATAAATTAATTTGGTATTTTTCAGATTAACTTCAGATTCATTATTTCCATTTAGCGAACAAGTTTTATATTTAATCATTTGAAATCCATTATATTTAAAGCATACTAAAAAATCTTATAGCATTTCATCCTTAGATGGAGGCCTCTTGGTTCCTGAAAATTGCATTTACAAATTTAAACTATTATATAAAGTTAAATTTCTGTTAGAAACAAGCATCATATAATGAAGTCTTGACAAAAAGTATGATTGGTTTACCAAAATGCTCAATGAAGTGCAGCTAAAGACTTAAAATACTCTTGATTGATTGAAATTTTTAAATTGAAACCCTGCATTTAATGAATTCTGATATGCTCATTATATTTATTTATTTTCCCGAACCATTTTGCTTTTTTTGTGAGAAATAATTATTTTGTGCTATCAGTTAATGTTCATGTAAAACAAATATTAAGTAAATCTCAGTATTAAGTGTTAAAAAATATTAATTAATACTGAAATATCTTTAAACATGTTAGACACATGATAAAAAATGATTTTTGCATTTATTAATAATTTGTAAATAGGATATTTCACTTTTACAAAGGTGATCAGAATAATCATTTATAAACCGAAATTAAGAATCGTAGAATTTCTGAAGTTTGCTTTGAGATTTTCTTACATAGGAGTGTGAAATTTAGAAGATATCTTTATTGAAAATACAGCTATGGTATTAAAAACAACTAGATTACTCACTAGAAAATAGTGTTTTTAGCTTAAAGTTTTTTTCCCAATTTTTATTTTGGTGAATACCTATTCTATTTTTGCATAATTTTTTAAGATGAGTTCCATGTAACAAAACAAGAATAACAACAACAACAACAAAACGTCTATTCACTGAAATGAGATTAATTCTTGCTGGAATAAAAAAAGTAACCTTTCAAATCGATTTTCTTAATATGATTATATAGCAATTCAAATTTTGTGTATTGTTTATTTTTGTTTTTATTATTTTGAAATTTATTTTCAAACCAAAAACACATAAATAACCGAAATGATTGTTGCACCAGCGATAGCTCGTAATGTTAATGCAAAATAATATGTGAATACTGATATAATACAAATAAATACTACAAAATACTGATATTGCACTTCCAGATGGAGACATAGATCACTCTATTAAAATTAATGTGCTAACATAATATAAGAACTGCATTTTGATTAAGTATTGGATTGAGAAAAATTAAACTCATGTAGTAATAAAATATTCAAAATTATACTTACAGTTTCAAAATTGCTGGACTTCAGCTGAAGAAACTTATATAATGAATTTTGATACAGTATTAAAATTTTTTGAATTCTAAAATAAGTTCTACTTGTGATATAAAAGAAACAATGATTTATTGTGCAATGTTTTATTGTCTGTAGATTTTTAGCACTATTTTAAATGGTATCTTTAAATTAGCTATAAAATAAGTGGGATCAGAAAAATTATTATTAAATTTTTATATCCCTGCTTGTCTATACAGAATGCATGCATTCTGCATAGCATTTATTATTATTTTATATTAATGATGTAAGTTCTATTGTATTCAGAATGCACAGTGGGAATTATATTTAGATAGTCGTTTTTGGTTACTTAATGAAGAACTTAAAATTAAATTTTTCTTTACCTATTACAATGAGATGAATTGCAAAGTGCTTAGTAACATACTTACATTTCAGCAATTTTGAATTTGAACACAGTTTGTTTAAACAGTTTTGGGATCTATATGTACTAATATATACTGTATAATTTCTTTTTTAAGCGTGAGTACATTTAAAATCTTCCTGCAATGATGTACCAAGCATAGGTATATTTCTGCATGTGTTTTGTTGTTTTGCACTCCTAATCATTATCAGTAGTTTAACAATAAGTTTAAAAGGTACCAATTCCATGATATTATTTTTTACACACTCAGTATATTTGGTATTGAAAATTGATATAAATACTCAATCATTTTGTCTCTTTGGAAAGCCTTGAAACTCTGAATCAAGGAATGTATAACTGCCTTTCTACAGCCCTACTTTGTAGAGCATTCATGTCTCAGTGCAAATTTATGAAACATAATTAAATGATTATTATTATTACATTTTTTATAATCCTCTTTTCTCTTTCTTATACTTACTTACCTCCTTTGTTTTTATTTATTGGAAAATTCAGATTACTCATATCATTACATCCCTTTTTCTGCTACTTGAAATAGAATGTGAATTATCTGAAGGTAACCAATTCTAATTAACAACATGTTTGGATGTGTAATGTAATTACTCCTTCACACTTTAGACGGCTGAAATTAAAACAATAATCTGTATCTTTACATTATTTATCTTTTACTTAACTATATATTTGTGTTTTCAAAACGATATTTTTTATTCTACTTTTAAAAAATGTGGTTACATTGTTTAGTAAAAAATTCATTATAAAATTCTGCATGTTAAATTGGTTTTATTTAGACAATTAAAAGAAAATCATCTTAAAATTGCATTAACAAAAATTTCTTTTCTAATGATAATCTACAAAATCTACAAAGTATTTCTAAAACGGACGAATTTAAACAAATGGTAATATATAGAACTACCAAAAAAAATGCTAGATCTGAAACAAATTTGATTAATGTAACTTTGAAAAATTTTATATTGCATAATAACTCTTTGATACATTTTTCTGTTTACTGCATTGCACAAATTGATTTAAGGAATAAATGAAAATTAAAAATAATTTTGTTAAAACAATGTTTTAATCTCATAGATAACCATTGATAAATCAAATGGCAAAACTAATTGCTTTTTAAACTTACAAAATACAATTTGGTATGAAAATTACTATAGTAATATTATACTAAATATTTATTATTTTATTTTCTTGCATGCTTTTTAGCAAATACGTTCATAATATCTTCATAATATATTAGTGTGCCGAATATGGACAGGTAGATAAAATATCTAAGGGGGTTAAATCATTTTTGACTTAGGTTAGATTTCAAGGGGTTTTTTTTTTTTTTTTTGTTATTTTCAATCTAAGAAAGGTTTTTCTGTAAATGTGATGGTTATCTAGTCGGACAAATTAAATTTTCAGAAAAGTAAGAAAATACAGATATAATTCTATTAAAATATTTTTCAACGATCATTGCAATATTTTAAGGCTGCAAGACTAAACTCGACAATAGTTTTTTTTCCTTTAAATAAATTAATGCATTCAGTATCATCTTGCAAAGTCACATTTTTTTTTCTTTGCAATATTTGAGAAGACCGTCTTTAACTTGTGAATTTAATCCGAATTTAAAATTCTCTTGTAAACGTGATATTGTTTTCTGGTACTCATGGTACCTTTCAAATTTTTCTTTAGATGATGGCACTGTCGATTCTGGCGAGAATCATGTTGTCGACACTAGCTATCTGCAAGCTTAGTTATATTTATAACTCCCGACCTGTAAAGACAAACAAGAACATATTTGTAAATGTATACTACAAAAATTCGCTAAATAAACGCAGTTAATTCTTCCTAGCATATAAGGCGAAGTCAGTGATCTCAAAACAGAGCTCTTTTATAGCAAAAGAAGCCCTTGAAAGTTTTTTGAAAAATACTTCAAATTCACAAAGATCAGCGTGTGATCTAACTAATCCCTGATCCAGAAAAAGATGCTTGATTGCCTCATATGATTTTTAAAGAAACTAGTATAACCACAGACTTTATTAGTTTGGTGTATTCATATTTCTATAAATATTATTGTTTTGGTCTTTTAATAGCGAAATGCGCAGTACAAACAATGAACATCGTTCTAAATCTCTTTTTTTCCCCTCTAAATAGTTTCAACTTTTTTTAAATTTCTAAACTTAAAAATGCTGCTCTTTCATTAAATTATCAAATAAGTTTTGTTCACTTACGAAACTTGCAAGTCAAATTTCCTTATTCAGTACTCGGATGTGGTGGATTTCTCACACCCAGAATGCCGTTGTGAGACGTCGTTATCATTTGTAACATCGTGCCCATCATATATTAAATCGACAAAACCAGCCATACGATGCTTTTTCAGAAACAAATGTAAACTGCAGTTTCAATATGGTGGTGGCAAAGTGCTTTACTAATATGGAATACTGATATACATTTCATTTATGGAAATGCAAACTCAAATTCCAGAGAGGCAACACGGGAAAGGAACACCGGAGGAACAATTTCCCTGCATCAGTGGACACTAAATCCTAAAACACCTTCGTGCTTTCAATGACAGTAATAAAAATATATTCAAGCGAGATGTAACGGATGGCTGTTATTGAAGAGACCATTCTTGGTTTGGTCATACATCTGTCTAGTACAAGCACACAATACGTTGGTTGTTATTTTGTTATATCACATTCCATGACATAATTGTATCGAATCTCCGTACTCTGATATATAACTAATAGATCTAATCAATGTTTATAATGAATTGTTCATGTTATTCTTCTGGATTAGACTTTAGCTGAATCTTGTCGAAGATAAGTTTTTGTCCAGATTTTGAATAAAATGATACGCTTAGGAGCAAATGTACTTCCTCGCATGATAGCACATATTCTCAATGAACTTATATGGGAAATGCAAATCGGCATCTCGCCTATGCATGTAAATGTGCATCGGTATTTATTGATATTTTCTGTCAGTATTTGTGCAGGAATTTATTTTTATTATCTCATTATTCAAGATCATCTAAATGGATTGTATCTTCTGCCTTAACACCTTCACGTATGAGGATAACTTACATTTCTTTTAGAGATGGAGTATGTTTCAACAAGGTTTCATAGCACATGACTTTTCAGCGCGATGAAAACCAGCCTATTTTGGGCGAGAAATGCCTCACCATGTGGACGTGCTCTTTCCAAGGAGATTGACTGAGTAGGTTGTCTGGTCACTATAATTGCCCTATTTCTACATTTTTATTCTTTTTTTAGAGGGGTGGTTCAAACATCTTGTTCTGAGGTTACCGGTGAATTTGTCTAGGAACTCAGCAGAAGAACTTTGACTACTACTAGGGAAGTGTGCTTTATGTTTAGAGAATTCTCAAATCTCTACTTCGCCATCTTTATCGGTTGCTCTTTGGAATAGTTATTTGCTATTTATTCTCATTAAAAGTTATTTTTTGTTTGTTTCACGCACACATGATTTTATTTATTCATTATTTATACGCCATTCTTGTCCTGCCCTTTAGTTCCTTTGTATTTCCTCTGAGACTAAATAAAAATAATGATACGAAAAAACCATAATTTTGTCACATGCCGCTCCTTCAGGTGAAGGAATAATGTCCTGAAATGACCGGCTTGAAAAAATCTGCCTGACCCTGACAATGATTGTTAACTGGCCATTCGTTGACTAATGGATGTAGAGGAAAGAGTGGTATTTTTCAAGGTAACTCAGTTGTTATTAACACTTCCCTAAGCATGATGATACCCCCCTCCCTCTATTTAACCTTTTTACTTCTTAACTACCGTGCGAAATCAAATTTAAACCGACTAGTTCCAAATACTATTAAAAATTCAAGGTCTGTAATAGACGGGGAGTGAATATTAAATACTTATTGGTGAATTAGAAGTGCAAATTGCTACTGACATCTGTTTCTTGCAGAATCTCGTGATTGTTTTCATGTAGAAATATTTGATTCTTCTGCTTCATGTAAAATGACCCAACTAATGGCTGATAAAAATTTGTTATATGGTTTAGTTAAAATCCTCTAGAGTTGTTTTAAGTTCATATGTTGGCTACGTGTGAAGTCTAATCAAAACTATTTTCATTACCGTTACTGGCTGCTACTTCCTGGATAAGTTGGGTAGATTTATTTTATAGCGAATTGAAAAACCTTTTAGAAATTTTAATTGATTACGTAACATTAGGTTGATTTATTTTATAGCGCACTGAAAAATCTTTAGAGATTTTTATTGATTACAGAATGTTTTTGTTGGGCCGTATGATTTGTGAAAGAAAATCCAAATTTTTTTGTTTTAATAAAAAGAGGAAATCCATCTCTGCAAAGTCATTGATTAACTTTGTTTAGATTGATTAGGCATTTTATTAGGTATTTATTCAATGGTTAATTTTGTAGAGGCAGCAGATGACATTAGCGACTTAAGAGCTTGCATCTACCGTTTTGAATTTCCACATCGCACTAGTGCAAGCGGCTACTGATATATTTAACATTTGTGAAATCGGGTTTCAAATTCGTTGCTCAGTGTTTTTATAAATGACTATATATAGTGATATTTCTCATTCAGTTAATGTATTTGATATACATGGATCTGTTTAATGATTCTTTGATGTAGGATTATCTAAATAAAAAGAAAATGCTAACAATTTAAGTTAACTGACCGAATTGGTGATTTTTTTAATACTCTCATTCACAGAGAATTAGAATGAAACAAAACGCAACTACTATTACTGGCCAACCGGCTAACCACCAAAAAATTCGACCATTGTTCCGCCATTTTTTTTTATCGCATTTTCTTCCATTGTTAAGGCCAAGGCAATAGAAGTTTTTATTTATTTTTCTGACTAGACTATTCAAAAGCAGGTTTTTAGTTACAACTTAACTTCTCAAGAGCTCCAATAACAGTACACACACGCTTTTAACTTTCTTCTGCTTAACTATATTTTCAAGATTTCTTATCATAGTGAAAATTGGCGTGTTTTCCAGCGTCGGTTACAAAATTAATAACTTGTAAAACGTGGCATCAAACATTCACTTTTGATTTTTATCTCGGTGTTTTTTACTTTAATTTTTTAACTTCGCAGTCGTTACGCTTCGAAGATTATTTAATATTCATCGTTGTGAAAAAGAAGTAAAGAGTTGACAGTTTATTATTTAGAAAATGTTTAATGATTCGCCATTTCAATAATAAATCATCGATTTTCTTCCCAAAAAATCTTATGGATTTTTTTTTTCTGTTCTTACTTCCCTTTCAAATAATTATTCTCTTGATTTACATTTTCACCTCTCTTTTTGTATTTTTGACTATTTTTTTTTGTTATTATTATTTGTTCGTTTCAGCCATCCATTTATTGTTGTAATTAATAGTAATTTTATTTATTTATGAAAACCCAATTAACCATCTCAGCAACCACCTCAACTTATTATGCTCGTTGGAATGAAGTAGTGATAAAAATTTAATTTTATCTAATTAAAGTTAAGCACATCCAATGATTTCGACAAAAATAAATGAATGAAAACTGATCGTCCAAAAATTGTTGTAAAATTAAGTGGCTGTAGTTTATCATCGACTCGGCCTAATCATACGTTCAGATGCAATGGGGCTTTTTGTTGTTGCTGTCATGTGACTATTTTAAGCCAATTTTTTTGCGCAGTAGCTTCTGAAGATAAATATCCGTGAGCACCCGAGGACAGAAGTCTGACTTCTAGTTGATATGAAGATGGCACACTCACACACATTCATTTGCACAACCCCTTTTTGAAGGGGAAGGGGGAGGCTCTTTCACACTCCTCAAAGATTGCGTACTGGGTAGAGAACAAGTATGCCTGAACCAGGATCCCTAGATAAAGTCGAGACACGCTACACCTTGGCCAGGACGCCGGCTATAAAGCTGTTTTGGTTTTTTTCATTTGATTTCTTTAAATTCTATATTTCGATTATTATTTTATACTGCAATGTATAAAAATTAATTAATTCAAATCATAGACATTTAATTGGTGAAATGAAACGTGAAATAAAATAATATGCCTTTGAGTCTACAAATTATATGTGCTCAGAATTATATCATTTAAAAGACAAGTAGCAAAAATATGATCATTTAATCAGATAGAAAAGAATAAATCAGACAGGTTTGTTTGACAAACAATCTAGTTATCAAAGGCTTCTGGAATTTGAAATTATTCATACCTATTTTTGTTTGTCTGTTGGCATCAAGGAAAAACTGCTGGACATAGAATTTGTATTTTTATCCAGATGTACCTGGTATCCAAAAACGATTATTGTTCTCAATGTTCAAAATAAACAACTTTTAGTACACGAACATTTAATTTAAATTTCATAATTTTTAAATGAAAACACCAATTATATATAGGCAATAAAAAATTCTTGGTTGTTACTACATTATAAGTATTTGCAAACCTGGTTGAGACTTGTACCTTTTAATTTCAATTTTTACGCTCTTTAATTTAAAAATAATGAATTATTTCCCCTGTTACTGAGCGAGCGCCATCTGTCGTTAGTAAACTGAGTTAATTCTTCGATGCGCTTAATCCAATTTGCCAGAATTTTACAAATTATCCTTTTTCTAATTTCTTTAAGTCCCAACTTTTAATTCTCAAAATTTTATTATGACGGCAATGGTTTCTTATTTTATCTGTTCCTGATAATCTCAGACTTACATTTAAGATCATTCTTTTTTCTGCTTGGCATTCTCCCCTCCCCACTTAGTGAAGTTTTCGATTCGCAAGTTTGTAGAGCGTTAAGTGAAATATCAAAGAGTAAGAAATTGCAATTATTTCAAAGAGAAGAAAATTATGTATGACGACATGAAATTATTTAATATTTCTAAAAAATAAAATGTAGCAAAATTTTTCTGTTTTATATAAAAATTGTGAAGATAGATAATTTAACATTTATCTTATTTTATTTGAAATATTAAAAATAGTTTTATTTGATGGCACAAGCAGGGGGGGGGAGTGCTTGCCTGTTAATATATATCAATTTCCCCTTTTTGTGCCCAGTCGCGTTGGCATGAAGGCGAGTTCTGTGAATCTCTGATGCACATTAAAGATGTCATGCCTCGGATATTATATTCTTCAGTATGATTAAGAAGTTAGGAGAATGGTGCGCCTTTTCAAGTATTGACATTTGGACCATTTAGATGCGTCAGTTTTACAAATGTATGCTGTTGCTTTAATCAAATTTGAATCATTGATAAAGTGACTAATTTTTCGATCTTAGCAAAAGGTGGCTGAAGAGCGAAAAAAAATATATATATATTTAGAAAGAACTATAAAAAAAAAAACCTTCCAAAAGTTTTTTAAATAAAATTATTATACTTACCCGGCGATGTTATTTTTTGTGATGAATGCTTTAAGGCTAGATATTTAGGTCCTGGAAAGAAATAAACTTGAAATTTAATCTGCCGGTTCAGTGGGTAAAAATTCATGTTAAACAGCTTCTACTGTCAATGTGCGTTCTAGTCTGTCAAAATATTGAGGTTCTGAGAATCATAGTCAGTCCTTTGTTCTTATGTCGTAAAATTATGCGTTATGATCTCGAACTTGTTTTGGATTACAATAAAAATATTTCAAAAGTATTTTTTGAAAATTTCCTCAGATTCGTAACGAATTTCTGTAACTACCAGCCTACATGCTAAGTTTCCTTTCCAGCCTTTCTAATTTTCGTAAGAGATCCAGAAATATTCCCAATCAAATGTTTGGGAACTTTACGGTTGTCAGAAAACTCCGGAATTTGAACACAATCGAAAAAAAATTGAAAACATAAAGCTTTCCCGACTGTATTTGAATTAATAGTTATAGATATCAATTGCAGGTAAATTTTTTATTCGTTATATAATGAAACATGTAATTTAAATATAATTAATTTTTTTATTTAGTTCCAAATAATTTTGTAAAGGATCAGATTTTATTTCTTCTCTAAGATGTGATTATTTTTAATAAATGAATAAATAAAATATTCGATCATTTAGATTATACAAGAAATATCGCTGTGCACAAATATGATATTTATTTTTACGCTAGCGGAGGTATGAAATATGAAGACTAAATGTCATTCTGAAATTAATTTAAATTTATATATATATTCTGTATAATGAAAGGCATTTTTTAGAAAAATTTGAAATTGTAATGATACTACTTTTTCTTTTCTTTTCTTTTTTTTTACTTGTAATGTATATTTAGTTTGCATGTCTACATTATTCTGAAAGAAAAAAAAAAAAAAAAAAAAAAAAAAAATAAAAAAATCCTTTTTTTTTCTTTTAAATAAAAAAAAAAAAAAAAAAAGCTTTAGGAGTTGACTCTATCGAAGTTCTGAGAACTTGGACTACGTTTATGATCGGATGCACACATTCGATTTTTTGTTGTTGCGAATTGCTTGTCCAATACTGCTCCGGCCTGAGCAGTGCATTTTCGAGGATATTTTTTCAACATCTCACTTCCGATATTTCACGTCGCATTTCCGCTAACGATGAAATATCGGACTAGGAATTTGTATCAAAAATCAGATATGAGCACCTGACTTTAATCAAACTTTTCTGGTTAAAAGTCAGCTCTGGTGAAATGCAGAAAATATGAAAGAATTTGCCTTCCTTGATGTCATTCTTCCTAACTGATTCCAATTCTGATTTACAACATCCCTATATTGGATATTTAATCTAAATAGAATACACTGAAAGTATTCGGAAAATTGAAGAATAATATTAATAATTTGCTAAATTAAAATAAGTTTCAAAGCCATAATATTATAAACTTAAAATATCTCTTTGAATATAATAATCGGACAGCAGATGTAGGTCTAAGAAAAGAACTTGTGATGCACATTTTTTTCCCCCTACGGTTAGACTTAATCGACTTTTTCAGCATATTGAGGCCACGAGGTGACTAAAGAGAAGACGATGCTGTTTGTTTTTGATTGCATTTTTTCACCTACTCCACCTCTCACTTTTTCAGATGAATCATGAAGTCAAGTAGAAAATATCGCTGAGGCCTTGATTTTTTATTTATATAACAAATATCGTTACGAGAATTCTGATAAAGTTTTTGGAACTTTCTTGTCCATAACGAGAATTTCCCTTTCGTTTTCTGAATTTAGATATGGAATTTCTCTGCATTCTTAACAAAAGAAAGTAATTGAAGCAATGGTAGAATAATGATGACACTATTATTCGTATGGAATTGAAACGTATATTGGCGCTCATTTTCCATAAATTAAAAATTAAGTTTTTTAGACAACTGAGACGTTTTTAACTGTAGAAATTGCCAAAATTTTTGTTGTGAATGAAATGGATTTTTTTTTTTTCGCAAGTAAAATTTGATATATAGAAATTTTAGGACATACAGAGTAAATGATTTATTTTAATTATAAAACAGTAGAAAAATATTCGTTCCTTATATTTTATTTATAAGTATTTTTTAATGGCAAATCATATACATGTTGTGATGCGGTAGTTTTCACGTTCATAGTCAAAAATCGGTACCCTCCCAAAAAATAATTCATTGTAAAAATCTCTCTAAAATTAATATGATATATGGGCGTTCGTTTAGTAATTAGAATGAACAAAAAAATTTAAAAAATGACTGTCGTGTAATTGAAAATCTAAAAAATATAGGATAAATATTCTCTAAAGTTTAATACTAATATGCATAAAAATAATATGTTTAACAGATGCGCGATGTTTTAAATTTCTTGTCGATTTATATCTCTTAAATAATCTTAGTTTTAAATAAAGTATTGCTGGATTCATAGTGAAGTTTGAAAATGTGTTTTTTCAGTAAATGAAATTTTGTCGAAACTGAAAACTGTGATAGTTTGAGTCACAGTTGAAAATTCTGGCAGTAAAAAGTAATTTTGTGAATTTTAGGGTGTTTCATTATTCGTTTGAATTTCTTCTTTTCTTTTCTTTTTTTAGGATCAATGTAATATAAGCTCTGTATTACTGGGAATTGTTATAGTAGGGAATGGTTTAATGGATTTTTTTTTTATTTATTCTGATTACATACTGTGGTGAATGTAAAATTCAAAGCGACAGCAGATTTGTTATAAATATTTGAATATTTCTTTCGTTAAAAACATTATATGCATACTTAAATATCCGAGTCACATTGACATAAGTGCACTGCCATTCCAGTCTTCTCAATGTTATATGTTTCAAACTGCCAATTTTACCTTTTCTTTACACGATTCCTCCCAATATATTTGTGTGTGCCTGGTATTCTAAAATCTGCTGTTGAAAATCAAGTTGCGATTGCTGCTAGTGCAGCGTAGATGTTTGGAGAGGAGACGTCTTAGGTGTCCCTTTATTAACTTGCTATGGTTGAATGTAAGTACGTTCCAAAATAGCGGACGTTTTATTTCAGAAAAGACCTTTAATTTAACTGCACTTCCCCCTTCCTTAATATTATTTGTTAATTCTTTTGGTAGATTTGAAAACTGCGCATTTGTCTTAGAACCTTTAACTCAGCCTTCATTAGTCTTTATTTGATTTAGCATTTCGAAATACAACTTATATATTCATCAGTCTGATCTGGGAGCGGCATTTTCAATTGTGTTAACTAAACTCATAATTGTATTAATTATCAAAAAATATGCTTATGCTTACACACCCTAGAAGCCCAATTAAAACCTTATCAAAAGTAAAATTACCTCATCTACTATTTATTTTAATAAAAAAGAAAAAATATGCCTTTTCTGAAAAGAAAATGCAAATAGATTTGTTAACATATATGGACTAAGGACTCATTTGTTTTGATAAATATGCATGGGAACGCCATATTGATTTCATTCGAAATCGGTGCAGAATATATGTCTTTTTTTTTTCTCTCTCTCTCTTTTTACCTTTATCAGTGGTTGGGATGAGATGATGTGGTGGGCTGCTGCTATCCGAGGGTGGATGGCGTGGGTCGCCTACGTGGGCCTATATGTTCTGAGTCAGGGTGAAGGTTTTGCTGGGCTTCGAAACAGACAACGCCTCGTCCTTTCGCAAAGTGTCGCGACTTTCGGAATTTGCCCTCTCTTGCTTTTTGACCAGATGTCTTTGAACAGTTCAAGAGCTCTCTCCGTATTTAAGCTTATCACATCTGTTGCACTCAGATGGATGTTTATACATATCTTATTTAAATGAATGTATTAATTGAATTAAATTTCAAATTTTTTCGAATATATCAGATTGTTTCCTCGATGCCTATATCTGTCTTATTTTTCGAATTTGTACATTTTGTAGGACTGCATTCTCAGGTGGTTTCATGAGTGAATGAACCTCTCTCTTATCTCTGTGAATGCAAATATTAGTTGTTTAGCTAGTCGCATACCAGTTTTACGCACAAAAATCCTGATATATTTTTTGCTCTGCTTTCGTGGATGGTTACTTGATTTAATTTGTTTTTTGGCTTTTTTTTAAATGTGCAGATGCTAACCTTCCAGTATATTATCATCGTATACTTAATATGCTCGCAGTATTGCACATTGCCCTTCTAGCCACATTGTTCTTTTCCAAATTTTTAAAATTTTCCTTTCTCACACAGAAAAAAAAAATCAGATTAACACTAATTTTATCATAAAAAAACCCCCGGAAACCCAAAAAGAAAATGGTAATTAATTATAAAGAAAAAATATCGATCTGTACTAATTATTTTGCTGATGTGGATAAAATTAAAACTGGTTACAGATATTTTTAATATAAACATTGAAAATTCTTGAAAACAACAATGATAATTTATTTATTTATTTGCCACTGTGGTTTACGACGAGAAATGGGCTAGGACAGTCTTAAGGAGCGCTGCTTTTAAAATTCTTTAAACCTTACCATGACGAGTGGCGTCGAAAAAATGTTCTATCTTCCTGATACAATTTATCCTTACTACGCCACTAATTCGACTCGCATGAGGCTGCTGCCCATCATTAGAGGTAGCCGGCTCTAATCTAATCTTTTTTTTTTTTCATGTTTTCATCACTTGAATATTGTTCTGATCATTATAGTAATATTTATACAAGAGTAATGTAATAATATTACTACGAGAGTAGTATAGTAATATTGCTACGAGTAATAACAGCTTTCTTTAGTGACACTCGAGGAGAGCTGTACAAAGCTTTTTAAATCTCACTATGATAGTTAGAAACGGGGAACATTTCGATTCTTTCAATGCCATTTAACTTTATTGTTATCACCAGTTTGACTTTATTTAGAGTCTCAAATCTAATGTTGAGCCATTTTTGTTTTATATTATCTTCATTTAAATATTGTTCTATTCTTAGTAATAAAGTATATATGTGAATTTTATATAAATGTTCGAATGCCACTTTTGAACGCCACTGACACATTATTTTTAAAGCCAGCCTTAATGAATAAAGGCTAGAAAAACTGCTATCCCCAAGATTTTGTTTGCTGTGACTGCACCATTGCTTCTATCTCACTTATAGTTGATGAACCACAATTACAGAAGTTTTATTCTAATCAATTCTTATTTTATATTTCGGTGGACGGAATTTAAAACGAAGCTTGTATAATGTTAAAGCTACCAGCCCAGTTTTTTTTTTTTTTTTTTTTGTAGATGAGAAATTGTCTGGGAGCCATTTGACAACGCAACATAAATTGTCAGTCAAAAATAAATTATCCACAACAAATACTGAAAATAACAATGGTATTGTATTTACTGCTTGCGTCATACAGTGAAACCCATTTCTAATTTTTTTTGTTCATTTTGAACTTTTAATTAGCTTATTTTCGTCATGAGAAGTGTTATTTATTCTGAAAATGAGGGTAATCAAATCCCCTTACAGGGTCTGATTAATACGATTTATTGCTTTTTTTAAGTGTGATCAACACTGTGCAATATTTCCAGTGTTTAGGTGAAGAATAATAAAGAATGTTGGAGCTAATTATCATTGCTTTTGGGTTTTACATAGAATAATCTTGTTAGATTTTTCAATAGGATGATTTTTTAAATTTCAAAATAATTTTGTTCTGCGTTTGAAATACTTTAATCACTTGACATATCAAACGTAACACATTAAAAAATGTAGGGCTTTAGTCTTGAAGCTAACTTTGATTTAATCACTCGTGGCGCACTCTTGTCTTAGCTTTAATCTTGGAAGTATTGAAGGAAATTTTAAAATCATGTTGATATTGACATAATTATTGTTGAAGTGAGCATAAATTTACTTCCTTAGTAAATGAGTGGAATCCGTATCAAATTCATAGTTAAAAACTTTTTAAGGCAAAAATAAAAATGATACCTTATATTATTTTTAAAACATCTGCTTACTTTAAAACTATTTCGAGTGTTGGCACTATGAATAAAATTTTAACCGACTGTTTGGAGTTAAGCAAAAGTGAATAATGGTTAAAATATAAATGATTATTGATTCATCGTTAGAGAAGACTCGATCAAGTGGGTGCTGTTAAGTGGGTCATGACTCGCGTAGGCGTTGAAGTTTCTTTATCGCAGTAAACTTTATCAGAACCTTTAAGATTTTGGTAAAGAAAAATGATAATGAATTTTCAAGATGTAGCTGTAATACATTTAAATGTAGATTATTTTGTAGAATTCTCAATGTACCGTTTGAAATTGCGTTATGTAATACACTACAATTAACAATTACCTATGAAAATCACGTGGGCATGATTTTCATAGGTAAAAATAAAAATGATGTAAAATAAAATGATACAGTTTAAATATAAAATGCATTCAAACTTTTGCACAATTTTTAACTGTCGATAACATGGATAGTTAGTCCGGTATATGTGAATGAATCCAGAAAGCATGAAAATACATCATATATTTCAGAGTTTTATCGCTTTAGTTGAAAATGATTTAAATGGGCTTGTGAATTTTAAATTATTTATTAGTAATTTTTTATGCTGTGTGCATTAATTCAAAAGCTATATATATTTTTTTTTTGTTAAAATAAATCAATTTACATTGTGCTAATGATAAATCTGTTTCGGTCCTTGTCTGTTTTAAAAATATTATTTACAGTTACATACTTTTAAACTAAAATTTAGCTGAAAATAATACTTTATTTTCTTAAACAAATCATTAATTGCTAATGGATTTTCAAAAGCAATTTCGTGCGTAGTTAGAATTGCCCTTTTCTTTTTTATAAAATTAATTTTGTTATATTTTTCTATATTATTAAATTAAATATGTTAATAATTAATTTTTCATTCTTCACAAATACTTCGTAACAA
>JAPMOQ010057597.1:2158457-2169138 GCA_026543055.1 Argiope trifasciata | reverse complement strand
TACAGTGTGCCTTGAATCAAATGGTCTGTCTCATATGTAGTGTGGAAGTTTGATAAGAGGCTGCCAGTTCAATTGTCATTCTCAGCATCTGACCACTATTCAGAAATAACAAAGTGTATCTCTATTTAACCTTCACATGAATTCGAAAACTAAACTTATTTGGAGTCTTTAGTACGAGCATTTGTAACATTTCTCAATAATGTAATTTTAGTTCGTGGACAGGAAGAAAAAAAAAATCCGTTCAGATCAGAGAAAATATAGAATACTGTCTCCTTGCTATTTTGTTCGTTTTTAAATTTGAAGTTACATTAGGCAGTAGTAGACAAATATTTGAAACTTTGTTAAATCTTGCGAGACAAGGAAGCTAAGCCAGATATTTTACATGCTGGATTTATAATTTTGTTATGCATGAATAACAGCCATTACTTCAAAATAATTTGGGACTTTTTATTTCTCTTCCCCCATTGTAACAAAATTCATGCTGAATGTTAAACTAACATGTTAGTAAGGGATTGCTATAAAATAAGATTGATATTGGCATTATTGATATTTTCACTTTGCCTGAAATATCATAGCTCTTTTCATTGCTAATAATCTGGATTAACTGGAAGCAAATCGAACCTGAATAATGAAGTATCTGAGTGTAAAATAATAAATTGGAAAAAACTGTTTCTGAGCGAGGAGGGGAAAAATAAAATTTGTTTATAATGTATCAGTGAATTAAAAAAATGGTGCTATTGCATTTACGCCATTTTCATACAGTTTTCAGCTCAAATTTCATTTGAACGTATTAACTAAAATCTCTTAACTCCTTTTTATTCGGAATTATTTTATTCGAGTTTTTTTTTTTTTTTTTTTTTTTTTTTTTTCCTTCTCGTCATCCGGATAACTGGAGTTCGAATAAAAGAAACTGAAACTCAACTGTATATAAATAACCCTCCCCTCAAAAAGAAAAAAATAAGTGAGAGAGAAAAATAATGAAGTACAGTAAAGTTCTTGATCTGTGTTAAATTAGATTCCAAAACGGTATTAAAAGAATTTTATTATTTTTGCTTTATTTGTTGTATAAATTAATTTTTAGAAATTTTGAGCAATTCTTATTTGATTTTGAAACTGAAAACTTGCAGTTTTTGTAAAGACAGACTTTATTGCGAATCATGAAAATCTCAATGAAGGCTGAAATTTGTTAGTTATTAGTTTTGGTTTATCATATTTATATAATCTTCTATATGCTTTTTGCTTTCATTGGATGAATTAATTCATAGAAGGGGGTAAAAAGTAGCTATTAGTAAATATGCTATTTCCTCATCAATTATTTTCGTTTTTTATAAATCATAGCACCTTAAAAAATTTTTTTTAACTCTATGTTACAGTTAGTGAATCGCATATAATATAGCAGTTTAACATATACAAGATAAAGCATTTGCTATAGCTTTGATAACTTAAGTGAAGGAAAATTAAAGTATGTCTGAGATTTTGCCCCGTCTTAATTTCGTTTAGTCCCTTAATACAGCATTACATTAAGACAAATTGGTCTTTAAGGCCAGGTAATCTGTAAAATGAAAACAATGAGTATCCATCGAAGCTTCAAAAGATATAAAAAAAAATCCTTATAACCCTTTGCTAATGATGATTAATTTAGCATTTCCTGTAAATACACGCAGTTCTTCATGCTTATTTTTTAATCAAGTGATAGTTATCATCTTATTTGCAAGAAAGTAACATGTTTAATGCAGCTGGATCTAGGAACTGAAAGGATGAATATTAATGTCTGAATACAAAACTCACCACAGCTCTGCATTGTGGAATACTTTTTTAATAATTATGTCATTTATGTTGTGTTCTATTTCACATTTCAAATTCATATTTTTTACACTGCACAGTTGTATAAATTTATAATTTTAAGTAGTCATATATAAAAGTCTATTTAAAATTTTATAATTATTATTATTTAATAATCAGAAATTTTCTTCTCATAATTGAAACAAAAATGTAATGAGTAAGTTATTAAGTTAACTAGTTATTCAAAATTAATATAAAGTAAAATTGAAAGTAATTCAAAAATAATTGAAGTATGATATAACAAGAAAATGTATGAAAAGGGAATCACAATAGCGTTAAATAATATTAAGAATCAATGTTTACATATTTCAGAATAAAAAAATGTAATTAATTTTTTTTATCATATTCCTGGTGAATGTAATTTTGTAAGAGTTTCTTCAGACTTATTCTCCTTGAAAATTCTGAAGCCTTGAAGCATGCTACTGTATGCATTCGATACATATTTTACATATTCGATAATATTCACTCACAGATTTTGTCATTTAATTCCATGTGATTTATTTTTATAATAAATCAGTTATAATCTTTTTTTTATTTTTCCAATTACAAAATCTATCCTATATCGAAAGCTTGTTTAATTTTTACTCTCAATAAACATAAATTTTGTATCTTTAATGTGAGCTAATTGCTGGTGTTTAGCGCATCACTCATAATCATTTTATTGTGACTAAGATATAGGGTTAAAAATACTTATTTACATTTTCTAAAATACTGTTCTGTATGTTCAGTGTTATTCGTATTTAGCAGGGTTTTATTTTAAAATTTCTCCTTTCTTAAAAAAAATTATAAAATAATATTTTAAATTTATTTTCGAATTATGTTAAAGTAATGTTATTAATCACGATAAATAAAAACTTAGATTGGAATTTTGACCTTTTCCCTCTTTCTATATACAAACTTTGTCTTTTGACTGTCATTCTGATTACAATTAAAAATACTTACAAGTTAAGGAATTCTAAATAGTCTTTTAATCATGAATATTTATAATATTTTTTTTAATAAAAACTTGGATATTATTTAATAATATCTCTCTTTATCTTATTAAACTTTATAATCTTTTATTCGCATTTATTTCATTGGTAATTTAGAATTAATTCTTCTCTTTTAATATTAGTAAATAGATTTATTCATGAAAAGAAAGTTCTATAAATTTTCTAAGCTAGTTGTAAATTTTTTTATATGCATCACAATTAAACTATATCAAAAGAAAGAAATGAAGATATAATTATGAAAATAAATTGTATTTTTAAGAATTAGATATATATAAAAGGATTAACTCTGAAATAGGATGAAGATATAAGTTTCCTATAGCAACAACGTCTATTTGTGCAATACAAGCTTGCTGAATTGTAATTATCCAGTTTGGGTATACTTATTTTATGTAATTCAAAAATATTTGGGCACTGAAGTTTTATCCTTTCGTAGAAGTTGCAAGTAACATTGTCATATATATAGTTAACATCTCGATAATTTCCCTACCAAGTATTTGATATTCTTTAACTTTCAAATTTCTAAATGAATCAAAAGTTATTGTTGATTTAACTTCATTCCTTTTGACAAACTTAATATTAAACAAAAAATGGAATTCATGAAATTGATAAATTGCATTAATTTAAAATATGATGTTGAATAAGTAACACCATGGTTTGTACAAATTAAATGAATAAAGGAAATTTCAGATTTTTCGCACTTAAAATTGCTTCTAGTTCGAAACATAGCTGGCTATTGGGCTATATTCGTTTATCATGTCTTTTTCCTTGATTATCTCGGACCGTGCATTCTGTGCGTAACAATTTTTACATCACTCCAATTTACAGAAAAAATATCTTTCTGAAAACTTTAGCATGTTTCAAAAAAAAAAAATCAATATTTTGACTAAGTGAGGCCTTTAGTTTGTTATAAACTGAAAATGCTAATAATTTTTGCTTAGTCGTAAATAAATTATTAAAATATTCACTGTCTTGTTATTTTGATCTCGCTGTTATTTGCAGGAAAAGGCTAATGTCTGCACATATGTCAGCGCAAAGCAATTTTAAGCAATCATTCCTACTTTTAAGTTTTTAGCAAAATATTGCTTAAAGCTAATTTTGAAAAAAAAAAAATTATAATTAAAATGAATTTAGTTTTAATTATATCTTCATTTTCTTAATTATTTTCCATCTTTGAAGTGCGATAAAAAAAAATTCTTGCAATACAAAGCGCCAAAGAAAAAAGCTGACGAAACTGTATTTAGAGATATGATTTATGAAATTGAAATTTATCTTTCTGTCGGAAATAATTTTTGAAAATAAATTTTCCTACATGAGTTAATTTTTGTTTTTCCAAATTCATATGCAAAAGCTGTAAAATTACTTTACATTAGTTACTGACTACGCTGAAAGTCATTTTTTGGCGAATATATCTAATATTTTTTCACTCTATATTCTTAATTTCTAAACATTTTTCTTTATAAAAACCGTTTGACTTTTATTTCTACATTCATTCTTTGGAAAGTATATTCATTTTTATATTTGAATAATTTACTTTGTGATAATATCTTGGATCTTTAAAAGTTATTTTCTTAAATTTTAATTTTTGTCTAAAATTGTCTTACCAAAAAGCTCATGAATTAAAATTTGTTTCATATTTTTCTTTTGAATTTGGTATAATAATTTCACAATATTTTCTGCATTTCTTGAACTACGGGTATACAATATCTTCATCAAAAAAAGGGGGGATGGTTCAGTTGTTTTAATGTTTCATAATTTGAAGAAATTAAAAATTGACGGGATAGAAATAGAGCTTATTTCTTTATTCTGAAGTTAGGTAATATTTTACTTAATTTATTTACGAAATTTTGAGACATTTCTTACTAGAAGGTTTTTGTTTTATGCCACATTTTAGTCTTTCCCAACAAAAACATATTTCTCCCCATTTTCGAAAAACTTCTGGTCTTTTACTGCCATCTTTAATCATAGATGTTTTCTTTATTTTAAAAAAGGTAAAAATATAAGTAATTTAAAACATTTTTCAAAAGCTTAATTCCAAACATAGATAACTTAAAAATGCATCCATCTCCTAATAAATCAAAAATTCAGAAATATAAGTACTTTAAAACTTTTTTCTGAAGATGAATTTTAAACGCAATAACCTAAAAATGCATATTTTCTCTAATAGTTCAAAAATAAAATATTTTTCAAAAGTTTTAATTCCAAACTCAGATATCTAAAAAGGCACATTTCTCCTTATAAATTAAAAATTCAAAAATGCATATTTCTCCTAATAAATCAAATATATAAATATTTTCAAACATTTTCTTAAAAATTAATGTTAAATGCAGATACCTTGATAAATGTTTGTTTATCCTAATAAGTATAGGTATATTTTTTAGAAATAAATATGTTTTGATCGTCTGGTAGTCTCATGCTGCATGACAATTCCGATATCTAATCGTGAGCTATCTTTACGTTTTAAAGTACCATTTGACCCTGCCCCTTTCTATAAAAGGCAAACTATCTCTTTATCCCTACTTCTGTTTCCAAATGATCCGAACGCTCTGACAGTTCAAAAAGAGAAACCGATATCAGTGGCGAGTGATTCGAGAGAGAAGTGTGTGGGCCGGTTTTACTTCGCCGTAGGCCGGCGAGTTTCCTTGAGAGACGCTCGCGCGTCTTCTGTCAGTCTTAGATTCGTTACCCTCCGTGAAGGGTCATGCAATCCTCGAGCAGCGATCGCCGCAGCCGTGTCATGTCCTCCCAGCCGGGAGAATCAACAGTTCGAACCCGAGTCGTTTCTTCCCGTGTGGAATCGGGGGATCCGTCCGGTCGGACCCGTGTTATGACCACACGCGAAGAATCAAGCGAGCCTATTGTCCGCACCACGCGGGTTGTCACTTCCCGAGAGGGATCGGGCCCCACTGTCCGAACAACCCGTGTTACAACATCCCGTGAGGGATCGAGTGAGCCACTTGTTCGTACGACGACCCGTACTGTAACTTCCCGAGAAGAGTCTAGTGAGCCAATAGTTCGTACGACCACCCGTACCATAACGTCCCGTGATGAGCCTAGTGAGCCTATAGTACGCACGACTACGACTCGTACCATAACGTCCCGAGAAGAATCCAGTGAGCCTATAGTCCAGACCCGAATTATAACATCCGGCGAGCCAGTGGTGAGAACCCGAGTTGTTACAACTAAAGAATCCAGTGAACCTATTGTCCAAACCCGTGTCATAACTTCGGAACAGAAATCTGGAGAGCCGATTGTTCGAACACGAGTTGTCACATCACGCCAGGAATCTGGTGAGCCTGTGGTTCGAACCCGTGTCATAACATCTGAGGAGAAGTCTGGGGAACCTATTGTTCGAACCCGTATCATTACGTCAGAGGAGAAGTCTGGAGAACCTATTGTCCGAACCCGTGTTATTACGTCAGAGGAGAAGTCCGGGGAGCCTATAGTTCGAACCCGAGTAGTGACATCGCGCCAGGAATCTGGGGAGCCTTTGGTTCGAACCCGCGTCTTAACCCGAGAAGAATCTGATGGTGTTACATCTCCCGAGAAGACAACTAAAAGTTCAGGAGAATCTCGCACTGTCCACACCACTCGTGTGGTCAAGCAAGTGAGCTCATCTTCACCTGGTAATAAAACGGTTACCGAAACTACGGTCACCTCTTCCAAGGCTGCCCCACAGGTGAGAACTGTCACTCGAACCACTACAAAACTGGTCTCTTCACCCTCCAAGAAATCGAAGGTGGGGATCATTTTTATTCATTTTGCTTTCATGATAATGATGCATATTATATCAACTGGAAAAAATTATCGATAATTTTTAAAATATCATTTTCGTATTCCTCATGCTTACGATACCAAAAATTAGAAGTAATTGTATATAAATATTTTTTTTTCCTTTTATGAAATATGTTAAATAATCTTAATAACGTTAATAGATTGAAAGAATTATTTAAAAAAAATGTTTTGTACTTACTTCGTGTGAAATATTTTCTACATAAAATTTAAAATGAATTAAAAACATACTTTGTATAGATAAAATATCTAAAAATTCGAAAATCTATATTTGTATCAAAATATGTCTCCCTCTTCCAAACTGCTTTAGAAAAATCAGTCATCGGGAAAATTATCTAAAACTATTGGGCTGTCATACTGTTTAATTTCTCCTTCTGTTGTGGTTGCATTTTTAAAACAACGTTAACCCGCGATTTTAGCTGCTGAGATGTTTTGAAATGCATTTCCTTGAATTACTGCAGTGAAATCATTTTTAAAGATAATACCGTCTGCATGTGGTTTTCAACCGCATAGCAATCCTTATTTACATTAACCCCAATATGCATTACTTCAAAATATTCGGATTTCTGTAATGAAATATTTCTGGCATAAATTCGATTATTTCATTGCTCCTTTTAATTTATTATCTATAGAATGCTTAATTTTAAATAATAAAAGGTCAGTTTTAAGTAAGAATTGGATTTAGTAAAATAGATCTACTGTTTATTAGTTTTCTCTTTACTATTGTTATTATTCAATTTTGAATCATAAAAATAACTAATTCACAAAATAGCAGCTCTTTGAATAATGGGGAAAATATTTTATTGCTTTGAAACTTTCATAAATGTCATTTTCAGTATTACGATCGTTATGAGACTGCGAAATCTTTAGCATGTATCATCATTTATTTTCTGTGCTTTATATTTACTCTGACGACAATTTTTTCAGTCTGGTTGTAATGTTTTGGAAAAATAAGTTTCATAAAAGACACTTTAATTATCCATTCTGAATTCTCAGGAATATAATAAATACCATAAAATATGCTATTATTGACTGAGATTTCTCATTTGTTATTTCATCAACATTCGTTCATATTTCCACCTTCATTCCTGAACATTTTTTTTTTCATTTTGTAATTCTTTACTGCAATGTTAAAAATCTTGCATAAGTAGTTTGAACAGCTGGTGAAGGTGTCTGTCAAGTGGTGCAATGTGTAAGGTAAAACGTGGGTGTTCCTTAGAAGTTTTTTTTTTTTTTTTTAAATGCCCTCATTTCATCTCGTGTTGGATGTCCTCGCGAAATTGAGTCGGTCAAGTCCAGCTCGTGCGTGGGGTGTCTGAGTCATCAATAAACCCTTGGTTATACCTCCCTTCAATAGCTGCTGTTCAGAAATTGAAACTTAACACTTTCAGACTGTGAAGATTTTATTAGATAATGCTATTAACCTATATATATATCGTCTTTTATTATAATGAAATGTTAAGTAACTCAGTTTTTCAAGATTATATGCCTCATTAACGTAATGATGCTAGCATGTGTCACGCATGAAAGTGCCGTCACTACAAAAATGGCTTACAAAAAATGCATACTTCTCGGTTTTATTAATAAAAATCTTTAATAGATGAACTTCTACTTTTTATAAAACTTAGGCTTTTAAGTTTTAAATTAAACTAATAATTTAATGTGTAATTTATTTTATTTGTATTCTATTGATTAACAGAGAAACATTTGACATTAGTCATCGTTAGTACACGCCTACGCTAACATTTTAACTTTTTTTTTCATTGCCATATATAAGGTATCAGGCCAAATTATCATCGACACATAATTTTTCTTACAAATTCATAAGTTAAAAGGCCACGTGATATTTCATTCTTTATTTATTCAGTTCTCAAAGGCTCCCTCATTTTTTAAAAAGTACTATATTGTAAATTACTTTTACAAAATTTAATAATTCTGAATTTAATGTTAGCAAATTTAGCATGCTCTTACCGTTTTTTTTTTGGGGGGGGGGAGACGGGTGGAGGATTCCAAATAAAAAAATTGTTTAAAATCTTTAACTTTATTATGGACTGTCACATGGGTTACTTTAATATATATATATATATTCATTCTTCGAAAATTTTTATTAAATTATTTTTAAACAATTTCTCACTGTGATTTGCATTCCATGCATGATTTTTACTTTGAAGTGCAACTTTGTTTACATTCACGCAGCTCTTAGACAAAATGACAGCACTCTTTCTGATTACATAAACAAATTAATTTCTGAATTATGTGAATGAAACATGAAATCCAAGAATATGTAAATTTCAATGGCAGATTTACTATTTTTATTTTTGTAGTAAATGGTAATCATTTTCTTTGAAATTAATACCATAGTTTTCTTTGTGCTTTTTTAACTTTGCCATGTGTTATGTAAGAAAAAAATCAATTTTTAACTTGCAGTTTTTTACAAAATCTTAGGGAATCTTAGCCTTTGCATAGAAATAGGTGTTTTGTGTTAATCAGTATTCAATAAATTGAATAAAAATAGCAAATTTGAACATATTCTGGCCTGGCATTTGTTTTAGTTCGCTACAGTCTTGTGGTGGTACCTTTAAATAATAAATGGGATTTATTTCATGGAGTTCTCCCCAATATTTGGCTAATTTTTGTTTCATTTGTTATGAAATGAAAACCATTTAATGACTTTTCATTAAACATTTCATGCAAAAATTCGATTTTCAGATTTTTTTTCCCCCTTTATATTGTGAGAGTCTACGAATTTCTGACCTGCAGACTTGCTGTAATGGTTTATTTACTTTCATAGTCATATAAGAGTCACCATTAGTTATTTCATGATAATGAAAAGAATTTCTACATCTAAGATTTTGAAGATGATTTTGAATTGCTGTCAGAAAATGAGTTCGCGTAAATTTTTGTATAGGTAGATATTATCAAATTAAATCGAGTTGAGCTTTGCGTTATGCTTGCCGAGCTGTAACATTTTGATCATAGTGAAAAACTAAATACACCGTGCGTGCTTTTATTTCTCCAGTAACTTTCACCTTTATTTTGATTGTTGTAATACTGTGTGTTAAGACCCCCCACCCTTCTTCTCTATAAGATAAAATTGTTTAAGAACGTAAAACGCTACTTTCTTCTGTGAAGCGGAGGATTGGAATTGAATGTAGCTTTCAGAGGAATTTTCTCGTCATCGTGACAGAGCTGCTACGAGGCATTGTTTCAGAATGAAAAACGGACGAATACCTAAACAGCCAAGGTCAGGAACGACTGTCTGAGAAATTTCAAGGGAATGCCGTGCTAGATTGTGAAGACTCTGAAATTAAATTTTATTCCTGATATATATTTTTTTTTTGACCAAACCTTATTTATTCCGATCACGCTTTTATTTTACTTTAAAAAAACTATTCTTGATTAAAAGACTATGTAGATTTATTCGATAACATTTTGCATTGATTTAATTTGTTACAGTTGGTTAGATTAGAAACGGTTTATTTAACGTTGCTTTTTCCTAGGTTTGAGTACATCGCATCAGTTTGTAAAGTTGGAGAGTAAAATGCTAACTTTTTCTCAAATCGCTCTTATTTACGACTTCGTATACCGTCTCGATTTCTAAGACTTGAATTTGTTAAAATAAAATATTTATGTTTATATTATAGAGAAAGGAAATTGATTCTTAGAACGTCAAATAAAATAATTTTTTTTTAAATTTTTTACCTTAAATTATTAAACTTATTTCATCTTATATGCGAAAATTAAATTAAAATGTGTGTGTATGATAATTATTATTTCACTCTAATATCACTTATTATTCTAGCTAATAGACTTCACGACTATGATCAAATTTTTACACCAAGACGATAACATTATATTTACACTAGGGACTATTTGCCTTTCTGTCGGTGTCTGTCTCTTTCTCTGCATTAATAATCCATTATCCTATATCGTCACTGTTATATCAAATTTGCCAGATCATTTTATTGATACAAAAGACTTGCTACATTTGCTCTCAAATTATTATACAGTATATGTGATCATTGTATGCTGTCAAAAAATGCATTGCATTTTTTTTT
>JAPMOQ010057597.1:2097394-2158447 GCA_026543055.1 Argiope trifasciata | reverse complement strand
TTTTTTTTTAAATATTCTTGATTCAATCCTAAAGGTTAAAACGAAATTACTTCCAAATGTAATTTTAAATTTTTGTTGAAAATAGATAATGAATACAAAATTAACCAACGCGAAGCTGAATTTAAATTTTAAACTGTATTTTCGACGAAAATAATATTAAATATCTACTTTTATGAACTAGTCTCATTTTCTTATCAATATCTTGAACTGAAAAATTAATTTTAGCTTTGCTTTGTACCTTAATTATTTTTGCATTAATTTTAATGATGTGAAACATATAGATAAACAAATATTTAATTTTTTCTATTATAAGACAACTTTGCTTCATGTATGATCAAACAGATTTCTTTTTTTATCTCAGAAGTTGCGCCAATTCAAGTGGTTATTGTCGGTTTATATGAAAAATCCTAGAAAATTTAGACTATCGTAAGATTATAACTTCATGTAAATAATGTTAGATTTATTTATCTTTTAGTAAAGTAGTCATTATATTGCTGCATGTGTACCAACTTAAACCAGTTAAGCAAAAGTAGACAAATATTTGCTTTCCTACAAGAGTATTTTAATGCTTTCCTGGAAAGAATTTATATATATATATCTCCCGAAAGTACACATACTTTATCTTTTTACTTAAAATTGCTCTTGGTGCGTTTAGGTGAAACACTCCACATTAATTTTGGTGCTTGAAACAGAAATGAGTGTGTAAATTCGTGTGCTCATTTTTTTCTGTAATATATATATTTTTTGTTTCTTCATTCTTACTTTTTATTCGTATTATGAAGTGCATTGAAATGAGTCCAATTGATTAGAGTCGCATATTCATCAAAATTTTTGTAAAATAAATTCATCCTTGTAGTCATAAAATGCATTTTCTACCATTCCTTGCTACACATGTTTTATGATTTTAAAAAATTATTCCTTTTTTGAACTAAGATTTAAAAGTTGTTTAATAAAAAGGAAAAAGTGTGCTTGAAAACTGTTTAGATCATCAGGAAAAGAAAAGTGCTTAAATAGCCAAATGTAGACAGGCTTTATTTTCGCTTCATTTACATTTTTCATTGTCTTTTTCGCATTTCTTTTCTTTTCTGCGAAAGAGAGATGTGTTTACAGGCGTCGTATGCGTCGTGTACTATTGAGTTTTATCTTTCGTAATCGTTATGGGAAAAAAAAAATTATTAAAAAAAATTTTTACTGTTTTATTTGGATTTTTATGCCAGTTTTTATTCTTTTATTCTTGCTTTTTAATTTTTATCAAGAAACGTTTTATTAGTTTATATTTGGTCCAGCAATGGTCAAATAATGTTCGTGCGCCATGAAACTTCAAGTAAACCATACTAAGAAACCAAATCTGTTTCTGTCAAAATATTCTTTGGTAGGTTGTGAGAAACACAAAAGATTCTTAATGAATGTAAAAGAAGGATGTGGAAAAAACATTATTAACTAGCATATGATGGCCCTTAAGCCAAACCCTAAATAAACCAAATCAAACCGGCTTCTGTAAAATGATCAATCCGAGAAATATAAAAATTCTTCAATAAATTTGTGAGAATCGTTTAACGCATCTCACATTTGGTGTAATTTTTATACTTATTCAGCTTCCCAAATGCGTAAAACTCATCTTTCCATTTTTAGCAAATATCAATCACGGATGCTGATTCATCCGTTTTGTGTGTGTATGCGTTTCGTAATGTAATCACTTATCTGTGTATTTTGGAGGATGAACTGCAATCTGAATGGGCCGCTACCTGTAGAGTAGCAAGAGAACAATCTTGCCTTATAAGGTTGTGCGTTTCTGCCGGCCGCCCTACTTTTCTTTTTTCTCTCCGTCCTTTTCGGCTAATTCAGTCGCCAGGTTTTCTGTCTCTGTTTAACAGATCGGCGGCTTAAATTGCTAGATGCTCGATGTTCATTTGAGAAGAAATGCTGTCATTGCTTTAATAAGAGGCTTATTATTATTTTTTTAAACATACTCTTATGTATTAGGAAATGTTGCCTTTAAAATGCAAGGCATTATTTATAAAATGATTGGTTATCTCAGGGTTAGACAAGCACTATGTCTCGGTGGGAAACGTTCTGTTCTATCAAAGAACAATTTCTTATGAAGCCTATGATTTAAGTCGCTTTAAAATTATCATTATTGTAATAAAATTTTGGTATTTAATTATTGCATAATTATTGGAAAGTCAGTGTTTATTGTTTGATAAGATTATATAAAAGACGATAACCAGATTTCACTAAGCAGAACCAGTGTGGAAACTGAATATTGCAATAAACAATAGCTTAGAGAGCTTCTCATAATTTGAATTAAAAAATTAGCTGCTGATGTCTCTACTTCTAGAGTGAGTGTTTCTTCAGGACATGTGTAATGTATCCCTTTGATTTCTGTAGCTAGCTCGCTTCCTTTACATTCGCTAGTACTTTGTTCCATCTTGTTTCCAAGTTAATCCTGTTGCTAACATTTAATGTTGTTTTGAGGTCAAGTGAGCCAGATACCATCCTTTAATTTAGTTCTTATCTAACCGCAATTTAGATCCATCTTCCAGGAATTTCATAACGAGACGTTATTTTGGTAATTTAATTAACCTAAAATTATTATTTAGTTAATGATATGTCTGCATGCATTCATTAGTTATGCACACAAAAAAAGCGTTAATTCATATTACATAATTTATGCGTCGCCAATTTCTTTGATAATTTCAAATTTTATCATCAGTAATGTAAGTATAACTGAATGGTTATTTAATTTTTTTAATCAGAAATATCTTTTGATCAACAACTGTGAAGCAGTTCAGTAGCTACTTCATTCCATTTTATCATAAACAAGGTTAGTCAATGCAAAATTTGTTAAAACAGATTATATTTTTTATTGCAGCTCTTAAACGAAATTTATTAAGCTGTAATTATTTGTTATTGTTTCTTATTTTCTAAAACTGAAGAAAATACGCTACGTACGAAGAAAATACGTTGTATAATCGCTAAGATCTGCGATTTTCTGCTGATCCCTCCATGCTTATGTCAGGAATATTAAACTGTTAGTAATTTTTTTTTATCTTTTGATTATTTTAATACTGCTGAAGGGGGGGATGCCATTGTTATCTTAAAAAGGCTTCTCTGAAATTTCACCACTGCAATTTACTGAATATGTTTGTAACTGTCGAGTGCAAACTTTTTAAGTATGTATCTAAACGCATTTCTTGAATACTTATCTGAACACGTTGTGTATTTCGATTCGCTTTGAACTTTTTATTTATCTGACAAGGTTTCGAAATGTAAATTTTGATGACTCGATAACTTGGCATTTTTGACTCTTCTGATTCCAGCCAAAAATTTGCGATAAATAGTAATCTAATCAACCTCATCCTACGTCTTGTCCAGTTTGTTGATAGTTTAACGAGTGATTTATTAACTGTTCCGGGCGTTCTCGAAATAGGTATTTCATCACTCAACTTTTGGATGAAAAGGAGCTCAACGTTGAAATGAATACATAGTAACAAACCCTTTATTATGCAAAAATATTATATAATTATATTTGTGAACATGTCTCTGATGAGCCTTCTTCCTTTTCAGTAAGAAAGTAGACCTCTGTTTCTCAGCTACTGACTTTTCTCTCTCTCTCTCTGTCCTTTCAGTGAAACCTGACTCCTTACAAGTTTTTTTTTTTTTGAATAATTATTCATTTTTTCATTCACATACAGAATCGTTCAGGTCAAAGAAAGTTATAATTCGTATCAATATATTATCTTGGACTGTTTGAATCGAATATATATATCGTTTTATGTTTTTTTAATAAAAATTCTCATTTTTAAACACAAGCAGCATTATATTGTGGAAATTGATTTTCAATGAAAATCGGTATTTCTTAAAAAATAAATCATTGAGGTCCACAATGATATAGCATGGTATTATAACAATCAATTTAAATTTAAATACAAGAAACAAAAATGATAATTATCAGAAATTATCACCAGATTACTCTTTTGTGACTAAATATGATTACACTACAATAACTGAATAATATGAATTGCAAAAAGATAAAGAAGACTTTAAGATTCTTGATAAAAAAGTGAAACCTCATGATGCATTTTATTTTAATGCTATCAACTATTAATCATATACACCATGTTTTGTGTATTTCTTATTCAATTTGGAAACCTTTATCTCATCACAACATCATTCGGTTCTAACACACTCATCGGATAGCTTTTAATAAAAAATTGCTTGTCAGATATGCTGTCGCAGTATAAAAATTATTGGAATAGGGTGCGTTTTTTTGTGTGTTGTTGTTTCCTATAGTTAGTAAATGGGCACACATTTAATAAATTCTTCAAAATGACCGTATCATATCACCGACTTTAAACCAGGCTTACAACCGTCTATTTCAATGCTAACAACGCAATTCAGGATTGTTAAAAAGAAACTTTAAAAAAAAAACATTTTTTAAGGCAATTACTCTTCAATTTCCCATTAAAGTATCCAGCATCGCACTTTTTTAACTTTTAACACATGTTTATTTCATCTTTTAATATATTAGGTTGTTCGGAAAGTAATTTCGTTTTTTCCTGACAAAGGATTTAATTGCATTTTTCGCACCCAATTTCATACTTAAACCGCAAAATCATTTTATGTTTTAAGAGCTGTTATAGCAAGGCTTGAGTGTGAAAAAGTGCAGCTGATTCTTCGCAGTAGTTTTTGGATGGTGCCCTTTTAAATATGGAGAGCAATAAACAGCATTTTCGTCATTTTTTTCTTTTTTGCTATAAAAGGTAAAAATGCTGTTCAAAACAGAAATAAATTAGCCAATATGTGTGGAGAAGATGTGTTAACAGTACATCAGTACCAGAACTGATTTGCAAAATTTTTCCTTCAAATGAGGAGGCCAAAAACCACCTCGATCAGTTTTTTTTTAAAGCAAAGACCAAAACTTTTATGAGCGTGTAATCATGTTACTACCAAAAATATGGCAAAAGGTATTAGACCAGAATGGCAATTTTATAATTTAATAAATAATTTATTCATTAAACGAAAATTTCTTTTCATTTTGACAAAAAAATACGAAATGACTTTCCGAACGACCCAATATAATAGGAGGACAGAAAATTACTCAAAGTTATAACTTCAAATGTAAACAAAAATTCCGCTTCATACTTGGTGGAGATCGTTATTGACAGACTCATCTACTAAAGCTTTGCGGATGAAGGTTTAAATGTCATGCGCATAAGTACATGTCACGTGACTTTTACGTCACATGAATTGACTCCATTGGAAATAGCTTTACTTTGGCCACTGGGCCACTGTGGTTTGGTATTCGGTTGGATAGTCCTACTCTAAATTCTTCTTCTTTCCTACGCATGTAATTTTTTTATTTCTCATATTTATTCCCTTTGCACTTGAAAAAAATCGTAATAATAATTATTCGCATCATAAAAGAACTTGTTTATTGCTCCAAAAAATTAATTTACATCGTATCACTCTGTTGCTATTATTTCTAAATAATAAAAATAAAAATAAATAAATAAATAAATAAAACATTAACATGATACACCGTCTTGAATGGTGCCTGAAAGAAATCATCCGAATGTAAAGGGTGTTTGCTTAATATATCAAGTTCTGTATAGTTGCATATGGAAATCGTATAGACTATACTTTGCACTATTGAATACGCTTTACACAATGCTATATATAAGAGCAGCATCTCGAGTGAATTATATAACGCGCAGAGTGTAAATAAATAATACCCAATGCATTCCAAACTCCTCGCTATCGCAAAACGAATATACATTGCCCGGATTATGTTTCTTAGTCGATCACGCATTGAGCTAGGTGAACGAGATAACTCGTCGGTGCGAAATTAGAGTTTGGTACTGCATGAGCAATTCTTATTAAAATGTTTTTTAAAAAAAGGAATGAAATTTTAATTGAAATTTCCTGTTTCATCCGTTGTAATACGCTTCTCGCATTTCCCTTATACCCTCCCCCCCAATTTTTTTTTTTTCGTCATATCAAATTAAAGATTAATTTCATTAAATTGCTACTAGAATTATAAAAAATCGAGTAGTGAATGTACTGTTTGGAAATAATTTGTTAATGAGCCTTGTTATAGAAAGAAGTAATAAATCTTCTTATACTTTTGTCTGTAAGGTTTGGTTGCAAAATAATGCATTAGATCATACAGTTGTAGAATCTAGCAATGCGATTACTAATAAACTAAAATTTGAACATGGGAATAATTGTCTAAGATATGTTCTACTGATTGATTATTTTTTTCTGCGAAATGAAGATTTAGATATTTGAAACTGGTCACCGACATTTGAGGTACTTTTTTTTATAATTTTAAAATTAGTCATTTTTATACATTTTCCGGGTATTGTAATAAGAAAGATATTGTAAATGGGAGTCCATCTTCTGAATTTTTATTTGTCTAGATATACTCTACTCCATTCAATTTACGTGGTGTAAATACAAGCATATGCTTTTTTTCTGATGCTTTAATGATATCATTATTGTTAATTTTATTATTTATTTTTACTGTATTTACTGGCTGTAGTTACGAAATTTTTTAAACCTTCATAATAAATGAAATTTTGAACCTCAGTTTATAGATATTTGTATCTTTTTCCATGGTTTATAAATTATGACTGTGACCCAAAATTCTGTCTAATCGAATAATATTCGGATCTGGAAACTTCCGCATGAATTATTTCTGACAGAATCTTCAATATTCGCAATTAAATATGTTTATTTTAAAACTTATTTCTAAATATTTAGAATTAAGAAATAATCTAAGTAATCTCAATGGATGAAATGTATGAAATTTATTATTATTTATTATCATTGATAAAATTTATTATTATTTATTATCATTAATGAAATTTATTATTATTATTATCATTTTAAAAATTAAACAAAAACTCTGCTTTATGTTATTATCTTACATTAAAAAATAAATGTTCTTGAGTTTTTATTATGGAGGTTTTATTCTTTTTTATTTTGTGAATTCAAAATTTTTATCTTTTTTTATTCGTTGTATCGGCATCTTCATTTTATTTTCTCTCGGTAGTCAAATTTAAAAACTTCATTTTTGTTCAGAAAAAAGAGGTAAAACGCTGCTATAGATATGGATTTCTTAAATTTGAACCATCTGATTCCTAAAATTTTCTGCATCTGTATTGATTTAGATATATAATTTATTTATGTTACATGATATATCCATGACCAGTTCAAACTTAACATAATTTTATACACCTTTTTCTTTCATTAAAAAAATAAGTGCCGTATTCAAGGACCAAAGTAGAAAAAAGAATATTGTTGATTTGCTGCATAAATATTTAAATTAAAAGTGATAAAAATTTTAGCCTGGAACAATGTTTTTAATGACAAGAAATTTAAACAAATTTGGTACCTTTTATTTTGAACTTCGCATTTATTAAATATTACATTATTTTGGAAAGGGGGATGTTTAATTATTCTTAGTTAAAATAGCTTGACGATTATAAACGCACTAATGGATTTTTAAGAGCTTTAACCTTATCATCTGATTTAAAATCAAATAATGATTGGAAATAATATATTATTAATAATGAATTTCAGATGCCAAAATTAAATTGAGCATCAGTTCTGTGATTTTGTTAAATGCTGTTTAAAATATTAAATTTCATATTAACAACAAATAAATAAATTAATAAATAAATAAATAAAATTTATTATTTTGAAATTTGCCCTTAAAATACCAATGAAAAAGATTATATACTTTAATTTTCGAAAGTAGAGAAGGCCATTATCAAATATCTGCTTTTAATTTAAAATTCTTTTTACTGATTCAAGTTCAGACGAATATTCGACTCAAAATGGTGAAATTGCTGTAACTTGGCTGATAAATATTTACTAAAACATTACATACTTCTCTTAATAATTGGTTCGCTTGGGGGATAGTTTTTAAGAAAGCAGTTCACCTTGAACAATCAAGCGCTTCATTTATCATGCATTATTCTGAGACAGAAACTGCATTCGGCGATATGTTATCTGAAGAAAAGCAATTTATATCACCACTTAACCCTTCCCAAAATTTAAATACCTTCGCTTCAAAGTCTTTTAATCTATTTGACGATCTTGGAAATGATTCTCGTTTAAAAACAATTGTTGCGGGCGTCACAATTATTCGTTTTTTGCTAGGTTTGAACCATTTTATGTTGTTCTTTTTCTACATAATAATGTATAATTTTCATATATATATATTGTCACGCCTTGTTAACAAGAAATAGTGAAAAGACCGGTTCTAAAATCCTCTGATCTGAAGATATTTCAAGTTTTTCTTTGTAAAGGTTAAAAGTTACGAAATTGAAAAATGTTATTAAAGAAATGCTAATAAGATAATTTAAGTACTCCCCCCCCCCTCTTTTTTTGACATTTTGGTAATTAAGTTTTTATATTCAGAAAAAATATTTTTTTTTGGAAGTGGCGTCGTAAATTATAATCTTGATCTAGAATTTAATTTATTTTATTTATTATTTATTTATTTTACATAGCCACGAAAATCTCAAATTGAAAAGTCTAATCTTATTCTTATTTTTTGTAAATTTCTTTGTGAGCTTGCATTATCTCAAAATTTTAGGGGGCTGTGGAAAAAAAAGTCCGTACCAATTTATTTCGTTTGCGATGTAATTTAAACCTTTACGATACCTCGCTTTATCATATGTAAAATTAAAACATATATGTTAACAGATTTTAAGAGTTGCTTGCCCGAATAGAAGAAACTTTTAAAATTTTAGAATTCTGATATTTATTTTAAAACTGGGGGCCTAATGTACGTACAAAGAATTAGAGGTAAGAAATAGCCAGTCTACATCGCAACACAAGAGCAGAAGGGAGCAAAATTTTTCTCTTCGATCCTTTTACTATGAAGTTTTGATAGGAATTTCTGTGACACATGTCGGAATAGGCAAGGGAAATTTAGATGTCTTTAAAAGAATAAGCATTAAGTAGTTTTATCCCTTCGCTCGAAGATTCGGAAAATGCTGAAGTGTGCAGTTTTTTAGAGGGCGTGTATAATTAATCAAATGAAAAGTGGGATTAGGATCGGGAAATTAACCCGACTAAATCGGTATATACTTTTCTTCCCAAAGAAAGTTCCGACAAGTCACTACATCTGTTACCGGGTAAGAGCATAAATTACAGATGTAAAATATATCTTTAAAATTACCTTCGGCATGACATCTGAATTTTGTTAAAGATAAAGTTATTAAGTTGAAAATAAGATATGTCGATATATATCGTGCAACTTGGAGAGGGGGGGGGGTTGAAAGTTGTAAATGAAATTTATCTTATAGCCACTATACTAATTCCTTGTGGAATTGAGATCTGGTATGAATATATTGTTTATATGAAAGAAACGATTAATACAACTTTGAGAACAAGTCTTACATGGCGCCACTAAATATTATTGAACTACTTTTTTTAGAGCTGCTTTGGTTCTTATCAACTCCGTCACAAAAAACCAAGTAATAACTGAAACTCTCTTACTCTACATTAGAAGGAATTGTTATGGGTTAAATTCGGGTGCATATGTTGAAAATTTTTAGACAAAACTATCGTGACATTTCCTGTAAATTGGTATACATTCGCTCGAAACGCTTACTATCCTCTCCTCATGAAGCGTTTTATTTTCTTCTATTTACTGAAAACTTATTTAATTTCAATTGGTTTATATTGTCCATAACTGGAGTTGTTTGAAAACTGGAGATTTTTAATCGATTTTTTAAATCACGATTTAAAGTGTGTACCCTTATGCACTTTTGAAGATATTGTATTATTTTAATATTTCAGAACTTTATTGTCGAATCATTCATGGAAGAATTTAAATTTAGATTCCGTTTCCGTGCTGCCATCTGGTTGCGAGTTTGATAAACAATGAATCTCATGCTGAAAGTGAAGCAAATAATTAAAATAAAAAGTTTCTGCTCCTTAATGAATTTATATGCATGGGTTTTAAAAAAATTTCTTTTCATTCAGTTTTTCTTAATCATTGTTAATAATGGTATTTTCATTTAACAAACTTTTTATAAAACTATATCTGTGACATAATTTTAACCCTGATACAAAGTTTCGATTTTGATGTTTCATTGGATTCTATTGAGTTAAAAATTTAAGTGCTTTCCAAATCGCAAGAAAAATTTTATTTATTTTCTGCATTTTGTTTGGACTTATCTGTTCTTATCTTATCATTTAAAAGCTTGCTGTGATGTCCACTGATTTTTGTTTATTCTCTTGGTTGATTTTCACTAGCATAAAAGCTATTTCATTTATGAAGAGAACATCTTATTCACATTTATTTTTATTGGTGTTTTCATAGTCCGAGCTTTAAATACATTCGAATCAGTTAATTTTTCGATCCTCTTAAATATGGATTATTTTTTAGTTTCGTGGTCTTCTCGACTTCGTGAGTCTGAGGATCACTGGTTTGAGTTTTAATTCATTTAAAAATCACCATGTGTTTAAACCTAGATACGTTCGATATAATAACAGATGTTTTTTTTTTTTTGACAATTTTTTTATTTGAGAGAAGGCATTTCTTTTAGTTTTAATCGCTATCCAATCAATTAGAAAGTTTCTGTTATGGTTCTTCAAATATAGCACCGAAATGGAATCTAACCAGTGTGCCTCTAATCAAATGGGTATAACTTTACACAGTTATCATTCAAGTGAAGTAATAACACTCCTAAAAGTGTTTTTTTTTTTTTTTTCCCCTTCTAAATAGCGAATCTTACAGCGGAGTATTATTATTTTCATGTTATTTAGGGAATGAAGTTTTATTAAACTTTAATTTTGCTTATTTCACGTACTTAAAGGTGGAGTTTCAAATTATTTTTTCACTCTCTTCATGACGTGTTAAAATTCCAAAATTCTTAATACTTTGATAATTATCTATTAATAGCTTGATTTTGTTTAGTTTTAATTCATTAGAAGAGGGGTGGACTTCTGTACATTTGTTTAATTAATTTAACTTGCCGTTTTAAAGCAACACTTAGGCTGTATGGGGATTATTAAGGTACGGCAGCGATGTTAATAAAATGTATTTATTCCACATTAAAAAAAAAAAAAACGCTACAAGTTTATAGTAAATTTGGAATAATAAAATAAAATAATAATGCCACTCAAGCAAAAAGAAACTATCTTGCTTGCTGCAACAGGGACAAACCTCGTAAGATCACGAGGATGACACCTGAGATGGCAGCTCCCTCTCCAAACTTCCACACTACACCTGTCGGAGGACGTTTGACCTCGGCGGATTCAACGTGTGTTGGATCCACTTACGTGACGCTTCTTTTGTGGAATCAGTCTCGAACCTGAAATCCTCGGTTGAGACCTTACCACCAGGCTACCGCGGCTCTCTGAACAGTTGATTGCAGGATTGCATAATAATTTTAATAATGAATTCTGTAATGTGTTTAAAAATAAAAATCCTGAAATAATAAAAATAAAGTTTTTAAAAAGCATAATTCATAAGTGCTTTAATTCGAAAAAATAGTGTTATTGAAAAATCTGAAGGTCAAAACAAGAATCGCAAAAATGTGAGACGCTGATATAAATATTCTACTTAAATTAGAATTTTGATTGTCTTTCATTTGATATTCATTGTTACTCAGTTTCCTTCTGTTTTCAGCGCCTTAAGTTTTTACAATTTTAGGGTTCACCGCCAAAATTGTTCTTAAAAAATTATTTTTTATATTTTTTAAAAAAACAACTAAAGCAATGTAGTTCACCTTATGTTATCTATTAGCAAAACAGTTTCAGAAAGATTATCCTTTTCTGTAATTTCGATCAATTAGATGCATTAATACTTATAAACTCTGTTTCCTTGAAAATCAAAATTATTTTATTATTTCGAAATTATTTTACTATTTCCAGCAAGTCACCTGTGTACTTGCTGGGGAAAATACATTACTAATTACATTTTCATACAACTGAGTCGTAAGTGGGGTCTTGCAAGTTATTTTCACAGAAATAAGTGTTGGGAATTGTTTTTACACTTTCAAACAGCTTCATTTATGCGATGCGCGTAAATGATTATTTACAAAATAAATAAAAATAAAATATAAAGACCAAATAAAGGAAAAACATTAAAAAAATAACTAATGGCATTATCAGGAATTGAAATGGCTGTAATCATATTCAAGAAAATGATTCATAGGGGACAAATACTATTTAGTTTACAATATCAGTTTGGAATATGCTTATTAGATTGATTCCTGATTGCATCGTTTTTTGTAATGAATCAAACGGCAGTGCCTTAATTGCAAAATATCATTAAGATTAGAAATCACAGATTCGTAACACACTTTCATCGAAGATCCGTCGTGCATTTGAGTCTGGTCTGCTATTTTAGGAGGCTGCGATGGTCTGGTGATACACGATTCCTAGAGGAGTACGATTCCACAGAAGAGCACTCGTGTAAGGGAGTTTCTTGGACGTTCAATATGTCAGGCCAAATTTCCTCCCGCTGTGGTGGCATGGTGTGGAAAGGGGGGTGCCAGCTCAGGTGCCGTCCTCGTCATTCTGACCGTGGTTCAAAATCACGAGATTCGACCCAAAATAGCCCTAGTGTTGCTTTACAACGGGACGTTTATATAACTAAACTAAACTAAACATCTATTTTAAGTCAAATGTCTTCATGTTGATGCATTGTGGGGATTTGGGAAATGAGCTACCAATTTAAAATATAAAATACCTATGAGATTGAATCTTATATAAAGATCAGTGCATAGAATTATAAATGAAATCTGACCTACGCTGGCCTAGTGGTAAATGCTAGGGTTTGAATAGGAGTGTTACAGCGCATATTTGAGACACAATTTCATGAAAGATCTGCCGTGTATGTAAAATTATTGCACATTGTTCACTACAGATCTGAAATGGAATCTTATCACATTAGTGAGCCCCTGAAACTGAGTTTTGATACCAAGATTTGGGACGACAGTTTGATGAGGTTCAGTGTCACCCAGAGAGAGGCGGATTCGAACAAAGAACGGGAGGTGCTCGCTGAATCCATCCGGATCGAATCCTCTCCACCAGTTTTCTCTGGGTATTTCCCGGATTTTCTAGTAGTATGATCCTCGTGTAACTACAAATCTAGAGATTAAACTTCCGCCAAGTTGATGCAGCCCAAATATATATATATATATATAAGCTATTATATCTGAAAAACATGCTGATAAAATTTGAAGTGCTGAAAATGTGAAATAATCATGGTGTGTTTTCTTTTTTTCATGTATTAAGAAATTTGCACGAAATAGTTTCTTTCTTTAAACAATCAAAGCTATTTTATAATTTAATTTTCTTTTTTACGCTCATTTTAAAAAGTGCAAATTTTGTCTGGTTTTTGAAACTGTAACTTCTAAGAGAAATTTCACTGATTTCAGCTATTATCTGCTAGTACAAAATAATTTTTTTGCTGATTTTAAGAATAGTTTTTGACTTTTTTTTTTCTTTTTTCCAAATTATGGAATACGAATCGAGTAGTTTTCCCTCAATTTCTAGCTGTCTGGACATAAATTCTTGCTATATGTGTTTAAATATTTAATAAATATTCCATTATTATTTAAGAGGAGGAACGAAATTTTTATATATATAATATAAATATCCGATTTTTTTTTCAGATTTCTGACATTATTACTGGTGCATCTGATGCAACTGTCACTGCACGAGAAGCCCTCCTTAAATGGGCTCAGAGAACAACAGAACGTTACCCAGGTGTTAGGATTACTGACTTTACCAGCAGCTGGAGAGATGGTCTAGCATTCAATGCTATACTTCACAGAAACAGGTTTGTATTCTATTTCATTCAATCAAGATGCATTTTAATGCAAAATTGATGAATTACTTATTTTGATATTTTTCTCTGAATATAGTTTTCTGTGCTAAATTATCTGTTATGTTATCAAAGTGTCAAATCCGGATTGTGATGTATTTTAAAACTGCAGTTCTCTAACTAGCTAAAACTGTAGTTCTCTAGCTTTCCCTTCCCTTCTTTTATAATCAAGGTGAAAGTATTAGTTATGCTGGTTTCATATTAGCAATTGGACAAAACAAAAGCGTACCCTTTTTCTTCTGAACGAGTTTCGTAGATGTACTTTTTTATTTTTATTTTCTGATACAATCATGTAGACCTCGATAGCAAGGATGACACGTTACAATTTGAGTAAGCGACTTTTTGACAGTACTAAAGTGATAATGTGCCTAGTTAACTGTCCCATCACTGGCGAATTTATATCCTTCTTTACGCTCTAATGGCGGCTGTTTTGCATATTTCACAGTTTCCATGCTTATTATTTATGGCGACCGTTTTTTTTTTTTTTTTTTTTTTTTTCCAATGACGATTTTGCCTTTCAGGTTTTTTAGACGGCCTATTGCTGGTGCGGATTTTTCCTTATGATTATGTGTATTATTACTACATTTGACTAATAAAGATTTCATGTGTGCATATGTGCTTTTAAAAACGGGTGCCCATGGTATTTCAGTAATGAATAAATTAAATTTAACGGGAAACGACATAAAATACATTGATCAATCACAAAGATGAGTAAAAAAAAATCTGTTTTAAAATTAGTTTTATTTTTGATTTGCATATACTATTTTTAGAAGAATCATTGTTACTTCAAAAGTCATTTATATCCAAAAAATTGTTGTTGATATTTAACACTAAAATTCTAATTGAAAAATAAAGTTCACTTATTTTGGATGACGGCAAAGTAATATTGAACAGCGTCTAATAAATATTTATGTTTGTAATTTTTTTTTAAAAAAATTCATTAATATTATACCTTGTTATCAAATAAAAGGTAGAAATATTATAGTCTTAAATATTGATTGTATAATGTTTCTAGTATGGACTTTTAACTATAAGTCTATAAGTTTAATAAGATATTTATTCAGTAAAGTTCTAGATTTCCTTCGCAAAATAGCATTGGTGTTGAATTAGTGCGCATTTGAAACTGGCATTTGATGTTAAAATTTAAGTCATTTATAGTCAAATGGAAGTTCCTTCTGCTTTTTTGTCTTTAAATAAGTGGAATGCATTTTAAAGTAATGTAGATTATTCACAGTATGATTGTAACTGTGTACTGATTTATTATTATTATTTAGACCCGATATACTGGACTTCAAGTCATTGAGGTCAAGAAAAGCTAAAGACAATTTGGAACTGGCGTTTTCTTTAGCTGAAAAGGAATTTGGAATTACCAGATTGCTTGATGCCGAAGGTATTATTGCGTAATAATTACTTTTGCGAATTATTATATTTTATTAGTCAGTTTCATACATTGACTACACATTTCGCACTTTCTTCTAACCGAAAATGGTTTGGACTTCATTGCAAATATACCAGCAGACCTACATATCTGAAAATTACGTTATGTGCCCCAATATACTATATACAACGCTGTTCGATAATTGTATTTAAGAAATAAATGTAGGTACGTATTAGGACTGGGCGCTGCCCGGAATCCATCATCGGGATACATCGTCCGACATATATCGATATTTCTCGACATATCTAGATTTAGATATTTATAAATAGCAAATTGTAACATGCTATTATAGCAAAATTCTCATAACATATTTGTAAATCAGGACAAATCCAAAAAAAAAAAAAAAGGAATTTTTATTTTATATAATAAAAATAGCCGGTTTTTTTTTTTTTTTTTTTTTTTTTTCAATACTAATGATTAGAAAGTAATAAAATTTGTCAATAATAATAATAATAAAGTGTTTCAATGTCACATCAATATTTGCATTTCACCATTTATTTCATTCTGTTTTTCAATAGTATCATGATTTTTCTATTTTTACCCTTTTTTACTACTGGTTTAAGAAAACATCAATTTCTTTCACTCTTCAATAAAAACAGACATACTTAATTTTATTAGTTAAAGACATTATTATTTTAATACAGCTTGAATTCGAAAACTGAAGTAAAATGTTTTGAAAAATTAATTTTTTTAATGCATGACATAAATTTTTATTATTTTTTTTTAATTATTGGCAGATTAATTTAAATCTGCACTAGAATCTTAGCAATAATTAGATCAGATAATTAAAATTAAAGATGTTTTCATATAATTTACTATTTTAGAAGTCAAAGAGATGAAAAATAGTCGTTAATGTATTATATTATTTAATATTCAGAACAAACATTATGGAGTATCAGTTTATTTATGGAAAAATAATGAAGTATATTAAAAGCTTTTTTAAAGTTCTTCCAATTTTCATTCAATTACGATGCAAAGTGGTGGAGGAAAATAGCCAACACTCAAATTAAAAAAAAAAAGCTAGGTTTCTGAATATTAAGATTTCATCGAAATATCTATTTATTAATTTATATCATTAACACTTTGGCTTATTTTTAAGTCAGAAATGAAATGAAAAACTGAAACTTAGAATAAAGTATAAAAATTAAAATAAAGGAAGGGGGGGGGGGGTTGAATTCAAAAAGAACTATATAAGAAAATAAAAATTTCTTAAGTCAGTTAAATTCAAAATACTGTGTATGAAAATATAACTAGCACATAATTAATAAACGGAAAAAAAGAAAACATTTTTAAACTGCATGAAAATTTGAATAAAAATGCAACATAAATTCCAGTCATATAAACTGAAATAATAGTTAATGTATTATATTATTTAATATTCAGAACAAACATTATGGAGTATCAGTTTATTTATGGAAAAATAATGAAAATAATGAGTTATTAAAATTTATCCATTCGAAATAATCTTTATCTTATATAGAAAATAAAACAATTTATTAAAAGATATATTATGAAATTGGAAAAGACCATTTTTTACAGATATAAAACAAGAAAAATTATAATTTTTTTGACATATAAAAGCTCTTGCTAGAGAAACGTATGCAAATTAAAAAGATCGGAAAAAAAATTGTCAACTAATAATAATCTATAAATTTCTCCTAATATACAAAACAATGCTTTGAAATCCAATCATAAAATATTCATGTCGTACATGACCTATTCTCGACACTCATAAAAATTTGGTCATAATCAAAAATTCGTTATGGATTGGAAGTTCGATCAGCACAGAGCAAGTAAGTTCGATGAACGTCGAAATTTACATAGTTGTGAAATGAAGGTGAATTGTTCCACCATTAAAAATAATCTTTAACTTAAATATGTAGTAAAATATTCTAATAAAAATATACTATGAAATTGTTTTTGAATGATATAAAGCTAAAATATATGTTTTATTAAAAATATAAAAACATATAGAACAGAAAAACATATAGATTAAAAAAAAATTTAAAAAGTACAAACATAATTTCTACTAATACACAAAATAATGCCTTGAAATCCATTTGTAAAATATTGCCATGATTGATTCTGGATGGTCATGAAGGTTCGTTCGTAATCGAAAATTCGATCTAAATCGTTCGAGCGCTCGAAATTGATTTGAAAGAAGTTGAAACTTTTTTAAGAACTAATGGTTAACGCTTTAACATGGTGAAGGGGATTTATTTTCCATTATCTATTCCTATTCCCTTTAAGAAGAAGGGAAAAGAATTTGAATAATTATAAAAACTGAATTTTCAAAAATATCATTTTTTTTCTTCTTTTTCTTTTTGATAATTGGAAAATCGGTATAGCCTCTTACCTATCATGTGTGTTCACCCGCCATTGATTTCAAAGCAATAAATTTTTATTGAGATTCGATCTCATAATTTTTCGGATATCCTCTTTTTTTAAAAAGCAATTAAAAAGAAAGCTTTAGTAGTTGAAAACGCACTGCAAATGGATTTTATTTTGAGAAAACGAAAGTTAATTCTAACTTTTTCTAAAAAATGTATTCATTTCCTGCGATTTTTTTTCATGATGACGATTTTTAAAATTATGTTTTATAGATTTTTTCATTATGTTTTATGAATTTTTTTGTTTTATTTATTATTTTTTTTTCTAAAACATTTATTAGCTGTATTGATCCCGTGCAGTATCTGGCGAGATAATAACTTATGTTTTGAAAATAAACGAAATGTATAAAAAAATTCACAAAATTATACTTACGGGTATACTTATTAATTTTGTAAATTTCTTACTCAGATGTAGATACTCCTGAACCAGATGAAAAATCTATCATCACATATATTTCATCTATGTATGATGTATTTCCGGAACCACCTGCTTATCACCCATTTGCTGATGATGTGAGTTTTGTTACCCTTTATAAACTTTTGAATAACTGGTATTTTTCTTCTTTAATAATTAGTATTAGCATAACTCTTATCGATTCAATCATTACATTATTTGCGAAACATTTGCAGAGTTTTTAATAGCAATTTTACTGGTTGTTTGTTCTCAAAAATTATCCTCATTCATAAAGCAATTGGTAAAAGTAATTCTTGGTTGCTTCTAATGAGCAAAACATCATTGAAGCAGCAACTTTTGTTAATCTTTTTAATTGAGTAATATATGTTATATTTTTATATAATAAATTTTATAATAGCATGCAAACAAGATAATTTTAAAAGCTTCTTAAATTGAGTTCATGTGTTAAAATATGCTGTGTTTTTATATCATGCGTTTTAGTATGGTATAAAAATGATATTATAGTATCAGTATGATATTATAATATAACGTTTATTATAATATAACGTTTTAGTATGATATTATAATGTCTAGTTGCGCGTGACCACTTTGTCATACCTTAAAGTTCCGAAACATTGCGAATTATTAAAAAATTTAAATAACTTGTTATTAACGATACAGTCTAACTTTTTTGTTTTCTTTATAATTTAACTTTAAAATATTTTGTTGCTCTATTTTGCTGCGTTTTTATTAGTTTAATTTTAAAAGGTTACTTTAGAATAGAGTATTACTCCTTTATTCCAAAAACAAGTGTAGTTGAGAAATTTCAAAAAAGAAATAGCCGTATTTTACTGTAACATTTCGTTTATGGTATTCAAAGTAATGCTTCATGTGTATTTCCATTCAAAACTAATACATATAAATATTATCTAAAAATTGCTTTACAATTCATTGTTTTTATTCGTACATACAACGGTTCTAATACAAATATCATTTTAAGAAAAAGTTTATAGCATATTTCAAAATTTTAACTGAGATACTTTTTTTCTTTTATGTAGGAGAAAAATCGGAAAGTTGATGAATATAAGGATCTTGCGCAAAGTTTGTTAACATGGATGAAGGACACTCTAGACGCTCTTAAGAATCAGAAAATGTTTAAAACTTTGATAGATATGAAGGTTTGCCATCTTTAAAATTATCTTTCTTTAAATTATTAATTATTTGTAATTAATGATTTAGCAAATGATAATTTTCATATTTTGTCAAAAAAGCATTTTTATTGAAACTTTGATATCTGATAATAATCATTTTATTTTAAATATGTTGAATCTGTTTAACCCTGTCTTGTGTATTATAAATAGTAGTGATATTTTAATCACTTATATGTAAGCTAATTTTCAGGCAACCTTATTTTGAAAAGTTAGTATGTTTACTTTTGCAAAATTCGTTGAAGTAATTTCATATTTTCTTCCGAAATGGACTTAAATTTTATTGATTATTTATTACAAATTACACTTAATTTCTTAAATATATTATTTTTCTAATTATTATGGAAGTTTGAGCGCTGTATATGCTCTCTTGTTAAAGTGCAAACATTTTGTACATGTAGCATGATCATATTTATCTAAATGCCAGTGATGGGCCGCGGTGGCCGGGTGGTAAGGTCTCGGCTTCGGAACCGGAGGGTTTCAGGTTCGAGACTCGATTCCACCGAAGAACCGTCGTGTGAAGGGGTCTCTTGCACGTTAAATCTGTCCGGCCAAACGTCCTCTCGCTGGTGTGGCGGGGTGTGGAGAGGGGGTGCCACTTCAGGTGTCGTCCTCGTCATCTGATCGTGATTCAAAATTACGAGGTCCGTCCCAAAATAGCCCTCGTGTTGCTTTAAAATGGGACGTTAATATAACTAAACTAAATGCAAGTGAAGCTTTCATGTGTATAAATATCATATATTGTGTGTAAACATCGGACACTAAGATTCTGAAATGTATTATAAAGAAAGAAATTCGAAACATATAATATCTACTGTGATTATATGCGTTCAGGTTTAAAATGTTTCCGTTAAATCCCTGATCTGTCGCTTTTTATTTTATTTAGTTAGAGAGTGGACAAACAAAAACTTGCAAGTTGAAAAATTATTTCCTTTAGAATCGCATTTTGTATGCATTTAGGATAATTCCATTTTTATTATAAATATATACACAAATGTTATTTTACTAATTAATTAAAAGAAAAAATATCAATATTTTACAATTATTTTATATTACAATTATTATTAATTTAAGAATGATTTGTTTTTACTGTCAGACACTTTCAGTAAAAACCACATTCCTATTGAAGATGGTTATTTGTATTTGTGTGTAATTTATTTATAAAAGAAAATTCTTGACGTGTATATGATAATATCACAATTTAAATATGAAAATGTTGATAACAGGGTTTGTTGTTGGAATCTTCCAAATTTCGATCTGACGAATTACCAAAGCGGCTACGTGACAAGCAAAGGCTGTCTCATTTGCACCGAGATATACAGGTTCGTGTTTCATGGTTTGTTGTATTCTTCTCTTATAAAAAAAATTATTTAATTTTTGTCGGTTTTTTTTTATATAATATGCTATTGAAATGCAATCTTTCATATTATTTATTTCTAAAATCCATCCTATTATATTAATTATAATGCTATTTTTAACATGTTCACCACCATGGCATAAATTTATTGGTGAACATTTATTTTGATAAGTACACATTGAGTGCTGTTGGAATTTGAGATATATCTCACTTTCCCATTGATATTTGTTTTATTCCTTTACAGTACTTTAATTTGCAATTGAATATTTTTAGAAGCTTAGCCGTCATACTAGTCATGTTGATTTCCCAAAAGAATTAACTATAGAAGAATTAGAAAAAATATGGAATCAAGTTACTTCTGCATTACAAGAAAAGGACCAAAAAATTAAGGATGAAATATGCAGGTAATACACAAATGATATTGTGATTAATTTCACACATTTAGAAACTGCTAATAATTCATCTTATTTTTTTATTTCCTTTTTTTAAAGCTCGTTGTCTAGGGTATTTAAAATTTGCCTTTCTTGTTATAAATTCGTTTTTTAGCTATCATTTAATTACAATAACCTATATTTCTACTACGTTATAGTACTGAAGATGAATTCTAACTTAATGAAATATTTTGTTTTTAAAATTTTTCTTGTTGAAATTTAGTCTATGTTTTGTCATAAAATTTTGCTGTCCATTTTAGATTAGAGAAGTTGCAGCGGTTAGTTGACAAATATAACAGGGAGTGCAAAATCTGTGATGGGAAACTAGAGGATGTAGAAAAACGCATATCAGAGGTATGGAAAAAAACTAATGGAACTGTTCTTTTCATGCACATACAACTTAATACTCTACGCATAATTCTCTTTTTTGCATTGTTGACATATAAGTAAATACAATTCTATAAACAGGATTTTAACAAGACCTTCAGATTACTTATAAAAAAGTATAAACAATGAAAAAAACAAAAAAAAAATTATTCACATCTATTAAAAATGTTTACTTTGTTTAATGTAATTTTTTATGTAATGCAGCACATATTTTAAAAGCATTTTTGTTGTTGTGAACTTTATTTTATACATATTACAATATTAAACTGAAATTTCTGTCCGCATTTTAATTCAAAAGTATGTCTTGTTCGTTTTTTACTTGTGCAATATATTTTTTAAAATGTTTTTATATCTAAAAGTTAGCGAAATGTGAAATTCTGAATTATAATAAATGAAAAATTGTGTGCATGCATGTTCCATTCTATGAGATAATCTAGTGAAAACCAACAAAATAAAAAGGGATCATTTTTTCGAATATTCAAATGAAAGTAAAATATGGCCACAACATGATATAAATATGTTTCCATTACATGTATCTGATACTTTCTCTTTTGATAAATGACACTTTCAAAATAATTCTGTTTAATCAAGATTATGTTCCCCGATATGAAACTTCACGAGCTTCACAATAATAGTCCTTGCTAAAAATTGAGGTTGTGGATTTGATCTTGTGAACAAATGCCATTCTTCAAGCAGCTACAATTTGAAATCCTCGAAAGTGATTGATCATGTGAAGCTCTTACACCATTCAAAACATGCTCTATATAATTATTTATCTGACTTTCACATTTGGTTAATAAGCCTTTCTACAGAAAACGTCCACTAGCTGAACTGTACTTGTCTTGCGTTTTCATCCATTCAAAAAATCGTCGTAAACAGCTGCCCATAAAAGGTTCACATAAAGTTCAGAAACCCTATTTCTACACTGCTGTACGGACAGAGAATCCATACCAAAGACAAACAGTGGTGTAAGCCTGTCAAACCTAATTCCTGCTCAAGGATTCTACTTCCACAAAAGTTATCGATTTCCTTATGTTTAGAAGATGATTCTATGCTCCAGTTTCTCAAGATGAAGAGTCTTTGAAAATCATTCTTTTTGCTGAATTTTCACTCCTGAGTAACGATTACATGATACCAATCTTGCTTTACTCAAGAATGGTGTTTCTTGCATTGCAAAAAAGATATACTCGTTTCCGAGTTGTATTAAAAGGAAAATGTACCTCTGATAAACTTATATAAAGGCATTTATCGGCTAATCATCTGTGCGCAGTTAGCCTAAAATTATTCTGATCACTGCTGTGAAGCCCCAAAGAGTTCTCCAATCCAAATCTCTCTGACTGGTTTAGTGTATCAAATTTCATATCTGTATTATCTGACGTTGCGGTATCTTTTGGACTCCCTTGAACAGTGTCCCTTATGGGATTTTCGGTATTTTCATGTCAGTGTCATTCTTTAAATACCACCTGTTGGAACCCTTTAAATCATCTAGCAGCATCTACTTGAAACATGCCTGCAACAAATTTGCTGATTGTTGTACATCTCTCGTTTAAATGATTTTAATAACTCATTTTCCACCAATCATTAAATTATGATATTTTATTTTGTAAACGAAAATCCTTGGGATAAAAATTGGTCAGTTTCAAATTTTCAGAAAAGCAGTTAAAAATTTAAGATTGATAGTCAATTATAATACCTTCGTTATATTTTTCGCTTTTCAGTTTTTAATAACATCAGTTTTAGATTTTATATATATATATATATATATATATAATACTTATTTTCTTATCTGTATTTATAATAAAGCTCTTTCTCTCTCTCTTTGTGTGTGTGTGATATTGCTATTTTAAATTATTATAAAAAATGCATTTTAATTTTAGATTTGTTATTTGGACATGTTATTTCTTTCATTAACTTCTATACATTTATTTCTCTCTGAACGATATTAATTGAAAGCTCTTGTAATGGTTTTAAAAATCCATTAATATAAGGTTGATAGCCATTGATAAGGTTAATAATAAAATTCGTAAATTTCTCTTCATAAAATGAAACAAATTTTTGTATTTTGTTCTGTGTATTCATCTGAACATAAGAGGTTAGTTTGGGTTTTTATTATTGGAGTGTATTAAAATCAGTGCTTTCACGTTTATAAATGCGATTTATGCTTTGAGTGATGCTGTTGAAATGTAATGCATTCGTTTTTTAAAAGTTTTATTTTTCTGCATCTAGGAAGAAAAAAGAATTCAAAGACTTCACGTCGTTGATGCAAAACACAACTGTGACCAAATTGAAAATGACCTTAAATCTATAGATGACATTTTGAAGTCATTACAAAAGGATTATGTTGGGTTTGAAGATAAAAATTATCATCAAACAGCCGATCTGAAACTCAAGTCAGTATTTTATGTTATTCGTTACTTTAATAATTTTTTAATAAAATTAAAAATTTTATTGTTTAATTATGTTGCATTATTTCTAGACTTTCAATTAAATGTATTGATACTTCGTTTTAGTTTTATCAGTATGTATGTAAATGTTGAATTTTGTAAGTTTATCGTGCCATAATAGTTTTTCTGTATATCATATCATTTAGTTTCTTTTTATTTATTGCTTCTTTTCGGGATATAGGAAAAAAGGGAAGAAATACTATTCTATCGAAAAAAAATTATGGTATTATGTTTTTAAATGTAACATGAAGGACATTGTAACTTGATGTTTAGGTCTGTAGAAAGTTTCCAGGTTGATATATTTCATTTTCGGCACTCTAATACACATAAAGTCTGCACTTTATTCAAGCTTTATACATATCAAATCTTTCCTCAATGGTCAGACATTTTCAAATTGGTATGACATGGATGTTTTAGAAAGTAAGGCGCCTATTCATATGTCACCCTTTTCATTTTGCTGCAATTCAAAATTACGAGATCTGAGGGAAATGGCCCTTATGTAACTGAACATTAATCATACTCAACTAAACTGAGCATTTCATTTTTAATGCATATTCCCTCTGTCATTTTTATAATCATAATCAACACTTTTGACCATTTTTTCTTATTTCTATGTATGAACTTCTTAAATTGGGAGTTCCAACTATAGTGAAGTTCTCTTACGTTAATTGAATGTGCGAGCTTTACAGTTCTCAGAATCTGTAATGTTTCAGAAATATTAAAGAAAGTCGTCGTAATTTCTAATGTTTCATTTAAAATGCTTCCTTTAATTGCATTTAATTAAAGCTGTTTTTTTTTACAATTAATTCATATTTTTTTACGTTTTACCTCCCTTTTATACTTATTATTAAATTTGATGGAACATCTTTATAGCGTTTTTTGGTGAACACCTTAATACACAAATGGGGTCGTTAAAGGAAAAAAAATTGTGCTTACTCATTTCTCTACTTATAATTTTAAATGATTACAGTGTAGTTACATTTTATAAAATAATTTTTTTATAGCAGCAACTGTGTTTATTTTCCTTTGAAAATTTCTTTTAATTCGTTGGTGTTCACATTTAAACAATTTTATGTCAGATTCTTAAATACTTTGTTTATTTTATGTATTTTTTTTCCTTACAGGTTGGAAAATTTAAAAGAGAAATATCAATATCTGAAGACGGTTTATCAGACTAATTTATTAGTTTTACTTGCAGAAAGATCAGATAAAAATATTAATGTTAAAAAAAATGTCAAACAAAGGAATGTATCTCCTGAGAAATCAACTGAAACTAGTAAACAAGTTTCATTGTTTAAAGAATTCCTTGACTGGATTGAAAGGAAACAAGTAAAAAGTTTTTACAATACCTCTTATGTTTTTATTTTATTTCATAATCTTCCAGTTCCCTTTTCTAACAAAAAACAAATGCCTTTTATAGAAACGTGTTGAAACAATAGAATTCGGAACAGATTTTCCGTCTGTTAAGAGCAATCTAGAACAAATGAAGACAGAAACTAAAGCAATTGAGCAGTATAAAAAGAAAATCAGCTCATTATCAGCACAAAAGGTAATTAATCTTTCATTGAATATGATTTTGAATGGAATCCTTTGAGTGGAATGATTTTGATTGCAAATTATTTGAATGGCTGATCTGCTTGGATATGTTATTGCATATAACTGCTTACTTACACTTTGGCTAATTCGTATTTTTTATTTTTCTTTTGTAGAGTTCTAAAGACACCGATAATGCCGAAGAAATATTAAAAATTGAAACAAAATTTGAAGCATTAGTTGTAAGTATAAAGTGAAAACTCCCTTCTAATCAAAGTTTTTTTTTTTATGGAAATAACAAGGAGTTTTATTTTATTCATTTTGTTATAGTATATATTTTTTATTGTTTATGTGATTAGAAGGTATTTATGTGTGAAATTTTTGTAATTTAATATTCTTGCCCATTTTTAACTTTATTTCAGAGATTAGAAGTTTCACTTTTCATATAATATGCAGGTTTTCTTAGTTACCATAGACTTCGAAAAATATGTTTGCCTATTTTAAGTATAAAAAATCTGCATCAAGAAATATTTGTGTATGAAACTACAAATGTAATATCTAGGTTGTAGAAAATGTATACATTTATGGAAGCCAAATTTTTCTTAGCTAAATATCTTTCTTTTTCTTCTTTTGATTTTTTATAGTTTATCTATATATGTCTTTTAATCTGTTTCAGAGCTATTCATCTAAAAAGCAACAAGAAATGGAAACTTTACTTGATTTTGTTCAGTCAGCTTCTAGGGAGCTAAAATGGATGGCTGACAAAGAAGAAGCTGAAATTATGCGTGACTGGAGTGCGAAGAATTTAAATCTTGTTGAATTGGAACTATACCAGGAGGTAGTAGACTTGGATTTCATTTTCTTCTTTTATGCTAGAATAATGTTTAAATTCATACTAAACCCTCAGTTAAATATGAATTTAATTCGAATTACAGATAGAATATAGTTTGGAAAAAATGCAGGCTACTTTTTGTGTTAATTTAATATTGATTGTAATAAAATAGATCTATATCTAATGGCCTAATCAAATTCTTTCATCCCATTCAGTTGGAACAAAAATTGTGGTAATTACCTCATTCAATTAATTAAATCTTTGGTTAGACGAGTAAAATCAAGGCACTATATTTATTAAATATAATTGGTTCTGACATTGCATTCAGTTCTTTCTAAGTTCCTTTAACTTTCTTTACTGTGTATCCAAATGACCTCTGATGTATATATAATCTTCATTTATTTAAAAAAGTTAAATGCTTGAATGCTGTTTGTATGCCATTAGAAAACTTATTTTTCTGGGTCCTGGAATATTGTTCTGATGGATTTGATGATTCTCAACGATTTCTTTCAATTCTGTGCAATTTTTGTGCTGTTTAGTACAAAAATGTGATCTGATAATAGCTGGGTATTAATTATTCCAATTGTCCAGGTAAGCGGGAAAGCGTATCTTTATACCGAAATTTTAATACCAGTTGCTAAAACTTATCCTTATTTCCATTTAGTATTAAGTAAAGCAAAGGACAAATACCCTCTTGAATGAATGTGCTCTATTTTTTCAATCCATATAATGGAACTATTGCGTATTCAGCGAAAAATAAATTATTAAAATGAGAAAACCAAACTGCCTTTTAAATCGATTTACGAACATTCATGCGGGAAATTTCGTGGTGTCGACCTCAATATTTAAAAAGTTTTTCTATTACAAAGCTCCCTGATTACCCCTTATATATAAAGTAATCAACCATAAAAGCATTAAATATTTAAAACCCATTTCCAGAGTCATCAAAAATTAAACCGAAACTAATTATATCGGAATCGAAATTAAAATTTAATTCGGAATTAAACAACAAATATAAAATCCAAAAGAAATAAAACCTATTTATGAGACAAATCTAAATTATTATAATTAAGTAAACGAAAAAACTAAAAATTGGCATCAAAGCTAAAATTATTTCTGATTCAAACAAGTTTAAAAATTAAAAAACTATCATTGTATTTAGTGAGTGCAAATGCAGCTAATACTAAAATGCAGATGAATCTAAATGAATTAACAATATAAGCTAAGAAGGAATATAACATAATCAAAATTACAACAAATAGAAAAGACTCCAGCCTGAAGACTTTTTCAAGGGTCACCCTGAGGCAAGGATTCAAAATAAATTATTTTTCTGTGAGGAAATCGGACATTGTCCAACAGTATTGACCCCTTGTGACCCGGAAATCCCCCAAAAATTAAGGCAAAAGAGACGCCAATTTTAACAACAAAAACAAAGCAACATGAAAAACACCAAAGAGAGCAAAAATATATAAAACTACATTAGAATATTCAACCAAAAATTAAAACAATCCACCCTATAATTAAGAATACAAAAAGGGAAAGAACATACCAACAACAGGCGAAGAAATCTCACCACATCATCCCAACTACCATTCCAATTTGAATATAGTGTAAGGCAGGGAAAAAATAGTTTCTGAACACCATCTGTTTTATTTTAAGTTATAAATTAATATTTCATCATTTCTTTTTTAATTAAAATATTGATATTGCAGTAGTTTTGGGGGAAACCATTATTGTTTAAATTTTTAATTAAACTATTTGTTGCTTTAATAAATGAAATTTTGTTATTACAAATTGTTATAATTTTATCAAATTGTGAGAAAATTAAGTTTTTGAAAATTTTAGAGTTAAGATTAGAGTGGTAATTACATTTAATTATTTTAAAGCTGAATTCGTCTCATTTATCATAAATACCAATTATTGTTTTATCATTAGCAATTTCGATTCTTAAATCCAGATAAGTAGCTTCAAGATGATTTCAATTTGTTTCTGTTAAAATTAATTCTTTATGATAGCAATTTGTAACAATATTGGTATTCTCTAAGTTAATAAAAATTAAATCATCAATAAATCTCCAACCATTTATTAAGTTATTTTTAATTTTTTTTTTCTCGTAATAAGGCAGGAAAATATTAGCTAAAGCACTTCAGAAAGCTGTACCCATTGAAATACCCTTAACTTGTTTATAAAAATTAATGTTATTGAAAAAATAATTTTTGGTAATATTAAAATTGCTGAAATCCAGCCATTTATTTTTATTAATTATATCTTCATTTAAATGTTCGTCATATATAAGAGTACAGACATTTATTAATTTTTCATGGGTAGTTTGATGTACAAAAAGTCAAATATTAATTTTATAGATTTTGCTACCTTTAAAAAATTCCAAAACATTCTTGTTATTAGTAACAAAGCTATCCTCATCTTAAATTTTATTTAGGATAATTTTCATGTATTCAAAGAAATGTTTCCCATGTAGTAATTGTAACTGCCTGTACTACAAGTTACGAACTTAAATTCGATTGTTTTTTTATGAAATTTTACTGTTGGAAACATATAAGGATACCTTAAAGAGCATGTTTTAATTTTAGTTTTTGTGGCGAAAGCTAGCATCCTTTTATCCAGTTCCTTTTTACCAGTATTAACTAAACTGTTAAATTGGAATTATATTCATTAATTAACAGTTCTTTATAATAATGTGTAAACATTATTTTTAATTTAAAAGAGAAATTTATTATCACAGTAATCTATGATAATAAATTTCTTTTAATTTTTTTTTCTTTTTTTAATGATTTGTTAGTATGAATTCCCCGTTCTTTAGTTCTGACTTTACCCGCATTATACCTTGCTTTAATTTCTTTTAAAATCCTTCTTTTCCTTTCTTTGAAACCCTCTGGAGGCCGATATTTCCTAGATAATTTAGAAATAAAAATATCTAAATCCTGTCTGACTCTAATCACTCTAATCTTAACACTAAAATTTTCTGAAATTTAATTTTCTCACAATTTAATAAAATTAAAACAATTTGTAATTACGAAATTTCAATATATTATTTCATTCTTAAGCAAATAGTTTTATTAAAAATTTAAACAATGAAGGTTTTCCCCAAAACTACTGCAGTAATAATATTTTAATAAAAAAAATGACGAAATATTAATTTTTAACTTAAAATAAAACAGATGGTGCTCAGAAACTATTTTTTTTTCTCTGCCTTACACTCTATTGAAATTGGTATGGCGGTTGGGATGATATGGTGAGATTTCTTCGCCTGTTGCTATGTTCTTTCCCGTTTTATTTTCTTAATTTTTGAGTGGATTGTTTTAATTTTTGGTTGAATATTCTTATGTTGTTTTATTTTATATATTTTTGCTCGTTTTGGTGATGTTTTTAATGTTGCTTTGTTTTTGTGTTTTTTGTTGTTAAAATTGGTGTGTCTTTTGCCTTAAGTCTGGGGGATTTTCGGGTCACGGGAGGTCAATTCTATTATACATTGTTCGATTTTCTCTCAGAAAAAATCCCTTATTTTGAATCCTTGCCTGAGGGTGACCCTTTAAAAAGTCTTTAAGCCGGATTCTTTTTCTATTTGTTGTAATTTTGATTATGTTATATTCCTTCTTACTTAGCTTTTATTGTTAATTTGTGTGTGTGTGTGTGTGTGAGAGAGAGAGAGAGATCATGATGATGATTATGACAACATTTTTAAATCTAATTGAATCCTAATTCATTTCCTAATTTTTATCTTAATTAGCTCAAATTAACTTCATTCTTAACTGTTTTCTTATTTCCTGATCCATTTCCACCTTTTTTATTTAATTAATACTACACGCGCTCTATAAAACTAAATTCGCCATTTTCCCACGCGCCGAGTGAAGGGATGAAAATTTTTGATGTTTACAACATTCTTTTAAAGATAACTTAAATTCCCTTACCTAAATCGACATGTGTCAAAAAAATCTCTATCAGAATCTCAGAGTATAAAACCACTGAAAAAAAAATCTTGTGTATTTTGCTCCTGTGCACTTGTATTACGTTGAGAACGTCAGTTTCATAAATGCTTTCTATATATAAAATGCCTCCCGGTATTTAGTAAACCAAAGTTTTAAAAATTCGAAAGTGGCCATGGCCATGTAATCGTTTAAAAAATGTGCTCAGTGAAAGCAATCAAGTAAATATGTTAGACTGATATGATAGGAATTTCTCATAAATAGCTTTCTTGAACAATGTATACTTGTGCATAGTTACGCAAACAGGAGCCAATGCAGGGTTGCCATACATATCTGGGGGAAAAAAATCACTGTATTTTTCCCCATATGTGTATGTTGTATAAGAGGATACGCGTAAAAAGAAAGCAAAGGGAAGTAAACAATTCAACATTACCTTAGATAGTAATATTCTAGGCGAATGTTCATATTTACATACAAAAGAATTTTTTTATTTCTTTCTTTTATTTTTAGCATTTAAATATGAAGGAACAGTGCATTTGTTTTATGACCACTGTATGGTATCTTCACTTAGCGGAAATTTACATCTTAGTCTGTTTGAAAATATATGACAGTGACCAAAGCCGCCTTTTCTTTCAACCAATGACGACAAAGGATAAAATTGTTTAGCGAACTTATGTAGAACCGAATTTGCATATTAATGTATTTTTATTTCAGAAAAAAGCTACATTGTTTTGCATAAATTCAACAGTATATGCAAAAATATAAATATTTTTCATGACTGTAACCTTGTTTCTATCCAAAAACAACTTTTCTTATATGTTTTTATTAATTTTCTTTAAATTAATGTAATTCGTAACATATTCCAAAATTATTTTCAGATAGCATGCTATTAAGAAAAATCAACAAAAGAAATAAACTGCTAATGGTTCTAGTTGCGTTCGGAAGCGATGAAATAATTTTGGAAAATAAAAAAATAAAAAACAATGCAAAGGTTGTTACATAAAGAGATATGAAGTTTTAAATATAAGATGCAGATGTACATCGCTTTGCATTTAAGGATTGGGGGGGGAGGGATATTGATTATTGATAACTTACTTCATGCTTTCTAATTTGAAATAATATAAAATAAGATGTGTGGAATAAAACACAAAATAACGTTCTTACTATTAAGAAACAAGTCATCCAATGATTGTTGTCATTACTCATGGTACTTTATATGACCGCTGAAGCAGAGCCGGCCTCCTTAGTGAAGGGGCCAGGGTGCAAGTAGCCATTTGGGGCCTTATTTTTTTTGTGAAGTAAAAAAAAAAACAGCACATATTATGAATGCATGTTAATTTAATGCGTGATTTTATTTTTCTAATACATCAATTATTTCAGAAAAATTACAATTTTTTGAAATTTATTTTTTGATGCTTTATATAGCAAGTGAATTTTAGCGTTCTGAACCCATGCTTAACCGAAGATAATTCTTAATTAATTTTAATTTCCTAAAAGAGCGCTCAGCACTTGCTATAGTAACTGGCAATGTAAAGAAAAGTTTTAATACATTTAGAAATAACTCATTATAGTTATTATTTAGAATAAATTGCAATATGTCTTGTACGTTATTTACATCTCTTTCATTTAAAATCAAGTCCCTATGGATTAGGATTTCATCTACATCTTTGTTGTAAAGCTTTACAAAGTTTTTGGAAACATATCTATAACTCATGTTTTTCTAAAAATTTTATACCAGTAACATTTGAAATCAGAAATAGATTTAAAAGAATACCAAATATTATCTTCTATTTGTGCAATAACAGTATCAATTACGGTGTTAAAAAATAACACCTAAATTCCTCTACCAGGTTTTTTTATAATTTCATCTTCTGCTAATTCGGAATATAATCTTTTTCGAATTCGTTTTACCGGAAAATGTTCTGAAATTTTCAAATTATGTGCTAGCACTTTTACTTAGTTTAAAAATGTGTTGCATTTTATTCTTAAATTTTGGATTTCAGTTTTAATTTTATTGACTAAATTCAAAGCCGAACCCAGGATAATTGTTTTTGTTTGAAACAGTTTATTGATATTGTTAATTTTGGGCAATATTGCAAACCATACTATTAAACAGAAAATAAATGGTATTTCTTGTATTGCATCTAATACACTTTTAGCTTTGGATATAGTACATGTATTATCGTTATTTTCATCAATAAATTCTTCTAGAGCATTACAAGTTTGTTCAAACTGTGAATACACAGCTTTAACTGAATCTATTTAAAACTCCTAACTAATATCCAAAAGAGAGAGAGAGAAGAAAAATAGCCCGGATGCCAAGTATCCCGTGTTTTACAATATAAACTGCTCGTAGCAGCATCACAAATGAATAAATTAAAGAAATGTGACAGGCAAGGCACATAAATTGCATGCGAATGTAGAGAAAATATTCTAGACTGTACACCTTTATATTCCCGTTCCATTTTGCTACAGTTGTCGTATTCTTACCCTCTACAATTAATAATATCTAAATCAAGTTCGCTTAATCTTTCCAAAAGAGTTTTTGTTAGATTTGCAGCAGTGAAATCAGATACTTCAATAAACCCTATAAATGTCTCAATTCTAGTTAACCTTTTATCATCAAAATTTACTATCTAATAGTGATTGAAGTTTATTCCTTATAAGAAATATCAGGAGTACAATCCATTTGGATACTACAGTGTATGGTTGCTTTTATGTCGTTTAATTATGTTAAGAACTTCATTTCCTAATGCAGAGATAATTTTTTCTTGTGACCTATGTGTTAATGATGCACAATTCTATTTTCAGAATGTATTAATTTGTTTATATAATCCATTAGCTCATGATCGTATTTACTTAATTCAATTAAACTTAAAAAATTTACATTATTAAACTTGCATATTATTTCGTGGCTACCTCGACGTGGAAGATAATTACACGCTAAAAATAGAATATCTACAATTCTTTAAAATTGTAATTTAAGTCTTGCTGTTTCCTTATTTATACTATTTTGGATTTGTTTTATCAATTTTGAACATAAATTTAGCCGTTTTAGTACTTCTTTACAAGCAACAAATGAAGTCAAATGACAACTACAACGCTCATGATCTAGGATTACAGTTGACTTCTTTCTCCAGTTATTATAGCCATCCATAAATCATGTAGTTAGGTCATTTCCTATTCTTTTGGAAAACAGTATAACAAAAACAAAATGCAGAATATTTCGTTTTTGAATAAATTAACTGCGAAGCCGAGTTTTCACCATTTGGCATCTTTTTTAAGTAGTATGTAGTAGAAAATGATCTACCTTCAGCATTTTTAGCAGTAACTCTTATGTTGTACAGGTCCGATTTTAGCATATAACATTCTAAATTTATCAGTTATAATACTTGACCATAAACCAAGATCATTTATACTCTCTGGATCATATTTGCTATTGCCATATTCGTCATTATTTTCTGGTTCGATCACATTTGTATAAACACACGATTCTTCAACAAATTTCACCGTTTCAACATTTTCATTGCTAGACAATGTGTTTTGAGCAGAATTTTCTTCCCTGTTCTTAGTTTAAATTGTAATTCCTGAAGATGAAGCAATTTGTTTGCCAGAATTACTTTGCAACCAAGAAAACAAATCTAATTGTGACTTTTTGATGTTTAACTTTCTACATTATTTTTTGATTGATAATTTTTTTTTGGCCCCTAGAGAGACATGGTTACATCTATCAGTATTAAGCAGTTTATAGAATGAATTATCAAATTACTAAATGTTATTGAGTACGCTATTATCTAGTAGGTGACGTTAAGTGATTATAAATCTATTTACTTTATATTAACAATGTTTTGCACATTTTCACAATATAATATATACTATGAACTTCATATGCATTCAAATCCGGTGACTACTCCATTTCAACTTCTTTCTTAATTCTTTTCATTCTGACCATGGCCGGTGAAGCAATAATGCAATGTGCATTGCTAGGAGTTGATCGTTTAATTTATCTTCGTTTTGCTTTTTGTTTGAGCTCCTTAATATAAAATAACATAATAGATACACGCATAAAAAAATTTCATTAAATGCAGTCAAAAGTATAAGTATGATGATTTACAAGTCCACTTGAACCCAGCCTCAACTTCGAATACTGGTGACCGCTAGCGCTCGGAAGTCGCGCCACTCTATCTTAATATATCTGAAGGCGATTTCATTATACATAAATAAACTTCTTGCCCCTTTCTCTTTTATTGGTATCGCCACACAGAAGTAGGAATTCTTCTATGTGGGTATCACTGCGATCCTTGCCTAATAACGGCGTCAGTCGAAGCTCGGTTATTGATCACTTTGAAACAAACTTGTATAATTTCAGTACGTGCAAACGCTATTATTGTTCAGAACATTATTTTAACCATTAACCATGGTTGGGGCCTCTTTAGTCGTAGGATCAGGATGCATAGCACCCGCCCCTCTCCCGATGGCCGGCCCTGTGTGTGTGATTAGCAGTTTTTGTTATGTGGAATATCATTTCTATGTGAAAAAAAACTAGCTTATTTGGTTGCAAACGAATTAACTTATAGCCTTTATTTCCAATTTTCATTAATATTAACGCATGTATTTTTTTGCACGTTTAGTTCCTAAAGGTTCAAAGAATTTTTCTTAAATATTCTGATTATTAATTTGGTATTACTTTTTTTATTGTTTATTAGCTTATTTTTTACTGAAAATATTGCCTTTTAGATTACCAAAAAAAAAACTTTATGACAGTTATAAATATTTTGTAGTAATGAGCTTTTAAATAAATAATATATTGGTTGTTTATTTTTAGGTAAGATAAATTGCATATTGCTTTCTTTAATTTCAAATCATATTATGTTTAAAAATACTGTCATAGTTACTTAATTTACTGATTGCTGTCTTTTTTTGTTTGCAAATTGAATTTTTTATTAAATTTTTGTACTTTGGATTTATTATTATTATTTTTTTTCTTACAGACTTTAACTAGTGACTTAGAGAAAAGAGAGATTCAGTTTAATGCCATTCAGAGTAGAGGAGAAAGTTTGTTGCTACAAAAACATTCTGCTTCCAAAATTATTGAAGTATGTCCGAACAATATCGTTAAATTAGCTTTTTTGTTACTGTATGTATATTTTTGCAAGTGATTGAGACTGTAGTTATAAGTAACTAAGTAAATTACTCTGTATAGAACATAAACATGAAAACCCGACTCCAGTTGTTGCATAAAACTAAATGGAATGTCTATACTAACATTTTATTTTAATGCCAAAATTAGTATCTATTAGAATATGGTGATTGCATAAAATCTTGAAATTAAATCTGAAGATAAAAGAAAGGCTTCTTCTGCATCAAAAAGATGTTATGTTTTATTAAAATATAGAGTATTGTGTTAAAACCATTCCAGAAATTTTCAGATTTTAAAACTATGGGTAATAATTTTCTAGTTTTTCTAGAATCCTAAATTTGTTCTAAATTCTAAACTGAGAAAATTTAAAAATTGTCGGGGTTTTTTTTAATTAAATTTTTTTTAAAGAAAATTGTAAACGAGTTACTAAGAAGCCTCTAAAAGCATTAATTATTGTAGGAATGAATAGGACAAGATGCCCATTCAACCTCATTTAGATCAGTGTCTCGGGTTACTGATTAAAGAAAAGAAGCTTTTAAATAAAGAGAATAAATTTATTTACAGCAAAGAAAATTTAAAAGAAAGATTTAAAAGAAAAAACGATTAGGACTGGACAGGCTATTTACAATAGAAATAAAAATATAATATTTAGATGACACCAAGGGTGAAGCTTAACTAAATGTCCCATATCAAAATTATGTGCCACCGTAGTGTATTAAATAATCATGTTATCGAAACGAACGACCCTCTCTCTCTCTCTATTGTTGAGTGAATGCTCACAACTCGCTTTTCTAAAACTTGACGTCACGTATCTTAGGCTTTGGACCTATGGTGCCGTTAGTAGAACCTATGGTGCCATATATTATAATAAAATAAAACTAAATATGGAATAGTAATGGCCGCTAATTAAATCTACATTACATAAGTCACTTTGTTTTATAATGTATTCTATGTTTGCTTATTTTTGTGTTTACAATTATTTATATTCATAAAATAAAGTATTGCACAGCTATTAATTGGCTTTTTTTTTTTATATTATTTTTGTATAATTTTTTTTGTTATTTTTATAGGGGCTTTTGAAAAACATGCAGAATCAGTGGTCATTGCTGTTACAACTCGCATTTTGCTTAGAGATTCATTTACGTTATGCTCAAACATATCATCAGGTATGTTCATAAGCTGTGATACATTTAATTATAAATAGCCTCTGAGTAAAACAAAATGTTTTCTCTATTCAAATCCCAAGTACATGCTTGATTTATTGTAAAAACTGAGGTGTTTTTGATAGAATTACGTTATTTTTAAATTATGCGTAGGGAAGTGAAAATTCACACAGGGAATAAATTGTAATTGCACATAAATAAAGTATATAAACAGAAATAATCATTTGAAGTCTGTGCATACGACTTTTGAGCTTAAAATTAATATACAAAGGAAGATATTTCACATATTCTTACTTTTTTCGATTAATAAGAAAATTAACTAAATATAAACAGAACATTTGAAATGCTTTTTTTTAAGATTATAAACTAACTGTCTAATATAATTTAGATATAAATGTAATCTTGTTATTTTTTCCCACAAATCACAGGCAGAGTTTGTATTTAGTGTTTGAAAGGTTGTTTTTATCATTTTGGGGCCTCTTAACAATATATTAAAAGTCTAGCCATGAATACTGATTCGTTTTTACCAAATATATTCCATAAATTAATCATCTCAAAATTCTTTTCCAACTTTTAAACAGTGATTTGCAATGCTCTAATCAGAGGTTAGCATACTCATAGATAATTAACCCTGATCATTTACCTCTTTCATCTGATTCTTCAAATTTTGAGATTGTGTTATTCACTTCTGTGAAATAAAATATTGTGAATCTTTTTCTAGTTTTTTTTAATATCCACTTTAGCCAATTCTTCAGAAAAATTTATATTCCTTATATCTCTAGAAATTCTGCAATCAAACTGAAGCCATGAATGATGATATTGTAGAAGGCAGTATTTTTGTTGATATGTATGAAATTTTTTAATAGGACAACAGATCTTTTACAAAATTTGTTTCTAAATGAGCATTATTGTTTGAAATGCAATGTGTTTTACGTATTGGCATTGAATCTTTCTCGAGTAAACGATATTCTTTAACTGATAAAAACGTTATTTTTTGTGTAGTTTTATGCTTCTTATTATTAATACATTTTATGATAAATAAATCTGCTACTTTTTTAAATCTCTAGTCAAATATTTATTTATAATCTAAAATATTACTCTTTAGAAATATTAAATTAATGTTCGTAAAGTTTTATCTACATTGCTAAAATTCATTGCAAATATCTTTGCATTTATCGTTAGGTTTGTTTTTGCTTTTTTGTGTTTAAGAAATTCCATTCAATTTTATCTACGCTGTTTTTTATTGCAGTTTTACAAAGAAGCTCGTGAATGTGAACAGTTTATTAAAAAGACCGAGGAAAAATTAAATGCAACATTTAACAAATCTGTGAATTCAATCGATGAAGGAGAGCGATATTTGAAGCAAATGGATGTGCTGAAAGAAGATCTTTCTAAGTACAATGACATAATTTGCAGTTTGGTTCGACAATCCAGTGAAATTCTACCCTTAAAACAAAGGAAATTACAGCCGTCCAAACCATTATCCATTACAGCCATATGTAACTACAAATCGCCTGATGTAAGTGCAAATTAGTTTTAATTTTATGTTTTTAGAAGTTTTTATAAATGTATACAATTACTAGTCTCTTGTACCATTCTTTTTGGAATCACAATTTCATTTCTAAAGCGTATTTAAATTAGATATGGGTTTTAAACATATGTTTCATTGCATTGTTTCACAATTATAGCCATCATATATATGATGCAGAGAGCCTACTTTAACATACTTCAGTGCATTTTTGATGAACGAATTTCATGTTTGTATTGAAATATTTTTTAATGTAATTAGCAAATGAAAATGTTTATATATGATAGTTCCCCTGTCAAAGTTTTCCTATTAAGGAATCAATTTTCCTTTTGTTTCAGGTTTTTATTTATATTAATACTAAGCTATAAGAAGTTACTTAAAAAAAAAATATTGATACTTTTAGGTTAGTTTATTGCAATCGAAGCATTGTTAGCTTTTTATAATAGCATTAGGAGAAATCTTTTAATTGGCAGTGAAAGCTTTTGACTTATATCATGTTAATACTATATCGCTACCGTTATTGTATTTATTCCAATATACTAAAATATTCAAAGCTTTTCTTTCCAAATTACATATATTTCAGTTTCCCATTTCTAAAGACGACAAATATCTGTTGAAAGAAGTGTCGCATCGAATGACGTGGAAGGTAGGTTCCATATTTGATATTTTGTAAATATTTTATTCAAAATATTGTATGAATTAACATCTTGTACACAGTATGTAATTACAAAAATATATTTTATTTAGATTTATTTCTATTTTATATAATGTCCATTTAAAGGTATAAATCAAATATATCTTCGATTATTTCACAAATTTGAAGGATCAGTAATTTTAAATATACTTTCTAGTTGTATTAGTGTATGTGTTTAGTTTTAATTGTGAAAAAAACATTTCATCTGCAATCTATTTCTTTTCATATATGTTATTGAAAATAATAGACTGCCTGCCATACATGCACATTTTAAGTCGTTTGTATTACATTTGAAAGTATTGCTTACGATTAAGTGTATAAATTTTTCTGTTATTTTTTCACACCAGTAATAATCATCATTTATTAAATATATAATTAATAAATGATATTGTGTTCAATTTTTCTTAACTTATATTTTATAATGAAGTATAAAATTTCATTTATTACTTCAAAGACATATTAGCAACATTATAATTCAGAAAAACATTTTCCTCCCTTTCTTTCTATAGGTCACTACATCAAGTGGAAAAGATGGTACAGTTCCAAGTGTATGTTTCATTATACCACCACCAAATTCGGAAGCAATCGAGTTAGCACAAAGGTAAGTGCATCCCTAACTCCACATGATAATATGTTTTAAGTCATTGAAATAAAGTTATTTAAATTTTAGGTTTTTTAAATAAAACTATGCATTGTACTCTGCATATTTTTTAAAGGGTACTTGAAAAATCATAAAGCTTACAGTGAATATGATTTTTACTGAAAACATTTTTCACTTGAAAGAAAAAAAAAGTAGGAAGATTTGTTTTTCATGACTACATTGGAAAATTGCAATAATACTTGTTTTATGAACATTTTCTTGTCAAGATACCATAATATCTTTTATCTTTTCATAAATGAGTAATCTATTTTTAAAAAAACTTGTATAAAAGATATGCTAATCCTAATTAGGGGGATACCTAAGTAACATATTAATAATTTAACTATCGATAATTAAGTAAAAGGTTGTTAAGGTAGCTTCAACATGAAGTGTGTGTGAGTGTGTGCATGCATGCACACACTGAAAGACCACTTGAAATTTTTAAAGTTAATTAACCAAAAAAAACTTGATAATTGTCATCAAATGGTATCCTTAAAACAATAAAAGGATACTCTGCTAATGCAATGTACTTTAAAAGTTAAAGTAAAATTTAAATAAATTATTCTTGCTGCTTTTAATAACCATCAGAATAAAGTGATGTACCTATGAAAGTAATTAATTTTATAACTGTAAAATTTGTCTTTGGTACTTTTATTAAACATTGTCTTTTTATTTTTAACAAATTAAGTATTTTTCCTTGGAATGATTTTTATAAATATTGGGAGTCTAGTTTTTCATTGTGAAAACTGCCAAAGTACTGACTTGCTTTTATATATTTTTGTCATCTTCTTTTCAGTCTGAAGAAACGTTATGATGACCTCTTATTAATATGGGCTCAAAAGAAGAAGAAATTACGTCAAAATCTCATTTTAACGACCATTAAAGTCGTGAAAACTTGGGATATATCGCATGTAAGTATTTAAAGATGCATTTAACCAAATTTTCTGTATTTTTAAGAATTGTATATTTATAAGTGAGAAATAGAAATTGAGATTTTTGTATCTTTTCAGTTTCGCAGCATGGATGTGGCTCAGAGAGAATCAATAATGAATGCATTAAATGCAGATGCCCAAAAACTCATTAGTGAAGGTGCTGAATCAGAACCAGCATTAATGAAATTGAAGCAAGAGATGGAACAATGCAATGCCATGTTCGATTCGTTAGTGAAAAAACTAACTGAGGACGAAAGTAAGTGTCATTGCTCTTATTGTTTTCTTCTTTGTAAAGGCAATTTTAAATTCTTCCTGTCGATTTTATTGTTATATTAGACATGTTGTTGACAGGTGAAGCCAAGTCAAAAGAAGCAAAGTTGTTATATTTTTAACCCACAATACTTACGCTGTTTTCTTACGAAATGAGCAGTGTGTACCAAATAGATTTTACGGCAAAATCAGGTTTCATTATATGTATCCGTTCAATTCGTATTAAATGCAGATCTTGAGCAGTTCATTATTTTTAAAAAAATTCTCTAATCTTCTATGAAAAAGCTCACAATTTCTTAAATAATATACAGATCATTCAATAAACTTACGTGTAGATGACTAAATACCACCACGATGCATTCGAACACAATCGCGAATAGTATTGTTTCGCTTTTGGAAGCAATGACTACGATCTTTTATTCTTGCAATCTTTAGAGATCAGCATTTTTAGATGGGAAAAATTAACAAAGAAATTAAAAATCCCCTGTATTTTCCTTGTTTAACAGAATGGCTTTACATTTACACTCCTCTACCACAGGACTCTCTCCTCTTAGACTGTGTACTAAATTTCCAATTATCTTCCTTAAAAATGAAGCAAAAATAAACCTTGCTAAACTAGCTTATCCTTTTGAGAAAGGCATAGGAGCCCTATTCTGCCCGACGTACAAATCGTGAATGCTCGAATGCGGCTGATTATAATGCGGTGAAAGTTGCTGCTACTTCCCTGTACAAAGTTTTGAACTGGCCAGTTCCTTTCGAATGTCAGTTACTAGTATTAAATAAGAAAAGACAAATCATAATATGTTAATTATAGCTTGCAAACCTTCAAAGGTTTTTTTAGTGTTAAATGTTTGTTCCTGCAACTTTTCTTATTGTTAAAAGTTTGGAAATAAAACATATCCTCGTACATGGTTTTTCTCTTGAATTTTATTGATGAATGAATTATAATTTTTATTGATTTATAAAGTAAGTATGTTACTGTCTGTCTATCACAAGAACTCTGCTAGACGATCGTCTATGTTTACGGCAGGCGTTATAGAAACCGGCTTCGGTTGGAAAGATTCATTTTGAATGGGTGGAATCGATCGGAAGTCTGGGGGATTATTCTTTTTCTTGGCGTCAATCCGTAGCGATAAGAAAAACTTGTTGCTCATTTGTCTTCTCGCTTTAGTTGCAGTTGCACAATCTTTATATTCACTTTGCTTACTTCTTTTATATTTTATTAAAGTTTTATTAATCTTTCCTTTCGTTAATATCAACTGCATTTCATTATTTAATATTTTCTTTTATCCCTTAAATTTTGACGTCCTTCAAAATGCCTTTTCGATTTAAGAAAGGAGAGACTTTAAAATCACAAGCACGCAAAATTGTGCATAATGTTGCAGAGTTTTGCTCCGAAGAATCTACAGCAAAATTAGTGAAATTAATTGATTATTAATTTTGGATTCTGTATTTTAAAATATGGTTAAAAAATGTTCTTGCAGGGAACTTTGAATTCAATTATTTTTTAAAGAAGTATATTTTACAATTCAGTACTTTATTTTCATCGAAAGTAATGTATAATCTCCTTAAATCTACATGTATAATTCAGTTATCTCCTATCATAATCATTATCAAGATAAAAAGACGAGGGGAGACGAAGGCTGTTGTTTTAATCTTTTCTTCGTAGTGTTAAATAATAATGACAGAAATTGTATTACAGTTTTAAAACAAAAAAGAATTACTTTGAAATTAAAAATAGCGATTCTGTTATGTATAAGAAATATTAAGAGATTAGATAGATTTAATTTCTTTTCTGGAATTGAATGAATATATGCAATTGTTAAGAAGCAATTCTATTAAATTTTTGTTGCGAAATAGTATTCATCTATATAATGGTATGAAGAAAGTATTATATTATAGGTAGCGCATTTCTTATTTTTCAGGCTTGTATTTTCACCTTCCTGTTGTTTCAGTAGTTTTCCTTCGTAGATATTATCCCAAGGATCTAAAATTTATTAACGAGTTATTTAACGGGATTTCTTCTACTCAGGTGCACTGATTGTGATAATAAAACTGTGACAGAAAAGTATTGTCAAGCGGCATTAATGGGTTTTAAATAGAAATGTGAAGGACATTAGGAGTGAAGAATTTTCAACCCCAAAATAATAAAATGCTTGCCGGAATTTGTGGATCCTTTATTGTTTCGAGCTCATGACTACTGATAAACATTGAAAATAAAAGCTCATTTATCACTCTTTTATTTGAATTGACAGTTCGTGAGAAAAAAATTTTCTTTGAAATAATTATGCTTCTCTTTCAAGCAGGGGGAAACGAATAAATGGTAATCTAGAATACAAAAAGAAATTTTTACCGCGTTTTCCGTAGAATAATGTACGAAAAAAGCGCTAATGTATTAGTAAATCGATGTAGTGTTTATTAAGTTGGGTTCAAGTCAGGGACATCTGGCACGTGCCTGAATGAACACTTGAGTTGCCTTCAAATTCAGAATACTTTTATATATAAACTTTGCAAGATTAATTATACTTTAGAAAGCTTGTGCATGTTGAAAATAAGTAATAAATCAATATTTGATTGTTAAAAATCGAAAAATTGATAGTATGGTAATCGTTAATTTTGTGTTTCAGAAAATAGTATATATATCAGAAAAATATAAATCTTTAAAGTTTTCAAGCATATTTAAATATGAACATTTTACTTTATAACAGAATAAAAGCAACTCTTAATGAAATAATTACGATTGATTATGTTATTGTTTTTATGTTAAATTTGACGCGTTTGCTGTGGAGAATTTTATATTAATAACTTATAAAATTTAAACCAAATGAAATGATGACGATTAACTTTTTTGTTTTGCATGATTTCACTTCTTAATTTTTTCTTATTGTGCAATCGTTAGACATAGAAATAATTATTCAGTTTTTCTGTTTGATTTGCTTTATTCTTTGCATATTTATAACCGGAATTTTAGATATTTTCAATATTCCGAGTTCTCAAATAAATTTCATCTTTGTGATTTTAAAAAAATTTGTTTTCAAAAATTAAAATGCAATAATACATAATATCGCCAGTTTGGTGTTAAATGTGCCAACGTGAGAAACTTGAATGAATTTCTACCCCTGCGAAATGAACTCTTCCTTTAGTAACCTGTTTCTATAACGCCTGCCGTAAACACAGACGATCGTCTAGCAGAGTTCTTGTGATATACAGACAGTAAGTCTGCTTCTGCCCATAAAAAAATTGTCGTCGATTTTTTATTTTTATTTTTATTTTTATTTTTTATTTATTTATTTTTTTTTTTTTTTTGACTTAAAAAAAGTTTGAGAAAGTTTTAATTTGATATACGCTTGGAGGAAGTGAGTGAAGTATTTATTGCAGGATAGCTCAATTATAATAAGTGTACCACTCCGGGCACATTACATTACTTTTGATAATTTAATTATTGTAATAAAATATTTAAAATAATGTTTTGCTCCTTTTAAAAGTTATTTTAATCTTTATACTTTAGAGAATTTCTTTCATTTTTGCCCCCCCCCTTCTCTTTATGTTTTTTACAGCTCTTATGCCCTTCACAGCTATAACCACATTTATCATTTGCTAGTTACTACTCTAAAGTTACTAATTTCCTGAAAGTTTAGAAAATGATTGTTGAATATGAGATCCGTATTCTATTTCGGATACTATTCTATGCATATTTTAGATCGGGAAGAGACCAGCCTTTAAATATGTTATGCGATAGAATCATCTTGAATGAGTGCAAAAAAAGATATGTGCAAATTTTGATTAAGTTTTCAACCATATTATTAATTAAAAGTAAATATAGGACGCGGTTGCAACTTAAATCTGACATACGCGTGAAATAAAAGAAGATAAAGTCGATTAAGTGAAATTGATTACAACAATATTATGTCATCCGTTGCATAAATCTGCATCAATAATAAATCCTAATATATTATATTATTATCTGTTGCTTTCTACAAATGAAATTTAAAAATTTCATTTACTAATATTATTATATAATTTTAAAATGTTTTATTTTTTATCATAAATACTTTATTTATATTGCTTTGGTTTTTGATTGGAAAAAGCTTTTGTGATTTGATACTTATTTATGATGTTCAAAGTTTTAAAAATTTGTGGACCTCTGTTATAGGGGAGTAGATAACTGAAGTTAAATGGCATGATTTTACTATCACCTCTGAAACTGAGCTTAGAGAGGAGAAAAAGAAAACGTTGGTCAATTGCTGCTTAGAAAAGAGGGATAAAAAGGGAGAGGGGAGGGAATTTTCTCAATCCGTCAAGACTTCAGTCCATGCATTCTATGCTGTTGTAATAAGAAATGCGAATAAATGAATTAGAAAATAAACTGATATATTGCTGTCTTTATTGTAATTGTTGCCCTATGTTCTCTTTCAATTGGTGCCATCTCAAGTGCAAGAATAAAGAGTGAATGGTAAATGCTACATATATGATTTTGTTTTCTTCCCTAAATTCAAGCATTTTGTAGATATGTGTTAAATTTTAAAATTGCGTTTTAGATTTTATTTTATTTACAAAATATAAATGATGCTTATAGAGAACTAAATATTCGTCTAACAGCATCCGACTGCCTCCTGGAGTGTAAATTTGAAATCTTTCTATAGCTTATAACCACCTAACTCTTATTGCTTTCATAGCTTGTGAAATGAGTTATTCAAAGCTGATAAGTACAGATATATATTTTCATATTTTTAGATTTTCTGTAATCAGCACCTGACAGTCAAGTGTTTATTAAATGCGGGCAAAAATGTGCTGAATACCATAATCAATCATGTAATTAATTTTGTGTTTTTCCTGTATTCTTAAATTGGAGGAATGTGGGAAAATATCAATAAAAAATATTACAATTTTTGAAAGAATTACATTTTTAAAGAATTTGAAGAGCAGTAGGTATTTCAGCTTAGTTTCAAATGGAAAACAGTCAACGAAAATTATTATCCTCAGTTTTAAGAAATACGGGATCTTTTCTGCTTTTTGACCATCTAAAGCACAGAATGACAATGTCTTCAATATTACCCAAACTGTGAAGTTATTTTTCACTATTTTCTACTCAGATGTAATAATATTTCTCTTAAACTTTTTTTTTTTGCTTCAATCTGCTAAATATTAAAATTTACTTACTTTTAGTTTGTAATCGGAATATAACACCGGTTGAAGTTTGTTATCTATGATTTAATCTACCATTTTTCTTTGTATATCACTATTTATTTTTCCTCTTAAAGTTTACTGAATTTCCTACCATATTTCAAATTGTTAAAAAAACACATTTTCTTTTCAGCTGTAGATGAAAAGTCTCCGAAAACTTCCGGAAGAAAACTTTCTGATACAATTATGGGACTACAAAATATTTTAAATGAGAAAGAGAAGTTTTTGAAAAATAAATTACACGCACCTATCGGATTGGATTTAGATACACTGGAAAATCTTGTGATCGAGCATAAAGTAAGCTATGCTTTATCGAATTTGGCATAGTATTAAATACTTTTAGGCCAATTTTAATATATTATGTTTGTTATTTTTGTAGGACTTTGATATTAACCTAAGAGCATTGGAAGATCAGATAAATGAGACTATTCAATCTTTTAAAAATACCAATAAAAAGACTACAGCATTACAGATGAAATATGATACTCTGGTTCAGACCTGGGATAGAATATGGGAGCTTTCTAATTTGTATATTGAAAAGTATGTTTGCTTTTTTTCCCCCTTTAAATTTTCAAGTTTTGGAAAACAGTTTGTTTTTAATTTAGGATAAATTTTTTTTCGAATAATAGTGTTTTTCACTTTTTTTTATTTAATCCTCTCGAAAAATATATTTAATTTGTCAATCAAAATCTTTTTAATTAGATAATGAGATTATTTTCGACTACAATTATGCATTTTTAATGTATTGGATTAATGTGTTTTTAATATATAACATAATTAGCACTTATTAAGAAAGAGACAAGTACTAAAATTGTGTGTAAAGTAAATATAGGACAGTGTGTAATTTTATTTCTATTATTCAGAATTTACAGTCCAAATATTAAAATATGTTAGATTTTTCATTTCGTTAATGGGTACCATAAAAAAAGGTGGGGAAAAAAAGTTTAGTGAAATTGTTCATTATGCTTAGATTTTAATGAATGGTGAAATACAATATATTAAAAACCGATGTGTTAAGTTTTATGATAAGAAAAGGTAGATCTCTGCTGTGCCAGAAAACTAATTAATAAAATAAGCAGGAACTTTATCTCTTCAGTTGTAAAACATTTATCCAGTGTTTAAAATAGTGGGTAAATGATAATATCATGAAATGAATTAAAGCATTTAATATATTAATTTCTTAATCTGGGATTTATTTCCTAGATTTTCTATTAAATTTCCTTGTTCTCTCTTCCTTGTCAATAAAGCGGCGTTTAAATTCCTTGTCTTTAGGGCCTAAATCATGTTTCATTTTTTCCATTTACTTTGGAGCTTGGTCTTGGTACATTTGTCAATCATAATATGCTTTATTGTTAAAATATTTTAAGTTTAGTTGGCAAGATGTGAAATGAATAGCGGATCGAAATAATCCGGAAATTAATAAATTTTAAAAATATTAAAAAAAAAACTCCCTGGGTGGAATGATTAAAACGAGAAATAATGCGAAGATTAACTTCATTTATTTCATCACTAGAATAATTAAATAAACTTTTAGTTTAGAGGACTGTTTTCTTTTTCTTAAATCTCATTTTTATTTTTCTTATTAAAGCGAATTTTGAGTAATTTTAGAAGCAAATGTATAAAATAACGACTTTACATGAAAGAATAAAATAGTTTTTGATACATAATTATCAAATATGTAAATTACTTACAAATATTATTTTGAATATTTCGACCCGAGTCAATATTTTGAAATGTATCTGTGAAAATGAAATTTTTTTAAAAATTGATGTCGAGGTACTTTATAAAAATTATTTTTTGTACATACTGATTAACTTCAAAAAGTACTGTCTTTGATTGCTGTTTAATTTCTTATAACTAAATTCAAAGTAAGAAATTATTCATTTTGCTTTTTATTATTTTTAATAAAGTGATTATAGTGTTCTTGCTCTAGAATGAAGCTGCAATAATCACATTTCTTCTTTTGTTTTAAGATAGCATTGAATTTAAATTTTTAAAAAATTTAATTGCAGATTGAAGACTGTGGAAGTCTGCATTCACCGCTTAAATGAAGCCACACAAACAGTGTCGAACATAGAAGTAAAATTAGCATCTTGCCATAATATGTCATCAGATTTAGTAGATTTGCAAAAAGTCCACGATGACCTTCTAGTATGTCTATTTATGATTTTTTTTTTGCAATTAAAAAAATGTTTAATATTTATAAACTGTTTTTAAAAAATGTTTTTTAATGAATGCATGTACTCTCTTTCTAGGGATTGTCCTTAGTAAATCTATTTAATTTTTATTTATAAAACATTTACTGCTATCATATTTTGAAAAAAGAAACCTTAGATTCTTTATTTAGAAATATAAACTGATTATTTAATACTAGCCGCCTTTGGCGACCAGCTGGTTCGCCATGAGTAATGTGTTCTAAAAATTTTTTTCGGTGATGTTGCCAAAATATTTAATATTTTTAAAGAAAGCGCAAAAGGAGGAAAAATTATTCAATAAATGATTTAAATGTTGCAAACGATTATAGAAACCTTGGCTTTGCATTCATTTTTTTAGAAACTGTCACATTTTATAATGGAAAAAAATTATTGAATTAATGATACAGATATTGCAAACGATTATAGAAATATGCCATTAAGTCGGGATTTTAATGCATATCGTGTCTAAATTCAATCAGGTTTACCGTAAATAAAGAAGATTGATTGAATTAATGATTTAGATATTGCAAGCGATTATAGAAACCCTTGCCTTGCATTTATTTTTTTAGAAAGTGTCACGTTTTATATTTCTTTTATTTTATCCAGTCACATGCTAAAAGTTGCATTTCTTTAGACTTATTTGCGATGATAGGTTTTTTTTTTTTTTTTTATTTTTGAACTTCCGGCATTGTTTTCGTTTATTTTATCTAGTCATGTGATAATAAAACATGGTTAAAATATTTCTTTAAAAAATTCGTTAAAAATAGAATTTTAAATTATACATTAAAACACTGACACCATTAGAAAACCAATTTTTTTATCTTTAAATGGGTGTAAAAATCATGTTTGTGCGATAATATTTTCGGAAGTTATAACAGAAAAACGGCGAAATTTCGCTTAATTTTTAATTAATTCAAATTCTAATTAAAAATTCGAAAAAAAGGGTCCCGAGGTGCTCATTCCCGACCTCCAAGGTATTTATGTATCAAATTTTGTAGCTGTAGGTCCAACGGTTTGGTTTGTAAAGTGCCAACACAGACACACGCACACACACACACACACACACATTGAGCTTTATTATAAGTATAGATGAATATATGAAGAATAATTTTTATGCAAACTATTTTCAAGATTTCTTTTTATCCTTTAAATAGAATAAACAGGTGGTCACATTTTGACTACATAATGTATGTTTAATGTTTTGCTCTTGATTTCAAATAAAGTTATCACTTTATTTTATTATAGATAAAAAGCAAATACCATACTTCTGATTTATAAAAAGAAAAACATAGCTGAATTATCTTCATTCATATTTAATATTTCTTCTTTATATAAGAATTTGTGTATGCATGATGAAAATGTGTTCAATTTAAATTATTAAATATGTTCATTTGTTTATCATATTTCATTGTTATTGTTCCAAAATTTTGTATTCTGAGGAGAAAATTAAATGGATATTTTTGAATTTCATTTAGTCATTTCAGGAAGATATGCAAGCTTCCCAAAGTATCATTGATGATGCACAAGAGTCATCTAGAAAACTGAGAGAATTAATGGCACGCATTAGAACAAAACAAGCTAGTCATAGTGATGTAAACAAGTATGAAAACGATTTAAAGAAACTTGTAATTAGATGGGACAATGCCAAATCTCAGATTGTCGAAAGGTAATTCAAGTTAATCCAGCAAAGAAATTCTCTCTCTCACTATCTCTGTACAACATTTATTTATGTTTTGAATTTGATTCAAAATTATTATAACTTATGTGATAATTTATTATAATGCTAGATCCGCATTTACAGATATTGCAAAGTGTCAGACAAAAGTAAAAAAATAAATCATAGGAAATGGCTGTTAAAAATTTTTCGTGAAATTTCTAATCATTTTTTAATTGAAATCTGAATTTTTGTTTAAATGTCTCTATACAAAATTTTATAAACTATGAAAGAAATTTGTTAGTTATTAAATCTTTCTATACATGACAATCTTTTAATAATTTTTATATTGCAGCTGTTCTTCTGAATTTAATTCTTTTTAAAAAGAAAAATACTTGTTGATAGTTTATTCTTTGTTAGTTCTTAACAAATACATGCAAATTGTGTAACTGGCTGTGATTTTTATTGTAATTTAGAATTGACAGAAATTCGTATAGAAGTTAATTTTAAATAGTTAATAGTTAAAAATTAAAGGAAAAAAAGAAACTTTCTTTTATTAAAAGTCGATGTAAGACAAAAAAAATGTGCAATGCTTGTTATCGTTTTCATCAGTAATTTTTTATTCAGTTGAAAATATAATTTATTTTTGTTTTGCATGATTCTAGATTAAGAAGTTGTGGCGCTTCCTCTGAATTACTTAGAACTTATCAAAGCAAAATTGAAAAAGATGGTGTTTGGATTTCTGAAACTACAGTAAAATTGAACAGCCTAAAAACAGTTAAGAAAATGACCACAAAAGAAATTGAATTGACTGTAGAACCCTCAATGGTAGGATTTTAAAAAATATATGATTTATGTATGTATATAATTAATTCTCGCTGTTTATGTTCACAAAAGTAACTGTCTTCAATATTTTAGAAGAAAAAAATAAATTGTTTTTTGTAATTGTAAAGTAGTCTCTCGTAAAAATCCCGCTGATTTCGCAAGAAAAATAGGCAAAAGAAATAAATAAGAAAAGTTTGAGAAAAACAAAAGCATAATGACAATGATTTCATCTTTCTGGTGTTTAAGAAGCCCGTTTTCAATATTTAATCAGTGTTTTATATTTCTAAGGTATTTTATTAACGATCCTTTATATCTATAAAGTTCTATTTGTGGACTGATGATAAAAATCCATAAATTTTTTGTCAGGCATGCATTTTTTCCTCCAATCTCATAAAATTTCTATTATAATGGAAAAGAACAATAACTATTATTAGAAGTGCTATAAATTGACTATATGGCAACTTTTTAAATCAATTTTTCATTGTGTACTTTTGCAGGAAAAGTCATCATTACTGAAGCTTTTAGTTCTCTCCTAACATTTCGTGTTATATATATATTTTTTTAATTTTAATTAGTTAAAGTAACAAATTAGGAAACGTCAATCTACATATTTTTATTTTTGAATATATATTTCTGTACCTAGTGACAAATCAAGAATATTTGGGGCATCTGTCACATGTATGGAGATAATACTGTAAAGCATTTCTGAACTCAGTTATAAATAGGATATCTGATTGTTGTTGGCAACCATTTTGGAAAAATGACTTTTTTAAAAATGGAAAACTGTTTTTAATGCGATTTTAATCTGTTAAGTAAAAATTTTGATAACTAAATTTCATTGGTAATTTTAAGTTCAGTGTGGCTCAAAAACAATGTTCATTTGTAAGTAGGTGGACTTCCTACATTATGTTTTTTTAAAATTATTTTTTTAATTAATGCTCTTTCTGTTTCTAAAAGCATTGAATGTGGGATAAATTATATGATTTATTTCACGATGAAGAATAATCCATATCGATAAAAACAAAACTGTTGAAAAACTTTCGACAGCAGAAATCTGAAAGTTATTAATACTATACTGAATTATATTAACAATTAGATTTTTAAAGTTGTTCATCTTACAAATTTACATGGATATAAATTGCGAGAAACAATTTATTTTGGTAAATATTAGAGAAATTAATCATAAATCGTTATAAATGTTATTGCTTTTTATAGTATATCATATACCGGTTAATTCCATCGAAAATGTGACTTTTTTGCATATTGCAAAATTTGAATTCAAATCAAAGTTAGAAGGAGTGGGACCTCATTAGACGTTTCGTCCAAACGAGGATAATCTGTTCGATTGGCTTAAGTCTGTGCCTGATTGAAGCTATATTTCTTAAATGAATTTTATGCTATGTCCTTCTGTCTAAACGTTCGTTATTCACTAGACATAATTATTCGTTGCATTTCAATTTTATGTAGCAAATCCTGAATGAGGTATGACGTTTGTTAAGAAGATTTATGATATTATTTGATTATTACTGAAAATCGTTGTTTTATTTTCCTCCCCTTTAAATTTAGAATGTGTACTCCTCAATCGCTGAAAAAAGTTCCTCGTTTGAAGAGACAAATGCTCTTGGAGCTAGGTATATAAGGGAAGCAAAGGTAACTAATTTTTATTTATATATTTCTCTTGCATGTATATGTAATTCTGTTGACTCTCTATTTTTATTTATATTTTCCATTGCATGATATCCTTCTTTGCATTATTTTAATTTGATATATAATTTGTCATGTGTATGATTTATTATAAATGTTTTGTAATTCAGTGTCTTTGTTTCTGAAAGTTTGCTGCTTATGTAAAAACTGAGCTATTGTATTGTGTTATGGGCTTTTTGCTTGAGAATGATTTTGTCATTTCCAACTCTGCATGAAATTAGAAGCAAGTTTGCATTTTTCTTGAAAATCCTTGTGTTGTACAATATGTTTTGCTGGGGGCAAGCCTAAGCATGCTGTCTTTGTCTTTATTCTGTGATATTGTGTTCAGTGTTATTTTTTCATATATATTTGTTGTATAAAAAGAATTAAAGTTATACTTCGAATTTAAATATTATATGTTTTATTTTGATAATCATCCTATGATTTGTTACATGAATTTTTTCCTGATCTAAAAATAATATTAAAAAAATGTTATAGTGAGTAAATGTGTATTACTAATAGTGAAAATGTATCTGAATTATTGACTGATTTTCTTCGAACCTGCTTTTATGTGATTCTGCTTATCAGTTTGTTCTTTATGTTAAAGGAAAAGCATGCATGTCACATTGGCTTGGCTTTTTTCCTTTCCCCATTTCTTCAGAATAAAACATAGCACCCATGCATCTGCTATTCGTGAGTGGATTTGTGCATGCTTCACTTTATGGTCTGTCTTCTCGCCCAAACACTGATTTATAATATATGTCTGGGCTACAAGTTAATTTGTCCCTTTAGATATATGACCTCAGACTGAAGCATTACAAAGAAAATTTAGAAGAGGAGCATCCTAGTCTGGATGCCAGCCTTCAAAAGAGTACTACTGTTATTTCTGGAGCTGATGCAGTTGAACGAGAATTAGACCACTTGAATCATCAATATTCAACTTTAATGCAGACTATTTTAGATTATTTAGAAGAACTGAAAGAGGCTTTTACTGTGCAGCAGAGGGAAAAGGTAAGATATCTCACTGCTTTTTTTCCCGCTGTTGATTTTCAAAAAATTTGTTTAACAAAGGATGTATACAGATAATGTAAACTAGAATTTAAATTATTAGCATATTATGATGTATTTATGTTTATTACATTTACATTATAATTTGAAATATACTTTCACAATTGCCATATTTTATATTTTGTACTTCTTGGAAATTCACTAAAATTTGTAATGAATATTTATTTATAATGAATCGATGCTATTGTGATTAATTTCTTTCATCAGAATTGTTCCTTTCTCTTTCCCCACCTCTCAATTATAATAAATGAATTAGAATAATATCTGCCACAATGGTATTCTTACTTGATTTAATAACTTCTTAAAGAGTAAATACTTAATGCATAATGAAGATTTTTCAGTCTTAATTTATTTGTAAACATATTTGGATTATTTTTAAAACTTCCCTAAATTAGGGCAAAAAATAATAATCTAACTTTCAGCAGTTGCAGTATAATTATTACATGGCAGTGTTTGCAGCTAAAATGTTTGAAATTTCTTGCTAGTAAACAAATGTATAGTTGGAAATTATTAAATATTTAAAAATCACATTAACTTTTTGGCCCATTAGTAATTTCGTTTATTTAATATGCCCTCTATAAAACATTATAGCTTGAGAAGGAATTTTGAAAATTCAGATAGGGAATCATTCGAGTGCTCTGTTTAACTGAAGTTTCTAGAATGCCCAAAATATTTGCTTAAAGAAATGTTATTTAATTCTATTCATTACTTTTATTAGGCTTCATCTGTTCTATAGAAACTGAATTGTTTAAATTCCTTGCCTTAAATAAAAATATTTAGTATTCTAATTGCACCTCAAATTTTATAAACAATATATTAAATATCTGTAAACGTAAAACATTTATATTCTGAAGTACTGTGTTCACTATGTTAAGTAAAACTTATTTTTATCTGAAATATCAATTTTCGCATTTTTGCTGCACATTACAAAATTTCACCTTTAAAATTCTTACTCAAACACTCCCTTTCTCTGTTATCCTTTTTAATGGTATGCATTGTAAGTTCATTCTACTGTATAAATCTGAAACTATATATTTTTAAAAACTTCAACTTTTAGTACTTGCTTGTTTTTGAATGTGCATGTTTGTTTACTTTTGGTTTGTGGTCTTTTCTTTGACCTATTCTTTCCTTTTCTGAATTTCTATCTAGTGGCTCTCGATCATCTCCAATGCTGCACCAGTTTCTTTGAGGACATTTACATCTTTTATCAATCAAGTCCCTTCTAGCGATCAGCTAGTTTCAGAGTATGAGATTCACTTAAAACAGACAGAAATTCTACCAGTTCAAACCAAATATGGTGAAAAAACAGATACAAGTTTTTCGCTCCTTACTAAGGATGAAAATAATTTGCCAGAAAGGGAAAAGACTGTGGATTCTAAGAGACGGATATCCAGCGTCAGTGAGTCTCTTGAATATGAGTGTATATGTGAAATTAACGGAATTTATAATCCAATCTTGGAAAAAATGGTGTCTCTACATGAGGCAGTTGAGCAAAATGTTGTAAGTTGTGAAAATAAACAAATAATTGATTTAAGAACAGGAAGAAGGATGTCTCTTGATGAAGCAGTTGCAAAAGGCTTTATTGACAAAACACTTCATAACAATATAACTACAAAATGTGGCATATATTTTCCTGGAACGAAAGAGGAACTATCTATAATTGAGGCTATGCAGAAAGGCTTGTATGATTGTAAAAATGGAACACTTTTGAATCCTCAAGATAAAAGACCAGTTACTTTGACCGATGCATTTCATCTTGGTATTATAAAAAAATCAGGCATGAAAAATCTCTTAGATAAGAAAATAATAAAAACTAAAAACCTTTCCGTTGCAGAGGCCATTGAAAAAGAATTCTTAGATCCTAAAAGTGGATTATTTCGCGAGCCTTTGACAAACCACACTATTGAATTTAAGACTGCTGTCTCGAAGGGATACATTAACTTAACTTCTACTACTGATGTCGGTTGTGGAATAACTCTAGCTGATGCAATTGACCGTAATATGGTACATAATCAATCTGGTCAAATTTTAGATCAAGATTCTGGCGAAAAATATACTACTGATGAAGCTGTTACTAAAGGTATTCTTAGATCTGATGTTCCCGAAATCGTTCATGTTAAAAAATGCGAATTGTTAAATCTTAACCAAGCATTAAAAATTGGTATATTGAATGTACAAAGTGGAAGATTCATTAATAGTGATAGTTTAAAACAGTATTCTTTTAGTGACGCTAGGAAACAAAACTTCATATGGAAACCTTTGACTCTTAAAGATGCATATGAAAAAGGTTTAATTAAAAATGATTCTATTAAGAATCCTATTACTGGAGAATTTCTATCAATACTAGAAGCTTTATCGTGTGGAATACTAGACAGTGAGCTAAAATGTATTGTAGATCCCGAATTAAATGAATTATTATCACTTCCCGAGGCCTTATGTAGAGGCATTATTTTACCAAATGGCACATATACTGAAGTTGGATCAAATCGTAATTTGACACTTTCATCGGCTATCGAAGATGGCTTAATTACTTCAGTTATGCATAAAACAATATTTGATGTTGAAGGAATTAAAGATGAGAAAACAAATGAAATGGTTAGTTTCAATATAGCATTGGACAGGAATATAATAGATTTAAATCAAGGAGTGTATAAAAATAACATGACAGGGGTATGTTGCACTATAGAAGAAGCTGTATCTAAAGGATTTATACAACATCAAATATATGACATGCTTTCCAAACCTATTGGCATCATGGATGGGACTAAGGAACTTAATCTTATTGAAGCCTATAAAAAAGGTTATATTGATAGTAAGACTGGTCATTTGAGGGAACCTAAATCAAAAAAAGTGTTATATATGAAAGAGGCCATTGAAAAAGACATTATAACTCATGAAGGAGCAGCTCTTTTAAAAGGATTGTTAAATATAACTGTGACAATGGCAAGTGTTACCCGAAGTATTACAAGATATGTCGATTCTTTAAATGGTATTGAACAGGATGTTGATTCTGCTGTTGCTCAAAATATTATTCATGATATATTGAAAAAAGACGCTGACACAATAACAAAGTTGTCGGCAGAATTAGAATCCACTCCTGAAATGGATATTTCTATTAGGGGTAGTCAAGCAAAACAAGCCTCTCTTTCAAAATACATTGCACCAGAAATCCCAGACAGTCCTGCTTATACTAATTATTTCGACTCGCATAAAGATGATGGTGCCGATTCCGACTATAATGATATTTCAGTTTGCTCAAAAAGGATTTCTTCGCCTGTAAAAGTTTCTGAAAGCATTTCAACACAAATGAACAATACAGTTGTTACGAATCGTTGGATTGATTCTTTTCCAGAAAAGGATGCAAAAGACGAAAACATTGACATGGAAAGCAGTTTGCAACAGAACCAAGCTAGTTCAAGTGTTCAAGTCTTAGAATTGCCACCAGATGGCTGGTATTTGCAAGATGCTATCAATAAAAAGCTTTTTGATCCTCTAACTGGATTATTTACTGTCCCCGGTACTGATCGCTTGGTTTCATTTGAAGAGACTGTAAAAATGGAAATTATAAATCCAAGATCGGCTAGTGTTATTGTTCCTAAAACAAAACAAACTGTGTCTTTAGATTCTGCTTTGGAAATGAAGATCTTAGATTCCACTGGAAGTTATAATAATAAAAGTGGTGGTAAAATATCTATGCAAAATGCCATTGAAAAGAAACTTATAATTTTTATAGAACCAATGCAACATCAAAGAGACACTTTTATGTTCCTTGATGACATCAATATTGAAAATTCAGGATATCATATTTCAAACACAGTTAGTGAAACTTGCTCTTCTGAAATGATTAAATTACCAGTTAAATCTGGATTCTGGCCTGAACAAAAGTGTATCATTTTACAAAAAATGCCTAAAAAAATGATATCTCCTAATGATGCTGCTGTGGATGGACTAATTGATTTTGAAACTGCTCAACTTTTAAATACCCTAAACGTCAAAATTGCATCTGAAAAACTTTCTCCAATACCTGATGATGAAAAATGCGGTAAAATTCCAGATTACAGGAAGGGGGAGTATGTATCTATTCGGGAAGCATTTGATCTTCGATTTATTGATAATGAATCAGGGAAATTGCTCGTACCAATTGGACGCTCGTTAAGTATTAACGAAGCTTTTAATCAGGGATTAATCAATGATTTATCAGGCAAAGTTTTTCATCCAGAAAGTGGTTCTGAGCTTACTATTGAGGAGGGTATTATGTGTGATATTATAAATCCATACTCTTTTTGTATCGATCCAGTTACCAAGCATGAAATAACTCTTTCAGATGCATTGCAGAAAGGCATAATTGTCTCTAGCACTGGTGAAATAATTTCTTTTGCAGGTAAAATTTCTCTTATTGAAGCTGTGAATAAAAATCTTTTTAAAGCCATTGAATACCCTTTCAAATGCCCACCAATGTTAGCTCTTACTTTTCCTACTGCTCTACAATTAGGTTACATTGATGTAGAAAAGAAGGAATTTATTCACCCACGTTCAAATAAAAGAATTCCTATTCAAAAGGCATTTGAAAGTTCTGAACTTTTAGCAATTCCTGTACAGCCACAAAGAGAATACTTCCTATTAGATGATGCCTTGAATAAAAAGTTAATAAACCCTAAAAATTGTACTTTTCAGCACCCTGTTACTGGAATAATAACTGACGTGCGGGACGCAGTTCAATCTGGACTTCTTGTTATGAAACCAGCTAGACTAACTAGTATTTCATCTTCAATATTAACTCAGATAGAGACTTCTGAGAATAGAAATTCTATCACAAAAGATGGTATAATGGATAATTATTCATTGCCTCATTCAATAAATAATATTTGTGGTGTACCTTTCTATACTGCTATAAATGAGGGCTGTGTAAATTTAGATTTAGGATTGTTTTTTGAGAAAACATCTGAGAAAACGTACACCATAACTGATGCTCTAAGACTACAGTTGCTTCAGCCTTTTAGTATGGTTACAAATACTGATGATAAATACTCTCTTTCCCATATATTTTTAGATTTATTTGATGATAATGCAGAAAAAATAATTTTGCCAGATTCGCAAGTTCCTGTTTCTTTTGAATACCTTGTTAAAAATAATTATATAAATGTAGATACTCTTCTGTATGTAATAAATGACAAGGCAGTTGTATCGTTAAAAGATGCATTAAATAAGAATATCATTGATTTGAAAACTGGTTGCTATGTAGAAGCATCTTGTGGGAAAATGATAAACATTAAAAAAGCAGCTAAATTAGGATATGTGGCATTTATTGATGCACCAATATTACCAGCTGGTAGTTTTCTTGGCGACTTTAAACCATCATCTGTTGATTCAATTTCTAAAAAAACTTCTATACATAGACCAACTTCATTGCCATTAGACTCCAATATATTAGACCAAAAATATCCAGATTCGGAGAATATTTCTCCAGATATGGAAAAAGAGAGTGACAATTGTGGAAAAACGACTACTGAATTGAAATATATGAAATATGGTAATGTCAAATCAATAGGGCAAAAAGATGCATCGGGCCCGTATTCATCAAAACAACCAGAGGTAGATAGTAAATTACCTGATTCTGGTAGCCCTGTACCGAAAACAAAAGTATGTTCTATAGAATCTTCTGAAAGTCCTAATTTTGCTAAAGGGAATGTTGATGCAAAATCAGTTATTTATAAAGCGGGTTCATCTCCTTCACGATCGAAATCACCAATAAAAATCCAATCGAAAGCGCCAAGTAAAAGATTTATATCTTCTACTAAAATCGATAAAACTCAAAATCTTCCAAGCGACCAAAATCTCTCGGAAAAAGAAGAATCCTCCAGTTTTAGCAATGAATACCTTTCTAAATCTATAAAATTTGAATCAAAAAAACTTGTTACCTCTGTCACAGAAATGAGCTCTAATATAATCACTGCAAACAACGACAAAATATCAAATATTACTAGAACTTCTAAAGAAATTTCTCCGGTTATTGACCCAAATAGTCTATCTGAAGATAACCCTGTGCTTAAAGAAAAGCATTTTCAACCAGATAATATATTAAAAAATGAAGAAAACGATGATCAACCGTTTAAGAGAGAGAGTAAATTCCCTATCAAAGATAAAGAATCAGTATCCCCATTAACAGCTATGCATTTGACCAAAGATACTGATGAGAATGAAACACTGTATAAGAGTTCGACTTTACATGAAAGTGAAACACACATTGAGTGTTTGAAAATTTCACCCGATAACGATTCTAATATATCAAAAGATGAATATCAAGTATCTTACGAAAAAGTTTGTATTGACTTAGATGAATATTCACATTCTAATGAGAGAATTGACGAATCAACTGAAAAAGAACCAGTATTTCAAAGTGACGAAAATTTATCAAACGAAATTAAGTTAAAGCAATCCACAAATGAAAATGAATCATTAACAAAAGATGATAAGTCAACATTCATAATTCTATCGGACAAGAAGGTTGAAATGTCCACAAAAGAAATGAAAGTGCCATCCCAAGACTTTCCAATGGAGCAGACTGAATTGCCTGTGAAAAAAACAAAATCTCCTTTAAAAGAATTACCTTTCGAAGAAACTCAATCAACATCTTCTAAAAAGGTATTTGTGGTAGAGTCTAAATCATTAAAAAACATTGATTCATCATCAGATATACCTGAATTGCCGCAGAAAGAAAATGTTACACTGTCGGAAGAGGTACATTTCCGAGATAATGATTCATCTGTTCAAGAAACTGAACGAACATCAAATGATTTTAAGTTTTCAACCGTAGTTTTATCGAGAGAAACTGGTTCTCTAACATTTGTGGATAAATCTCCCTCAAAAGAACTGCCATCAGATCAAACTTCTTTGTCAGTAACAGCATTGCCAATAGCATTGCCCTTACAAGAATCGGACGAGTCTCTACCAGACGAAATAAAGTTCACATCTGCGCCAATGAGAAAACCTGAATCACCATTTAAATATACAGAAACACCATCAAATGATAAAATGCCAAAGGAAGAATTACAAAAAGAATTAACATCTGGAACAAGAGAAGTAAAATCCCCCCAAAGAGAAAATAAATCTCTCGAAAAAGGAATCAAATCACGCCTAAGCGGAAGAAAATCGCCAGATAGTTCTATCATATCTTTCCATGAAGAAGCTAAAACGCCTAGAGAAATAAAATATCCAGAAAAAAATGGTAAATCTTTTCCGAAGGAAATAAAATCGCCTAAAAGAGAAAGTTCTAAATCACCAGAACTAGAGAGCAAATCACCATCAAGAGAAGTCAGATTATCAGAAAAGAAAGGCAAATCACCAACGAAGGAAATCAAAACGCATGAAAAAGGAAGTAAATCACCAGAAGGAGAAATCCAGATTCCAGAAAAGACGAATAAATCACCTATAAGGAAAACCATGTCCCCGGAGAAAGAAATCACGCAAGTAGCTAGAAACGCTAAATCTCCTATTAAGGAAATTCATCCCCAAATGAGAGAACAGAAATCCTCAGTAAAGGAAGTCGCACCACTTGCAAGAGGTACCAGATTTCCTGTTAAAGATATTCAGCTCCAAACAGGAGATATCAAAGTTTCAGAAGAAGAAATTAAATCTCCTTTTGATGATATTCAATCTCCAGAAAAAGTAAGTCGATCGCCTATAAGAAATATCGAATTTTCGAAGAAAGACAGTAATTTGCAAGTAAAAGCTATCGAGATTACAGGGAAGGAAATTAAATCTCCTGCAAGTGATATCAAGGCTTCAGAAAAAACAAGTAAATCATCAGTAAAGGATATCGAATCACCAGTAAAAGATATCGAGTCTCCAGAGAAAGAAA
>JAPMOQ010057597.1:2064301-2095577 GCA_026543055.1 Argiope trifasciata | reverse complement strand
TAAATCTCCCGTAAGAGAAACCAAATCTCCAGAAAAAGAAAGTAAATTGCTCTATAGAGAATTCGATATGCACGAGAAAGAGAGAAAGTTACCAGACAGAGAAATTGGGGTGCCAGAAAAGATAAGTAAATCACCAGTTAGAGAAATCAAACCTACAGAAAAACAGAGTAAGTCACCAGAAAAAGGAATAAAATTATCCTCAAGAGAAATTAAACCTGCAGCCGACACTCAGTTGCCAGAAAAAGAAAGTAAATATTCTGTAAAGGAAGTTAGATCCCCAATTAAAGATAGGTCTCCATCTAAAGAAATTAAAGCACCGATAAAAGAAGCTAAAACTCCATCAAAAGAAAGTAAATCTCAAACTAGAGAAGCAAAATTACCTAAAGAAACACTCGGGGATTCTGAATTGTCACCTGGAGACTCTAAGCTATCACTTGGAAAAAATAAGCCACCAATAAGGCACTCCCCATCAGAAATAAAAGAACCGATTAGAGAAAAAGCATCACCAACAAGAAAATTTAAATGTGACTCTAAATCACCAGTGACAGAAACTAAAGAAATTTGTTCTCCTGAGAAAGATGTTAAACCCTCGTCAGAAGAAATTAAACCATTCGAAAAAGAAACCATAAAATCTGAAAATAAAGTTAAATCTCCATTGAAAGCGACAGCAGAACCAACAACGCAAACTAAATCTAAGAAAACTACAAAAGAAACAGATTCCTTTAGTAAAGATGCGGAGTTGCTAGAAATCGTTGAATCCTCTGAAAAAGGAACGAAATCACGAACGCCTGAACGCATAAGTACGAAAGAGACTATTATTATAGACCGAAATATTAAATCTACTACATTAGAAAGAAAGATGCCAGAAAAAGAGAACATATCTTTTGCCGGGAAGTCTGAGCAGACATTCAAAAAAGTTAATGAAAATGTCACAAACGCTTCACATGCACTTGAAAAAATGCCTGTGACTAATGTTAGTGAAAAGTTTCTCTATACTTCTAAAAATTCTATTTCTTTAACACTTTTTAAATCTCAAGCAGTGCCTGAAACCACTGAAAGAATAATCAAATCAAATGAAATTCCTGGTTCCAGAGAATCTGAAAATCTCAGTAGTCCTGACAAAATTAATGATCAGAATTATCATGTATCTCACTCTGATTTTAACTTCAAAGAATATTACACAGAATTTACTGAAGAAATTGTGTCGAACCTTCCTCGCATCTCCGTAGGGGAAGCTTTAGCAGCTGGTGTTGTTGAAACAGATACTTGCTATATATTGATTAACAATAGAAAGATGCAGCTACAGAAAGCTATTGAAGACAACTTAATATCTTCTGATACTAATCTTTCGATCATTAGCAAAAACGAGGTCACTTTGTCAGATGATCAACCCATTAAAATGCCTGCAGAACTGAATTCTGTAAGTATGCATTGTTATTTTGTTGTAATTTTTCTGTATTTTCTCTCTTGGCACTTTTGATTTTATAATTCATTGCACTTTATTTGAAAACTGTTTACTTCCATTTTTTTTTTTTCACTATTGTTGAAGGCAATGGGACTTATGTAATTGAAATCATTTGTAATTATTAGATTTATAAAAGTCTTCAAGGTGCTTTAAAACTTCTTTAAGAAAAGTGAATAAAAGTTTTTTTCCTCCAGAAAATTTACGACTTAAAAATTTTGACTTCCCGATTTTTATCTCAAATTCTCAATTATTTATTTCATTCTACCAAATATTAACTTATACTTTCCAAAGTATTTGAAGTTAATCACTGGCAGAGCATAGACTATATATATAAAAAAGGCAATGAATCTGTGACGCCTATTTACTTATTCAACAATATTTTCCGTATCCATTCTTATTTATCATATTAAAACTTTGTTAAATTTGCTCATTTAAAATTTTCAATTATGAAATACTGGAATTTTTGAAAGAGCACCATTAATCTTTAAGTAATAAATATTTCTTATGTTTAACATTGCAATATTAGTATTCATTCTATTACTTTTACTTTTCTTCAAGCACTGATTAATGTCATGATTCTGTGCAAGTAAAAGGTGACATCGTTTTATTTGTAATTTTTTCATATTTTTCACATTATATCAATGCTGTTTCAGTGCTATGTGTTTTTTTCTGGCATCTGTACTTCCTCATCTATAGCACCTACCTAGTTTCTGCACTGTTAATAATCGTGGAGGTTTTAAACAACGAGGGTTTGATTTCAATTGACAAACGTAATTTTAGTGCTTTTTTAACTGAATTAATGTTATAGTGCTGTTTTCAAAAAAGAACTGTGTTTGGGGAACTGTGTTTAGATCGAGACACTCCGTATAATCTGCATATATGCCAGAGTTGTTTACCGTTTGTTTATTTTTTTCTTTCAAGACTGTTATGTAAGTATTATTATTTAACTTTCATAAAAAAAAGCTTTTGAATTGTGGTCTGTTTGTATTTATTTAATCACATTATCATTCTTTGCATTCAAACCATTTAAATTTAACCATATTTTCTTCTGAAATAATGTGATTAAGATTTTGATGCTAATTTTCAAATTAAGTACTCCTAAAAATTAAGCACAAGATTAAGTGAGGAATGTTTGTAGATATTTTTCAAAACAGAAAATATTATTTGGATAAAATAAAGCAAGATTTTGAGTTCTCAAGTAATTACAAAAATTTTATTTTATATACTTCTTATTACTATTGTCTGTACATATCAATAATTTCAGCTTGAAATAAAATGACGCCATTTAATAATAATTAGACAAATTTTCATTAAAACGCAATGCATATAATCTTGGTCATAATTGTGTTTTAAAATAAATTTATTGACATGGTGCCTTAATGGTTTCTTCTAAATAATTTTTGGAACTACCACTACTTCAGCATTAATTTCGCTGTGAATGTGTTGGATTGAAATTCCCACATGTATATCTAAATTCAGAGAACATATTTTTTGAAAAAAAATTCCTGCAGTTGTGAACTATATATTATGATGTATTCCAGATCATTCTTCTAGAAAACAACCTACTCGTGCAAGTAACTCCTTAATCAGTAGAGAAATTATTTATCAATTTGAAAGTGATATATATTTGCTTTGAAATGGGATTTTTTTCTTGAACACTTGATATTGAATGCTGCTATTTCTTATATCTCTGATCTTTTCTTTTTGCAGGAGAAATTAATTTCTAAAATCAAGTTAAGACATCGCCACAGATATTATATTAATATTTTCTTAATTGCTTCTGTTGAAATTTTCATTTTGAAAAAAAGAAGAATTATTGTAGAATATTAAAGAGAAGAAAGAAAAAAAAAAATTCATATCTGAGAATAAGAATTCTTACAGTTGTTCAAATGAAAAATTCCTCAAATACTTGAAACTGTTTGAAATTCCCAAAACCTACCTGACTAGTTATTTAGCTGACTAGTAATAAAGCTTAACTCTTCACTAGCGGTATGAGAGAAATTTATTACAAAGATAAGATGATGATTTGCTGTGTACTATTAATTTCCTTTTCCATAAAAAAAGTCTACTATGAAATTTATCTCATTTTATTTACCACTTATTTTAACTTATGTATTTTCTTCTGTTTGACTTTCATAATCTAATGGATCTTTTGGTACTAAATGCATCAGTTGTAATTAAACCATTTATATCTTTCTACACCAACACCATATATAGCACACTGACAGTAAAACCATTAGAACCTTGTACTACCTAAATACATAAGGCTTCACACCCATCATGTTAAATGCAAATAAATTATGTGCACATTTTATTAAAAAAGTAACAGTTTTCTAAATTTTGCTAAAAGATTAATGTTATTTATTATAAATATATTTAGAGGTAATTGAATGGAACATTAAAACAAAAGAATGAAGTGTCTATATAGAATGTTAAATGGTCGCTCATCATAAATCTTCTTTGCTTAATTTTTTATATCAAATTGAATGATGCATAATAATGAATTTTTACTTTCTATATAGGTAAAAATAATATATGAATTATTGACAATACTTTCTTGATTAAAAATGTTGATTCATCAAACTGCAAAATAAAGCATTGTAATACTTTCTATGGAGTGTTTTTTGTTCTTTCTTTATGTTTTATTTTGATAGGCCTTAAAGGTATTTTGATTTAATTAGAAATCGTTTGATTTAATTAGAATCCAAAAATTCAAGCTTTAAATAAAATTGAAGCTTGATTTTTTTTTTTTTTAATTGTTAAAATTGACTTTGACTTAAATATGGATATAATTTTTAGAAAGCCCACTTTCGTACAACATATGGAATTTTATTCCCATTTTCATTAAAAAATGAAGCCTTTTTGAAATTTTAACTCTATTCTGCTCTTTGATGTTTGTCTATTTTTAATGTGATTATAAATCCAAATGATACAGAGGTAGACAATGTGGAAATCATGCAAGCTTGTTCTAATTTCTTTGCAGAAGTGTTATTTTCGATTTGTAAATATGCTCAAATATGTCTTGCTAGCATATATTTTACAGTTAAGCATATGGTTTTTGTATTAGATCAAGTAAAAAGAAATAGTATTCATTTGATTTCTCTTACATTTCTAATAATGTTTTAAAATATAGAACATTTATTTCTTTTCAATTTTTGTATTTGATTTACTTTCTATAAAATTAGGTTTCATTTTATAATATGCTTGATTTTTTTTATCCCCCTTTATATTTTATTCGTGAAAATTAATTGTACATTTTGATTATTAACGTGTGAAATGGTCTTCTAATTTATGAGCTTTAACTTGTTACCTTTCTTAGTTATCTCTTTTATCAAATAACTGTGATTAAAAATTTAAACTCTTAATTTTGAATTTTTTTAAAACAAACTACCAACAACCATTCTTAAAATCTTGAGTAGATTTGTACTACACCTTAGATTTATAAAAAGGCTTTTCCTTTTGGTTTGAAAAGGAAATTAAGGAAAGAGGTTTTTTGAAGCACATTAGATTTTATTTTATGCATTCAAGACTTCTTTATCTTTATCAGTATTCTGTAATCTCTTGTGAACATTTAGGTATTTAGATATGCCACTTTTTGTTGTTAAAATGGAGGCAGTGCTGTAATTTTCATAGTGTTTTTTTTTTTTGGAGGGGGAGAGGGTGTTAATGAATTCTCAGTACAAGATTTGTTCCCTTTTTTAATTTATCTTTTAAATGATTTAAAAATTTCACTGGTTAAGCAATTTTTTATGAGTAAAATCCTGATATTCAAAAAAAAGGTTTTTATGTGCTTTTGTTTATACTTGTTTCATGATTTAAGTGGCAATTAACCCTAAACGTTTTTAAAAAGATAACTGCTCGTAATATTTTAATAAGCATGCAAAGGAATATATATGTTTGGAAATGTATTTCAAGCATCATTTTTTGGGATACCCCGGAAAATTTTGTTTCCCTTATAATTGAAAAATGCTGAATTAGGGGGAATAGCTTGATTTTATTTGCATCTACTCGACCTTACCATTCATTCAAAAAATTCTAATTATACAATAAGAGGTACTTTCAAAATTAAGTAAACTGATTTCTTATTAATTTAATTTTCTTATACACAATATGAAGTTTCTAGCGGCTGTATATATATATATATATATAATATAATGACTCGGTTTCAAGCTTTTTATATGGGGTTAATGAACTCGTTATTTCTTTGTTAGATCAAAATGTGTATTTCTAAAATTTTCTCTATAATTTTTAAGGCTGCTGTCGAAGAAAACTATAAAATATGTGAAGAAAATACTAGTAAACTTGAAGCTTGGATGAAAGATATTGAGGATAAACTTGCTGATCTTGGTGTGATTGAAGAACATCTTCCTGGTCTTCAACTCCAAATATCTACTGTAAAGGTAGTTTTTATAATAATTAAGTATTCAGAAGTTTTAAATAGTTATTTAGATTTTTTAATTTTCCTTATTCCTACAGACCGAAATAAAAGATCAATAAGAATATTTTAACTGTTATTGCATTTCGATTTTTATAAAAAAAATTGAGAATTTTTAGTTGTACCTTTAGTAAAAGAAAATTTTGCATTTGGTAGGTCTGTTATATAAAAGAGAAAAAAAAAAACTAGGCGAACTAGCACAGAATTCAACGCTATATTTTATAAATGTTTCTAAAAATCAAATGATATTGCTGTGCAGCAATTCTTTTGGATTGTTTTAATTATTTTATGGAGATAATTTTCTAAATACAGTAAAATTCATTGCATATGTCTAAAATACTGGGATATTATATTCACGGGACAATTTGTTTTTGACATTTCTGAATAAATAAGTCCTTGTTTTATAAATTAGTAAAATAATAATATCAGCAAATGTATCACTCTTGTCTATTATTTTTGGTATAAAACAAAATGTTTTTGGTAAGATTTTAAACAATGTTTTTTGTATTTAAAAAAACGATAAAATCTTTTGTCACTGTCTAGCATTTAATGTTAGTACTGTCGTGTAATTTTTTTTTCTGTATTTACCAACAATTGGGCAATAATCGCTTACTCTAGTATTCTGTTCCCAATGGCATTGCGATTGGGAGGGAGCAAGATTATATATACAATCCAGGTGCTATTTTAGCTGCCTTGGAAAAACAATATGATATCGTTTTTTAAGTTTTTTTCCGTTTCTTCAAAAAAAAAAAAAAACCGATAGAGGGAATTAAAACATTATACCCTGCTCACTATACCTTATTTTTGCTACACCTTTGCCTTTTGGTTGATATGCCAATATTGTTTAGGACTTCTGGTTAGAATATGAATTTCAAATATATTTTGGCATGATATGTTTTAAATTAATGTTTTGCCTAAAGTTATTCTATTTCAGTTTTCATGATTTTCTATTTTACATTTTAACTTAAAAATAACATAAAATATATTTTATAGAAATATATCAGATACTTTGCGATTATTTTAATAGTTTCTCTTACAAGCAAAAATAATTAGCAAATTTTTAAAAATAGGCGTAGAAGTTGTGTATTTTCTTTATTGAAGATTTATATAAAAATATCATTGAAAATTTTAAATATTCAGCAACAAAATAAAAATTCACAATTTTAACTCCCTCGACATTCATCTAAGTATGAATATGAGAAAGAGAAAATCACCTGCTTATGCACTTAATTAATTTATTTTTTATTCTTATTTAAATGAAAATGTGGCCTTTTTTGCCCTCATTGGTTTCGTTTTCATTCATATGGCTTTAGCGTGACTACATTTCTTGATTTAGGTGCTTAAAGAAGAACTTGAAAGTAAACAAAATCTGATAACCACCTGTCTTGATCAAATGCGACAGTTAGCTCAGAGAGGTCTTGAAGTTTTGACTAAAGAAGAAATAAATTATCTACAGAAAAATTTAATCTCGCTTCGAAGGCATTATGATTCTTTAGTAAATGAATGTGATAGATTGCTGAAGCGTCTGACATCGGCTTTTGAAGAACTGCAGAAATATAAGGTATTTGTTTCTGTAATATGATATATTTTTTAGCTAGAAATATACCAAGTTTTATAATAATATAAAATGCTAGTTTATTACTGCCATCAATGTATGATTGTTTGTTTGCTTTTATAGAAAATCCCATGCATAAAAATGACATCAATTTTAATTTGGTGACACAACTTAAAATTTTGATGTATTAATTAAATAATATTGATAGAAAAGTAATATATTTAATAAATGATGTAGATTTTAAGCATAAACAGTATTATTTTTGTTATTATGTATCCGTATTTTTCATTCATTATAACTCTGGCTTGCTTATCAATAATATCTGGTTTTCTAAGTTATATTTCTATTAAAGGCATTAAATAAATTTTTTATCACGAAATTTTTCTTCAAAACACATTCATTAAATTTGTTGAAATTTTCCTGATTTTATATATTTTATATTACATAATTCTCACTATTAACTGAAAAAGAATAACAGAACAAAAATAATAATAACAGAATAAATTGATTATGAGTAGCTGAAAACTGTATAAAATTTAGCGCATATTTTTGTTTTATTTCCTATAGTATAATTCAATGAAATTGTGATTCTAAATTTTGTAGTCAGAAGTCAAAAGTCTAAAAGAATGGTTAAATACAGCACAGAGAGAATTCTTAGTAATACAGTCATCGATGGGGGCCTTAAATAAATTGGAAAGCAAATATGAACACATCCGTGTAAGTACCGTAATTCAATAAAAAAATTTATTCAAAATGTTGTATTGTTTTCATATGAAATATTTGTATTCATGAATTCAAATATTGGTCTTTTTTCTCTTCTGTATATTTTGTTTCTTTTAAAGTTAATTAAAAATTTCTTGTTTTAGCATAATTTTTACTTCTGTCAGAACAAAAAATATGCACTTAAAATTGTTTTTCAATGTTTCAATTTCTTATATTTTTCTTAGTCTTTTACAAGTGATGTTATTGCACATCAAGCTGATCTCCGATTCATAACCATGGCTGCTCAAAAATTTATTGCCGAATCACAGGTATGAAATCTCTTTATTACTTTATACTATATTTTCTTAATAGCCCTGGTCCCTTTATAAAAATCTTTTTGCTCACATTTTTAATAGATAAATAATAATAACAATAATGTGTTAGATGAGAAATATAATAATGTTTCATAATAGAACTTTTTCTAGTTAGAGTACCATAAAATGTGAATTTTTTGAAACAAATTAATGACTGTTTCCTCGATTATGGTTACACATTTAATTATCATTGTATAATACTGAAATTTCGAATGTGCTTTATTCTTAGTCCTGCATTTTTTTTATTATTGCAAATCACACACAATGACTTAGAAATGGGAAGATTCTCAAAGTCAAATTAGTACATTTGTTTCATTTTTTAGAGACAAATATGGTAAGAAATCAAATTACACTTTTCTTTGGATGTCATTTATTTGTGCTGCTATTTGACAAATTTTAATAGAAATTAAAACATATTTATTATATCAATATATAAATATCTTGTTTCAGGATTACTTGAAAGCTCTTAATACTCTTCGTGTAAATCTACCTGAAAAATTGCCTGCAATTAAAGCATCAGAAAGTGAAATAAAATCCGAGGTTCAAGAAGTTACTAATGTTTTTCGAAATTTTCTGAATGAAGTTACTAGATTAAGTGACAATTATGCTGTAATTTGTAGCAAGTACCGTTCCTATGTTGAAGTAGCTGAAAAGGCCAAAATTTGGATTTCTGATGTCAAAAAATCCTCTAAAACAGTTATTAAAGAACCTGTAGCTGACGAACCATCTGCTGTTCAAGATCAATTAGACAAGATAAAGCTTATTAATATGGAAGTTGTTGGACAGGGAAGGATAGTTGAAAATGTTTATCAGGCTGTAAAAATCCTTACAGATACTGCAGAAAATTGCAACATTGCTCCTGTTGAAGCAAAGGATATTGAAAATACTTTAAACAAACTCCAAGAGGATTATTCTGAACTTATTAATTCTATTGCATCACGCATTAAAGAATTACAGATTGCGCTTATTCATTCACAAGATATTCAAGGTGGTTTAGATAGAATTATAAAATGGTTGGAAGAAACTGAAACTGCTTTGAAGCTCCATAACAAACCTGTCAGTTTGATAATTGAAAAATTGGAAGCACAGGTATTTATTCTTATAATATATGTTTGTCATTAAAATTTACTCTTTAGAAATAATTCTTCAAATAATTCACACAAATATTCTTAATTTTGTGTGTTTTTGTAAATTATTTTTTTAATTTATTTTTTATAGGTGCAAGAATATAAAATTTTGAAATCTGATATTGAAAACCAGAAGCAGAGCATAGAAATGTTGACTTTCAGTGCCAAAGAGATTTCAAGTGATGCAAATCCAAAACTTGCTAAAAAAGTGGATACAAAATTAAGTGACATATCTCAAAGATTTGATAAACTATGTGAAAAGATTTCCAAGAGATGGACTTTATTGGAAGAAGTAATTATGTTCTCTATTTAATTACTTTTTTAATGATTTGAGGATGTTAGTGGTTCTTCCAAAAATATGTGGACAGGAATGTTTCTTTCTTGCTTTTATTTTATGAAGGATGGATAAAAATAGGATTTAAATATTTTTTGGTCAATGTTATGGTTATATTATAAATATTACAAGGGCTAAATACATTGTTATATAAGTATATCATAATTTGAAATTTAAATTTTATATAGTTTAAACTTTTTCAATGAAAAAATACCCACTAATATAAAACATTTCTTTTCTGTTCAATTACCCTTGTTTATTCAAATATTTGTCATGCAAAAGATTTTTCTAAAAAAATAATTTTTCCTGCTTTTTATAATTTATATTTTGGATTAATGACACTAAGATAAGTAGAGACCATATATTTTGATACAGTTGCTTTTTTAAATAAAAAATTTGACTTAAGTTATTGCTTGTGATGTGAATTGTTCTATAATGTTTATTATATATAATTAATTAAATCCTTAAAATTCAGTTGGAAGAGTGATACATAAAAAAATCATTATAGTACAATTTGTATCCTATGCTATTATATAAGTACATAAACTTTCTTAAAGGTAATTTAAGAGATGCTTTTTTTTTTCACGTCTTCTTTCAGAATTGTCTAGCATTTTCTTGTCGATTATTTTTCGGTTGGGAAACAGCTTTAGTATGTATAACTGTAGGGGAGATGAAGATTTTTTTCTTTAAATTTAGCATTTCAGATTTTTCAAATTTCTCGTAATGAAGTCTTAAGATATTAGCAGTTTTCTGATGTATAAATAATTATTTATGAGTTGAAAATTTTCAGGATGTAATAGGAAATACAATTTTGCACATTTATGTCTGTATGTTGTGCATTGGTTACTTTATGGCATGCTATGCAGCACTATTAACAGTGGCGGAAAAGCCCATTTGCGATAAAATTTTCTTCATATTTTCTTGACCACAACCATTGTTTGTAAAATAAATATACATATGTTATTCCTTCAATATAAAGTCAAATTTCTTATGATTGTATATTGCTGGGCTAAGTCCGCAATCGTATGCTCAGTTTTATTGATTTTCTGGTTTACATATCTACCTTATTAATTTCAAAAGGAATTCAATTTTTTTTCTGTTACATCTTCTGAAGTATTAATTTTCTTTAACTGTTTAAATAAGCTAACTAAAAGCCGTTGAAGCTGTTTCAATATATGTTAACTAAAAGCATAATGAACACTTTTCAGTGTATTGCCAAAAAACATATCAATCCTTTTGTAGAGAATTAAATTTTTGGATAATTTTACTCTTCGGTATTGAAATATTTGAAAATTAGCATTGTTTTGTAGATACGTCTTTATAATATTACTTATTTCAATGCAGGTATCTGAAAGCGTCCATGCTTTTCAAGAAATGAGTTTACAGCTTGATGAATTTTTCTCTGCTACTATGGAACGCATTGAAAGTATTGACAATGTTCACCGAACCGATGTTGATGGATTTTCATCAATCATTGAATACATTTTAAATCAGCGTAATTCTAAAAAAGATGACTTCGAACAACTGTTAAAAATTGGGAAAAGGCTTGTTGAAAAGAAAGATGTGTCTGATGCAAGTTTAGTAAAAGATAAAATTAGAAGTTTGGAGGAACAATGGAAAAATATTGGAGATTTATTAAATGAAAAGAAGCAGTTGGGAAAAACTAGATCAGAGCAGTTAGCAGCTTATGATACCCTACGTGTTAAGATTTTGGACTGGCTGCTAAAAATGGAAAGAGATTTTGAAAAGTTAGAGCCAGTAGCTCTGGATCAAACTGTTTTGAAGAAACAAGCCACAGAAGTGCAGGTATGTAAATTTTGTTCATGAAATCGAATATTTTGCTATATTTGAAAGTCTTTAACTTCTTTTCCATTCAAAAAGCCATTTCGAATACAGAAATATTTTGAATATTAATACATTACTTTTTTAAAAAATGTTTCATTACCCTAAATGCATATGCGCATGTTGAATTGATAATTTCCAATAAGCAATAGAAGCTCAGTAAAATATGTAAAATTCTAAATTTGTAATGAAATAATTTTAATTTTCTAAATGAAGAAGACAGTCTTCAAGAATGTACTAACTATAAGCTATCTAAAGTCATTACTCACATATGAGTCACAACCAGATTTTCATAACCTGATTTAGGATCAGATCTATATGTTTAGCTTGTTCCTTAGTAGATTTCATATTTTTGTGTTGTTTTGAATTAAACCTTCTCAAATAATAACTGTATATTTGCATGAAATACTGGAGAGCAGAATGAATAAGTTTCAGTGCAAATTATTAATCAAACAATATTGATTTTTAAGTTTCTTTAAAAACTAAGCTTTTTATGAATTAATGTAGTTCTTTTGAGATTGAAACATTTCCAGAGTAAAAATGAATTATAATGAATGATACAAAATGATCTTATCATTGATATTTTGTCTGTTAAATTAAATATAAATGAATTGTGACAAGTTTTTAAATGATTCTTAGGCTTTATTCTTTTTTTTTTTTACAGCATCTTTTAAAAGAACATACAGATTATTCATCGACTGTTGAAAAAATTAACGATTTAGGAGTTTCTTGTGAATCTGTGATGAAATTGGATAGTTCCAAGGGAAAATCCAGTCCAATGAAAAAAGCTCCCAGTCCTACTCGAAAATCTCCTTCAAGTAAGTTCTTGACTATGTGAGATAAGGGATGTTGTTTTTATATTTAAAATTGAAACTACAATAAAACCATTCTAAAATTGGTTAGGATTAGATATATTTCTGTTATTTTCTTTATATTGTTGGCTTTGATGTAAGTGACTTCTGAAATAAACAGGAAATTAAAAATACTAATGATGTGTTTTTTTTAGAAACAAGGTTTTACTTATTTTAATGCAGACTTTTTTTTTATTAAAAAAATGCAGTTTACAAAGTTGTTAAATGTTTATGTTTTTGATGATTTTCTATTTAAGCCTTTTTTTAAACTTGTTTCTAATTGCTTGCATTAATTTTTAGAATCTAGATCAAATGAAAACTTTTCAGTTTCTCCTGTTAAAAATCAAGTTACCACACAAAGTCCTTTATCAACAGTTTCAAGTGGATTTAGTAGTAGACGAAGTTCTACCGACAACATCGGTGTTTTTGATGGTATGGCCTTAATTTGTATTCACTGAACAGTTTTCATATATTTCAAATATCCCATGAAAAATTATGTTACATGAAAGCAGTTATCTGTGCATTTGTTTTTATCTCTGTAAAAGTAACTGATAAGTAATGTATCATATCATTTATCGTAAAGAATCTGGAAAAATTTAAACCCTCAGTGACTTATGTGACAACTTATTCATGCTACATCATACATTTTTAGATTAGGTTTTAATTTAAAAATTTTATCACCATCATTTCCCATTATTGCTACTGCATTTCATAAAAGTTGAGAAAACGGAACAAAGTGAAAGGAAATGAGGAAATCGTTTTCTTGATTTGCATAGGTCTTTTTTTCCTTGTTTTATTTTGTTCATATATATATATATATATATATATATATATATATATATGTAATTCTGATTTTGTTTTCTTTGGAACGGTGTACAAATATATAAAAACTTAGAATTGAAACAAATTCTCGCAAGGGATTAAATTTCTCAGAAAATTGTGTTGCTTTAAACATGAATTACTAAAAGCCGTAATTTTGTCTTATGTTTTAAAATTCACATTATTAATTATTACATCTTCTGGGGCAATTATATTTTTTCTTGCAAATAACTATATGATAAAATAATAATCAGTATTTAAAATTTAGTTTAATCAATTGAATATAACTGTTGATGCTGAAAAATAGATAAATGTGTCATGTTAAATACCTAGTACAATTCGATCTGGATGTTTGTTCCTATCATTATTTTCTAATCGTTTGTAATTTTAATATGGATTTTTTTAATGTATTGGTGAAGAATTAAACTTTTTGTGTTTATCGGTTACATACTTGACTCACTCAAAGCAATGTTAATCACTTATGGTTAATGACTTATCATAAGTAATGAATTATAAAATTCTGTGAAGATATTGCTAAAGCAATATTTGCAGTTAGCATACTCTATATGTGTCAGTAATGCATCTTGCATGTAAAAACAAAAGGAAATTATAAAATCATAAAAAAGTGTTGTGAAAACTTCAAAGTGGACATTTTTCTTCGACAAATTTTTAAATGATCTGCAAACAAAGCATATCTTAATTGGAAAACAAAACGAACACTTAAACTAAAGAACGGTAGCACTTCCACAAAATTTAAGATTTTGATGGTGCCTTGGGTATAATAATGTTTTATCATTTATACATTGCACCGCTTATCGGGAATTAAAACTGACCGATTCAATGCTGTACTCAAAATAGTACTATTCCTGAAAATATGCTAGCATTTAAAGAGTATGGCTACCTCTAATTTGTTTTTGAGGAGTATAAATGGTTCCAGTGACATAACTCATATCGGTACTGCACTGTTGTATGATTAAAAGAATGACGTTCTTCTTTACGATAATACTTTTTCCCGTCCGTCACCAGGAAATCCAGAAAGTGGTGTTATCTAACCTGTATGATTAAAATCATTACAAATCGGAAAGATCAGTTTGAGAATCGTATTTTTGCTGATGGTGTTGAACCCCTCATACAGTCAACAATTGTATAAAAAATTGTGATTTGTGATCTCATACTGTATAGGCATGTTTTTACTTATTCTGATATTCTGCTTCAGAAAATCCTTAACACAATCCGTCTGCCGAGAGAACAGTTAAACCGTACATCACGCCTGGGGCATTTAAGACTGAATTATAGAATCTGAAATTGATGTCTCATAACTTTATTTTCGAATAAATTTATCTGCTCTTAAATCAATCTCAAAATATGAAATATTTTGAAATTATTTGACATGGAACCTCGCATCATTTGCGAAAGAGATCTCGCTGAGAGACAAGTGGGCGAAAGTTACTGCTATTGTTCTACTTCTCCATATTAATAATCACCACTTTAATAACTATGATAAGGGCTACTTGAGATGCAACCAAGCTTAACTCTAAAATCTGATTTTATAAAAACAAATGAGATACTTATAAATATATTTAAAATAACAAGATCTATTTAGTAAGTCATATCATGTGTAAAAAATTTTTTCATTGTATATATATTTATTCTTCTGTCTTCCTTCACAGATATTACACCCATTCAACAACAGTTATCTGAAATCAACGACCGATACAACTGCTTGGGTGTTAAAATTTCTGAGCGTAACCAAGAAATATATACTGTAACGGAAGAAATTCATTCATTTTACGCTATTATAAAGGAATTAACAGCATTTATAGAAGGAAGACAGAAACGACTTCCGAAAGAAAATGTACTGCTTGCAAAAGGAAGCATTGACAATCATATTGCTAATTTGAAAGTAAGTTGAATATCTATCCTGTTATAATAAATAATATATTTGGTTATTTATCCTTCTGAAAATTTAGATTTGTATATATTAGGCATTAAGGATGTATATTTTAATTGATTTTCGCAGGAAATTCAGAGAGAAGTTCTTGAAAAGCAGCCTGAATTGGACAAACTTAAAATGAACATTCTTTGCACTTTGAGTAGAAGGAAAGCAGCAAAAGCTACAGATTTACAAGAAGAGTTGCTTGATATTGGTATTTAATTTTTTAAATCTATTAAATTATATATTGTTTCCTATTATGCATTTCATTTTTTTTCTCTGAAAGGTGGATACTTTATTAAAAACTGGAATTAATGCATTCTTATTTTATTGAAGAATATGTAAATCAAATTAAATATTGGTAATGCTTCTCTCATATATTTACATAGCTAATATGCATTGCATGAGTTTTTGTATCATATTTACATGTCTTTTTTTTAATTATTAAATTGGGTAAATATTCAGTTTTATTATATTTTCTTAAATTGGGCTTTAATCCTTTTAATTATAGAGAAAAAGTGGAATTCCCTTTCAAACAATATCAAACAAATTCTTACCTTCCTGCAAGATTTAAAAGAATTTCAAGACTCTCAGCAATTGATGCAGAATTGGTTAACACAAAAAGAGAAAATGTTTCAAGTATTAGGGCCTATTGCTTCAGAGCCACGAATGGTTACATCTCAAGTTCAGCAAGTACAGGTATTTAAATAGACTGCTTTCTTCCAAATGCATGCTTATTTTGAAATATGTACTGTAATTTAATCAAATGTTTGAATTAACAATTAATTGTAATAATAAATGAAAGAGGATGTAACTGGAAAAATATTTCAACATTGGGTTACAAATTTAGGTTAAAAAGCACTTGATAGCTTGAAAATCACTCTTCAGTTCTTAACTTTTTAAAAATTGTAGTTATTGCAGAAACTTTCTGTTAAAAAGTTGTATGTCATGATGAAAGGGTAATTCTCCTAATTTGAAATTTTTTTATCACCCATGATGGCTTGCCTTTCCAGAATAATAGAAAATTCCATCCAAATTATTTATTTAGAGCAGATAAGTCTACATACATTTGGAACTTTGCAGTTAAACTCTAAATAAATCAGAGTTAAATATAAGAGCAGCGAAACAAGAATTAAGATACAAATGAGTCAGTCACATACCTGTTTAGCTCTCTAGCTAAACAGGTATGTGACTGACTCATTTTATTTAGTGAGCACATGTATATATAGGATACAGAATTGCTCATGGCGCCATCTATTGGCATATTGTATTATTAAAACTACCATTTTAACGAACTCATTATTAATAATTTTTTCCTTATGTATTTTCAAAATGAAATTAATCTATATAAATAAAAGCTAGTGTTTGTCTGTATGAATCTTATGCACTGCCGTATCGCTCATCCGGTTGCGATAAAACTTGGCCAATGCATTACTTGCACTTATCGATGGTTATAGGCATAATAATCTAATCTATAAAAAAATATTTTATAGATTAGATAATCATACAGTTTTGTTAGAGAGCGTGCGGGAAAGCTCTAGGGGAACCAATCCTATAAATTTTAAATTCTTTTTTACTATCTCTTCCAGAAATATTAAAGTTCAAAAAACTTTGCACACTGTAAACTTTAAAGAAAATGTTAATTCAACTATATAGACGATTTTGGCGTAAATATGTTTTCTGTGTACGTCAGTTTTAAAAGAAAATGTTTTATCACATTTTCTAATATTAATCTTGAGAATTCTGAAAGAATATTAAACGAATCACGAAAAAAGAATATCCCGAAAGATACAAAAAAAATTATTCCCGTGCAATTCTCAAAAAACACCAAGCAATACAATTCTAAAAGAATGCACCAATCTATTATACAAAAATGAATTTTTGTTTATTTGTACCGTGTATGCTGCCGTACTATTTAACAGATTTCAATGTAATTAGTCAACTCATTTCTTGCGCCTTTACGAAAGGTTATAGACATTGTTCAGTTATTATATCTGTTATATAAAAATGAATTTTTGTTTGTTTGTATCTTATGTGCTGCCGTACTGTTCAACCGATTACGATGAAACTTGGTAAACCTATTGCTTGCACTTCCATAAAAGTTATATTTTAAAATTGATAATTGACAAAGGCATTCGGCACATCCCATTAAGTGTATCTACTAACGATATTTCGATTATACAAATGTATATCATGTTGATTGCTTCGACAAAAAATATTTTCCCAAACGTTCTCAAACGTGTTGATTGCTTCTCAAACAAACGAGGAACGACAAGGGAGCATTAAAACAAATCGTTTACAAATGGCAAATTCACGAGTTTCAGAGTCTCAAGATCAACACGAAGCAAGAACCGAAATTCAACGTTTACATGTTACCTGATCACGAGTATCAGAATCAAAAGACCAATATGAGGCAAGAAGAGTGACAACTATCCTTAAAGGAACGTTGAATGGATGTGCTCACTCTACACATTACTATTATTCCCACCGTTACTCCTTTTCATTTCAAAGACTGCAGTTCCCCATTCGACGCATTCTCAATTAACATCAACAAAGCGCTGGGTCAGTCAATTCAAGTGCACGGACTGAACCTAAAAAAATCCATGTTTTTCACATAACCAGTTGTATGCTAGATGCTTACGAGTCGGACAGTCAGGAAATTTATTTGTTTCTGCTGAAGAAGAAAAAACAAAAAAAGGACTGCCGACCCTAAAATTCATGAATAATAAAGTAAAAAATAAATTAAATAGAATAAATATATACGCTTCTCCTTTAAATAGCATTTAATTTTAATGAATGTATTCAATGTCGATAAGAAAATAAATATTATTCTTTCTATCACTCCTAATTAAACAAATTAGCTATTTTAAACAACATTTCTGAAATTATTTCTGCGGCAGCAACGCATCGAGTACCAGCTAGTGATATAATAATTCAACTCTGCCAATAAGTAAATCAGGAATTAAAGCCTTCAAGATTAAAAATTCAATAATAAACATGCACACAAAAAGGAATATTTCTGTTATGCGCTCGTCAAATGTGAATAATTTCTCTACATCAATTGTTCATCAAATAGCAGATGAAAACAATTCACGTAAATTTGACACTTAAACTGAATTAAACTGATCGTAAAAAATGCAAATGGTGATATCTTGGTATCTTTTACACCTTTCAAATCAAATGTGCTATTTGAAGCTAATGGGAACCTAATCAGAAAATAGAAAAGCAAAATATTTCTTCCTTCATATTAATGGACATTCATTTAGCCAGAAACATTAAATAACCAATTAAACGAATCAATAATTTAAAGTGAACTAGTTTTAAAATAAAGTTAGAGATAGGAAAAACTTATTGAATAAATTAAAGTAATGCAAAAAAAGAAGAAAAAAAAAGAACGGAGAGAAAGGCATATTTTAAAAATGTAATTTTATCAACACGCTGCAGCCTTATTTACGATAACCCCTTATATGTGTATTGGTCTATGTAGAACATGAAGAAGATTTAGGTATTCACTTAGATAAGCACCGTACGCTAAAATGAAATGTAGTATTTCTTTATTACATATTGGTAGTTTGTTTTTAATGCTGGAAGTATATTTTAGTCCCTGGCCCCTTGCATTAGAGTCTGCAATATCATTGCCACTTTTCTAAGGTAATTCTTTTATTTTAGAGTTTCAGGTATTTCTTGAAAAAAAATTATATGTGTTTGTTATACGAATTCGAAATTTGTTTCATTTATTTTATGAAAATGTATAGCATAATGAAAATTCAGATTATCAAATATTTATTTTATGTTTAAAGTTGTTCTGTCCTTTCTTACTACCAGAGCAAGCTTATTCTAAGAAATATTTAGTAAAAAATTCTGCTTCCTTTGAGTTTTCTTGCGTAGTACAAGATTAGATGAAAAAATCAGATTTTGATTTATTTTTTTTTAGGTTATGAGGGACGAGTTTACATCGCAAAAGTATTTAATTGATCGTCTGAATGATTTATCAAAGATTATTGTATTGCATTTACAAAATACCGGATCAAGCACTGCAAAAATCAATGAACAAATGGATATAATTCAACAACAGTGGAATGCTATGTCAGGAAGATTAATCGACAGAGAAAAGAGTTTAGAAGCAGCTAGTAGTATTGTTAAAGACTTCCACAAGAACTTGTCTGAATTGCAAGGGAAAGTACAGCTTGTTAGTGATAAATTCGATGCTTTGGAAGAAAAAGAAATGACCTTAGAAATCCTTCTCAAGAAACTTTCGGTACGGTATTTTTATTTATGTTCTAATTAGATTTCATCTTGAATATTCGGCCATTGTTGTAGGTTGAATTTCAGGTTGTTAAAGGTTAAAAGTAGATGCAAATTAAAAAACTGATTTTGAGGAATTTGTTGTAGAATTTTTTCAGTCTTTTAATTAGAACTGAACATTAAAAATTTGTAAATTTGATCTTATTTAAAATGTGTGCTGGTCCCTTTCGTAAGTTATGAAATGTTTGATGATTCTGCACATCTTATTTTAAATAAATTTCTTATCATGTTAGCTCCATAATTTGTTATAAATGCTTTGTATATAGTGGACATATTGCTGGTATCTGTTCATTCATTTGTATTTACAAATAAATTAAGGGTTAATTTTTCTATATAATTCTGATTAAATCGTTTCATTTTAATGTTTTTGTACAGAAAGTGTTTATACCCAGGTAGAGAAACTAGTTGGAATTTTAAATTTTATTATTTATTTAAATTATGCTTTAAAATATTTTTTTACTAAATGCCCTTTGAATTATCTATATTTTCATTTGATTATTACTTAGACAATTCCATATTTATTTGATTTATTTCTTGCACTGATTTTTTTTTTTAAATACACCGAGTCTGAAAAATTCTTTGAATGGTAATGCCCAAATATAACCATTGTTTTGCTTCATGCTTAAGTTTTCTTTTGTGTCAATTTTTTAACTTGAAATTCATCACACTGACATTATATTTCGCATCTTATTCTGGAATTCATAACAGAATTATCAGTTTTTTAATTGATATGAAGTTACTATGTTTAAAACTGTTTATTAGCTATATTATATGTTAAGAACATGTTATATTATATACTAATATAATAGTATGTTATATTATTTAACGATTTCTATAAAATATCATTAAAAACCTTCTTTTAACCATCTGCAGTGTTATATATTCCATTATAATTTTCTTTCTTGTAGGAAATAGAAGAAGAACTAGATAAACAGAGACCTTTACTTGCTGACGCTCAAAGTTTCTGTGAGCAACTTTGTGATGTACTAACAGATTCTGCATCAAAAACCGAGATCAAGTACAAAATCAGTCTAATAGAGAAATCTTATGGGAACCTCAAGAAAAAAATCGGTACAAGAATCTTTATTTGATCACTATTTATTCTGTAATATATACTTAAGTAAAATTATGCTGCAAAATTTACTTTAAAAATTAATTGAATACTCTTCAAAAGTTCAATATATAATTTATTCTCAGTTTCGTGCTCCAAATTTTAAAAACTGTTTACATGATCTAAAAATTAGCTTTGCATTTATAAGTACTATAAAAATGAATTGCTTTATTCTTATATGCAGATAATAAAAAAGCTGAGGTTGAATCATCTTTAAAAGAAGATAAAGTATTTTTCAAAGTATGCGAAGAAATAAGTTCATGGTTGAAGACTACTGAAACATCATTTTCTCAGTCTGGCCCAATCTCTGCAGATTTATCAAAGTTATTAAAGGAGAAAGAAAATTATGAGGTAGGAAGTATGATGTAAAATATCAAATAATCAGTTACATAAGCTTTTGTGAAGTAAAAAGATTTAGATTATATATGATTTTATGCATTATTTTTAATAACTAAAAGAATTACTTGTCTTATATTGATTATAAAATGAGTATAAAAGTAATATATGCTATAGTAATTTACCTAATGTTACAATGTGGTAGTTTACAAAAAAATATTTTTAAAATTTTGCTTTTGTTCATGTATGATTGTTTAACCATTTGCTTTGGTGATTTAGAGAATCATAATTTCATTGGATTCGTTTGTAATTTTTTAAAAAAATTATTAAATATTAAATCAAAGATGCTTGTTGAAATTGCTTTCTCAAGTTATTACTTTGCTGTGTTGTATATTGCAGAAGGAAAAGGGGTGGGGGATAAATGACCGAACACTGATCTATAAAGCACCATGAAGATAGTATTTCTGCATATATGTTTTTGAAAACAAGTGAAAGAATAAGGTCAGGGAAGGAATTGAAGTTTGTTTCACGCATCTCTAACTTTTTCTGATGAACCTATATTTGTAAAATTATCAATTTCAGTTGATCGTGAAAAGTATCCGAATTTTATATCAAGAAATTTTTTTAAGTAGTGAATAAATGCAGTAGAGCAAAAGGAGTAGAATCGAGATTGCATTAATTATGCTGTTTTGCAACCTTTTTAAAAAAATGTTAAATGCATTTGAGTTGGTTACTTAATACTTCTTGTATTCATGTAAGCTCACTAATGTTCTTTTTTCAGAGCTTCTATAAGGATATTATGAATAAAGAACACGAAGTTTATTTGTGTTTGAGCAAAGGGTCTGATATGGTAAATAAATTGACAGGCAAACAAGAATCATCCTTAAAGGCAAAATTGGATTCCATTAAAAAGCAGTTTGAAAAGATAAAGAAGAACGCCATTGACAGGTCTGGTGATCTTATTAATTATTTTCTTTGCTCTCTGAAGTTAAATGAAATATTCCAAGTTTAGTGTATGCAGTTAAGTCGTTTAATATAAAGGTAATTTATAATCACATAAATTTTTCTGTTGACATTTTACCTGTATATCAAATATTTTGTTTTAACAAATCCATAGCTGTATTTAAACCTTATAATGAAACACTGCATTTTCAACTCTTGTATTTGGATATGTAATTTGTATAAGTATTATGTATTATTATTTAGAATCAATGCATTTGATGAAGCAGAGTGCGGTTATTGTGACAAAATAAGTAAAGGTTCATGAGATTAAAAAATAAATAAATATTAAGTATTTAAAATTTAGTAAATTCAATCTGAGTTACCGAAAAACGGACAAACAAGGCATATCAAAATCCATTCCTCTTATTTTGTAGAAAATTTTCATTAAATGTAAATTTACATAAATATAAGAATTCACAAATTTGCATAATATTTCTACTTTCGGAATGACCCTGTTACAATCAGAAATTAGTCTTGATTCAGCAGCTATCTCGTTGCTACTCAACATAGCATATTATTAGATGAATGTTTTTATTTACGATTTTAGAAGCGGAAATTTAATCTTGGAAGTTTAACAAAAAGTAAATACAAAACTGAAGATACAAAAATAAAGTTTTACTTAACAATACTTGAACGAATAATTCTGTTGATGTTGATGAAAATATTTTGTAAGAAAATGTTTGTGTACTTATTAGTATTGTTTTTTGAATTCTTGAGACTATTTTGCATGAATTTTTTAAAATTTATTTCTGAAATTCGAATGGAGCAAAACTTTGTTTCATTATAATATAATTATATTTTCCTTTGTATTAATAAATTCGGATTCATAATACAAAATTATGATTTTAGTTTTTTTCATATGATTTTAAAAATTTTCATTTGTCTAAGGGTAGTTTTATTTATAGGTGTTATATTAAAATTTCATTAAATGATATATTAAAAGATGATGATAAATTAAAATAGGGTAATTCTATTCTCTAGAAATTTAGGAGTTATTTTTAAATGATCACTTTTGCACACCAACTGAATCATCTTATATATTAAATAAAAGTATTACACCTACTCATAGCAGAAATGATTTTATTTTCATATGTGCCGTAAGGTTTTGTGGGAATATTAAGATGATTCAGATTCTAATTTATTTCAGCCGATCTAATGCTTAAATTCATCTGTTATTTTTGTGAACAATGGGATTAATAGTATTTTTAACTACAAAGGGTAGATTTTTTAGCTTAAATTTGGAATGCGATGATAATTTCTTTATATTTTGAGTAAAAAAGAGATATTCTATTTGACATCCTTTTTGATTATAAGTGAAAAAATATTCAGTCGTAAGTACATAGTTTTTAACTGTCATTTTTATTTGTTTTAGGCACACTAGTCTTCGTAGTTGCTATGAAAACTGTAAAAAGTATCAGTCTGCTGTGGATACCTTTATTCCTTGGCTCCAAGATGTTGAGGAAAGATTTTATCATATAAAACCATCAAACTTAAGGCGTGAAACATTAAGCAAACAGTTAAAAGAAACACAGGTAATTACTAGTGAAATTAAAATTGCAAGACTTGTATGACTAATTTATATGAACATTTTTACATTTCAATGTTGTAAATGTATTATTTGTGTTATATTGCTTTTAAATCAGTATCAGCTACATATATATAATACTAGCCGCCTTTGGCTACCAGCTGGTTCGCCATGAGTAATGCGTTCTAAAATTTTCAATTAAATCACATATTCATTAGCCAAAATTTAAGAAATAGTTAAAGTTAAAAGATCAGTTATTAGTAGTTAAAAAGTCGGTAACTTCATTCGGAAAAACTTTTTGAGTTTAATGCTCTAGCAATTTATCGATTATACTTCCAAAATATTAAAAATGTTTTTTCGGTGATATTGCCAAAATGTCAAATATGTTTTTTAAAGAAAGCGAAAAGGGAAAAAATTATTGAATTAATGATACAGATATTGCAAACGATTATAGAAATATGCCATTATGTCGGGATTTCAATGCATATCCTGTCTAAATTCAATCAGGTTTACTGTAAATAAAGATAATTTATGGAATTAATGATATAGATATTGCAAACAATCATAGAAACCTTTGCTTTGCATTTATTTTTTTAGAAAATATCACATTTATATTTTTTATTTTATCCAGTCACGTGCTAAAAGTTGCATATCTTTAGATTTGATTTGAGATGATAATTTTTTTTTTAATTTGAACTTCCGTCATTGTTTTCTTTTATTTTATCCAGTCACGTGCTAAAAAAACATGGTTAAAATATTTCTTTAAAAATTTGTTAAAAATAGAATCTTGAATTATGCATTAAAAGACTGATACCATAAGAAAGCTAATTTTTTTATCTTTAAACTGATGTAAAAATCGTGTTTATGCGATAATATTTTCGGAAGTTATAGCGGAAAAACGTCGAAATTTCGCTTAAATTTTAATTAATTCAAATTCTAATTAAAAATTCGAAAAAAGGGCTTCGAGGTGCACATTCCCGACCTCCAAGGTATATGTGTACCAAATTTGGTAGCTGTAGGTCAAACGGTCTGGCCTGTAGAGCGCCAATATACACACATACAGTGAGCTTTATTATAAATATAGATAACTTTTTTATCAGTATCTAAAAATTCTTTTAAGCGGTTTAAACACTCATGCAATGTTATATACAATTAAACCTCCTCAGAGTTATTTAGCATACTTTTTAAGATAGTTATTCTTTGGTTTTTATTTATCTATTTATTTTTGTAAACTTTTCGAATCAGTCAGGGCTGTTCGTTTTAAGATCCTGGGGCCTAACATTTTCCGTTGAATATACTTCACTAAGGGCTGGTACGCAGAAAGATGAGCAGTTATTACGCCTCCTAATCCACAAATGTTAATGCTTTTGCTAAATGTAAACTTGTCCTTTTTACATCTTTCATCTCACCCATTTTTTTGACAAATAAGCAAGGCATGTGCAAAAAGTGAAGGATATCCGTATATGAGAATGAACAGTAGCTACTTTAATGATAAAAAAAATTTAGAGTTAAAAACAACAACGCCTTTGTTTAAGGAATTATCATTACGTTAACGAGGTAAAAAAATTTATTAGTTCCATAAGCAGTTGTGGAATTGAAAATCAGACAACGCATTTGATCACTGAACTCTGTTGTTGTTGTTGCGACTTATGGCGCTTTACATGCTCTCCGAAAATTGTCTGTCACCTTTTTAAACCGAGGGACAGTCTTGTTTTTTCAGTAGTGCCAACTAATCTTTACGACTTAGCTACTTCAGGCGTAACATTCGCTTGCACAACCCCTTTTTACGGTGGGGACTCATTCACACACCTTACAGATAGAACACAGAAGAAGAACCATGCTTGAATCGGGAGAAGGGACGCCTAGATCAAATTTAAGACGCGCTACCCCTTTCCAGGACGCCGGCCTCACTGAACTCTAATTGATTTAATTGTCCGCGTTAAGTGACTGGATCTGAAAATGGTGTTTTTGGTGCGACGATGGAGGATGAGGGTGGCTATTTACTCTCCTGCATATATATATATATATATATATATATATATATATATAATCTAAAACAATAAATTAACATAATTTATTCCCAATCCTAGAAATATGTTAGAAAACTCTGAGATGAAATATTTGTAGCAACCGTGAAAACAATTCGAGTTTCTTCACAGCAGTGAAATATATTTTTGAGAAATAAGTTAAAAAATATTTTTAAAAATTGATTGAAAATAGATAAACAATTCTACAGCAATTAAACTGGTATCATTGAAAAGTTAATTTTTGAATTTTAAGGTGCTACTACATTCTTTTCTATTTGATAAGACTTTCAACAGTTTTTGGTAAAATTTTATAATTAAAATTTCATAAAAAAAAGTAGTTCTAAGGTGCACATTGCTACATTCCAAAGAGTCAATTTTGTTAGCGATAGGTATAATGCATCTCCCATTCCTTTTTGGACCATCATTTCAGTGTCTCTTCTTTAATGTTTAATCATGCCAAATATTAAATTATTATTGCCTCTGGATCGCTGCAGCCTTCTTGGAAAGCTTCCTATCTTTATTGGGAATAACACCAATCCTGCTGGGAACTTATGGTTTAAACATATGTCTTGTAGAGCAATAACATGCACAGATTTATCTAGATTAGCTGCTGAGTTACTAATAACTAAAGCTAAATAGATTATATAATTGTTATTTAACTTCGTTTTATGCATAATTAATAGAAAATAATCGCCATTTAATAACAGAATTTTTAGCATATTTTATTCTGAGTGAAAAATGTAATTCAAAAGCAATATATTTATTTGCTGATGTTTTTTTCTTTGTGTGTGTGTAACTAGTTCCTTTCTTAATCTTTTTTTAAAGATTAATTCTTTGAAAGGTTACGTTAAGTGTATGAATTTAAAGTTTAACAGTATATTTAAATTAATACAAATAATCAGAAGTGCGACTTAGCTGACTGCAGAAGGTGTCCAGTGTTTAATATAATAGAAACAAAGTAAATATAAAAAAGAAAATTTTAGCTCAGCTACATTTAAACATTGCTTATAAATAGAAATATGCAGATAATTTCTTCATTACTCTGTTTTAATTTTGATGGATAATTAAATGTGAGAATTTATTTGAGCTTTATTTTGTTCTTTCTATTCTTATGGGTTGACAAAGTTTAACATAGAAATTTTAGTACTTGAATCTTGTGGCAGGTAGAGAAAATAGTTACTTTTGAAATATATTCTTATGCATGACAGTTTTTATTATTATAAAATGAGCTTACTGAGTATCATAGTATATATTCGCTACTTTTATTTATTTGAAACATGTTCTCATAATTTAAAGAAAGTTTTTTTTTCTCTTTGTTATTGCATGTAATTTGTAATGAATTTGATTTTTATGCATATATTGTTGAAGTTAAATTAATTATGGGTATTCAAATATCATATTTTGTACATTATAATTAAAACCAATTCTAATAAATATGATATACTAATGCAACTTTCCTTTTAAATCATCAGCACATGTTACTTAAATTTTCATTTATTTGAAAAATATATTTATTTTTAAGAAAAAGGATATTTGAAACCTTTAAATATGCGAATTTTTTTTTTTTTCTTTATAGGCATTGAAAAGCGAGCTGTCTGTTCACTATCAAGAATATCAAAATATTCAACTAGTTGGAGAAGACATTCTTTCATCTTGTGAGACTGACAAAGAAGCAACAAAAAAGCAGCTGATAAGCTTGAAAAAAAAATGGAATGATCTTAATACAGGTATGGCAAAATGTATAATTTTGTCTTCATTATACATTCACTTTGGTAATATTAGGATGTATTTTTGGTCATAATTTTTTTTCGCAGTGACTGTAATAACAATTAATTTGCACCAGACTTTGTCATAATTTCTTTCTTTATGCCTAAATGTTTTTTTAGATATCTCTAATTTTTTTAGGACGCTGCTTATGTGATCGCAGTTCATCGATCTCTGATCATTATTATCATTCTCTTGTCTTACATTCTCTATGCATTATCTAAATTTTCTGGTGTCGAATCGACGTAAACAGGTCACACAAAAACTTTCGTTTAGTGTAATCATCGAGCCGCGATGGCCTGGTGGTAAGGTCTTCAGGTTCGAGACTCGATTCTACGGAAGACCCATCGTGTGAGGGGGTCTCTTGCACGTTAAATCTGTCAGGCCAAACGTCCTCCCGTTGGTATGGTATGATGTGGTGTGGAGTGGGGGGTGCCACCTCAGGTGTCGTCCTCGTCATCTGACCGTGGTTCAAAATTACGAGGTCCGTCCCCAAATAGCCCTCATGTTGCTTTAAACGGGACGTTAATATAACTAAACTAAACTAAACTGTGTAATCATTGCATCGTTTAATGGTATCAGTTTTGAAATAAGTCAGCCGATCCTTCATTTTCAGCCAGCGTTAATGACTGATTGTCATGGAATATCTTGCTGTCGTTGTAAAGAAACATTTGGAAGTTATCTTTCTCTTACGATAGTTCACTTTTTTTTTTTACTTCAATGGACTAGATTGGTTTAAACGGGCAGAAAAGCTGCTAAATTTGACTCGAAATCTGTTTATAGCATAAATACTGATACCTTTGATTGAATTGCGATCAAAATGTTTTTTTAAAAAAAGAGAGAATTAATTTGAGTTTTTATAGAAAAATTGATGTCCTTAAAAGGCATAAAAGTTTATCTGAATGCAATACTACTGCACAGTTGAAAGTTTTACAGGTTTTTATTTGTAAAGTTTTCAACAATCGTTAGCTTTCAGTGGGTGAGATTAAATAATAAACGTTATTTTTTCAGATGAGGGATAAAGTTTTTGAAGAAAACCATCCAATTAACATCCGAGTGAATCAAGTACCTAATATTTTAAAACCCGATGCACAGCATTTTTCAGCAATTTTTTTAATAAAAAAAAAACCGTACTGATGTAAACAATATATGTGAATAATTACAGAATAATTGGGGATAAGCAACAACTACAAAATATTTTAACTGTGATTTTTGAAAAATAAAATTATTGATACCCGAAGGTTAGACTTTTTTTTTCCTGTACCTTTATTATGATAAAAATTTAGTTGATTATACCCTCTTCCATTAAATTTATCATAATTTTTAAGTCTCAAAATGAACACATTAAGCGGCATCTACTTTATCTACAGCTCTATATAATCAAACATTTGCAGGTTTCTAACTAGACAGCTGTCTAGGGCCGCTGACTTGAGAGTTAAGAGCACATGCAGATCACTTACAAAGAAGTTTTTAGCATAGTTGCTAAATATTTTTTTAAAAACATATTTTATGAACTATAAAATATTAGAAAATTAACACTTTTACCAACATAGTTGGTCAAGTTCATCTGTTTCATTACATTCACGTATTAGCTGCTTAGAATTATGAGTGTATTATGTTTTTTTATCTTTGTGTACCTATATAAATATCTATTTTAGGTGTTAGTACCAAAGTTCAGTCTCTTGAAGATTTGTTCCAAACAGTACTCGAATTTGAAGAAAATTTTCGTGATATTCAACATGGAGTCCAACGTCTGGAAGATAAAATGTGTTCTCATGATGCTTTAGGTGATGTTTCATGTGATCCTGTATTGCTGGATTGTCTAAAAGTAGGTCTCAAAATTTTCCTTTTTTGAAAACCTTATAAATATTAATACCTGATTTTTGTTATTGTTATTGCTAATAATGTTGTATATAGCAGTGAAACTCTTAAATACCTATTCTCAAATAATTAATAATAATAATCTGGAATACATTTTTTTGTCGTTTTATTTCGCAAATTGTTTATAATATTTTATTATTTATCCTTTTAATTTTGTCTGTATTATATTGTTTGTTTTCGTGTTACTTTTTCTTCATATGTAAGAATTATTTTTTTATTCATTATAATATTATAGAACTTTACTGGTGTTATGCAATTATCATTCCCAGTTACTAGTCATCAATTCAGCTCATCGATATCACTCTGAATTAACATTTTTGTTTTGCTAAATATTTGTATAAAGACTTTGAAAACTTTTTAAATTTTTACTACTTTATCAAGCATTAATTTTCATTATGTGCCAAATTTTTCTAAAATTTCTTTCAGTCTAAAATGGTTGGATTGATATTAAATTTATGTTTTGTTACTTTATAGTGAAATTTGAATAGTAAATACAGTAAAACTCTCTTCGCGGGGTATATGTTCCATAAATATGCCGCGAATACAGAAACCGTGAATAGGGAATAGTAATTTATATAGGATTATAGGGGATACGTTCCAAGGTGACAAAATTATATATACACTGAAGTGACAAAAGTCATGGGATAGCAATATGCAAATTTACAGATGGCAGTAGTATCGCAGCGAAAAAGTATAATTGCGCAGTTCGTTTTCCAGAGCTTTCATTTGTGTTCAAGTTATTCATGTGAACAGATTTTTCGTGATTTATGGCGGCACAACGAGAATTAACAGACTTTGAACGTGGAATGTTAGTTGGAGCTAGACGCATGGGCCATTCCGTTGCGGATATCATTAGTGAATCCAACATTCCGAGATCCACAGTATCAAGAGTGTGCCGAGAGTATGAAATTTCAGTCATCACATCCCATAATGGACAGCGCAGTGAGCGACCACCTGCACTTAACGACCGAGACCGCCGACGTCTGTGTAGAATGATCAATGTTAATAGACACGCAACACTTCGTCAAATAACTGCAGGAATCAATGTGGGACGTACGAGGGACGTGTCCAATAGGACTGTGCGGCGAAATTTGTCTTCCTTGGGCTATGACAGCAGAAGACCGACTCGAGTGCCTTTACTGACAACACGACATCGCCTGCAGCGACTCTCGTGGGCTCGTGAGCATATCGACTGGTCCCTAGACCAGTGGAAAACCGTGGCGTGGTCAGATGAGTCACGATTTCAGTTGTTAGGAGCTGATGGTAGAGTTCGAATGTGACACACACCCCACGAAGCCAAAACTGGACGCAAACTGTCAGCAAGGCACTGTTCAAGCTGGTGGTGGCTGCATAATGGTGTGGGCTGTTTTTACATGGCATGGACTCGGTCCTCTGGTGCAACTGAACCGATCATTGACTGGAAATAGTTATGTTCAGCTGCTTGCAGATCACTTGCAGCCATTCGTGGACTTCACGTACCCACACAACGATGGGATTTTTATGGATGACAATGCGCCATGTCACCGGGGCAGAACTGTTCGCGATTGGTTTGAAGAACATTCCGGACAATTCCAGCGCATGATCTGGCCACCTAGATCGCCAGATATGAATCCCATCGAGCATTTATGGGACATCATCGAAAGGTCCGTTCGTGCCCCAAACTCCTGCACCATTCACATTTTCATAATTATGGACGTCTATACAGACAGCATGTCTCAATATTCCTGCAGAGGACTTCCAACGACTTGTGGACTCCATGACACGTCGAGTTGTTGCACTTCGCCGGGCAAAAGGAGGACCGACACAATATTAACAGTCATCCCATGACTTTTGTCACTTCAGTGTGTGTGTATATATATATATATATATATATATATATATATATATA
>JAPMOQ010057597.1:1984596-2064201 GCA_026543055.1 Argiope trifasciata | reverse complement strand
AATTGAAGTTTTTGAACATTTTGATTAATTATCTTAAGGCTTTGGCAATGGTTTAAAGAATTTCGTAATTTTCTCTTGCTTGGCAGTTTTTAAAAGCTCCTTCAATTCAGACTGATACGCAGCAGTCGCATTAGCAATTTGCCTCTTATAAATAAGATTTCGTTCCACAGACGCTCATAAATAAATCGCAAAGCTCATTTACCATTCTTAAACCTTCACTAAGATTTTTCAAATTAAATGTCACGTTTCCATTGCCTATTGAAACCTCTTCTTCAATAGGGTGAGAATTTAACGTTTCCTCCTAGTCGGTTTCAGTCAGATATTCATTTTGCTTTTCAAGCAATTCCTGAATGTCATTTGATTCTATCTGTTTGAACCCATCTCGTCCTATTCCATTCGCGATTTCGGCTATGTTTGCTTTTAACAACATACTTAAGACAAAGTTGTAATAAGATATGTTTTTTACTTTTTTATTAGTCCATTTGACGGTCTTATCAAAGGGTATTGGGTTGGATACCTATTGGAATCCTTTTATTATTATGTATGTACTTATTAGATCCGCAAATAAAGAAATTTTTAGCCGCCAATATAGGAATTGGGTCGCATTATTTTAATCCGCGAATAGTGAAAACGCGAATAAAGGAAGCGCGAGTAAGGAGCTTTTACTGTATCATTTTTCTATCATTACTGTAATGTAAAAAGAAATAAATTACGTGAAGTATATAAAGACACGTATATGTAGATTGAATTTATCGTAGGTACTATAAGAAATTTACTGAAATTCATTCTTGTAGTATTTTTGCATTATTGAACTGAAAATTTTTGTACAAATTTGAAAATTGATTAATATGCAAAAGTCGTGACTTTAATTATTGATAATTCATTGATAAATCACTGTTAACATGTATTACATTTCATATAATGCTTCATTAATTTAAAAGTATTCTTTTTGATACAATGAATTAATTGTAAGTCACATAAGTCACCATATGGTAATAATTTCTTAATTTTTGATTTATCATTTGATTTAAAAATTACTTCATAATAAATGAGTTATTTAGTGATGTAACAGGCTTGTAAAATTATATTTTGAATTTATATAAATATCTGTAACTAGCAAATGTGCATTAATGATCTTAGCTGTTATTTGATAAGATGTTTTTGTGCATTGTTTTCCCATATAAACGATTTCATTCTTAATAACTATTTTCGCCGCTTTTAATATTTTTAGGTTCTTCTAGAGGAGGCTGTTGGAATGAAAAATGAAATAACTAAATTAAAAAAGTTTGCAAAAGTTGTCATACAAAAAGCTGAGGATGGGACTGATACCACAGAAATTCTGAAAAGTGTTGATGATATTGAAAAACGATATACTACTGTTACAAAGAATTTAGAAACTCGATGTGCAAGTCTAAGTGCATCTCATAAAATTATTACGGTTTTTATAGTAAGTATATTTTTTTTAATTGTAATGTTTATTTTTTTTTTCAGTTTTTCTGAGATTAAAACATTTGGGATGAAAACTAATGTACATTTTTTTTTCATTTTCATTAGAATTAAAAATAAAAACTAAACTGACCGTCTAAATCATTTCTTTTATGATTTCATAATGTTGCATATCGCAAAATAAGTTTTAATTGTTGAAAACATTTTATTAATTATTGATTTTATAGATATGTGTTCTCTAAATCTTTGCACGCTGAATTCTTTAAATTTTGGCTTGATAATATGAAATGTGTTATATATATGGCTTTAGTATTTCTTTTGTATATTAATCCCTTCAATATTTGTTTCAATATTATGAAATAAGTCTTAAATTTAAAAAATGTTTATTAATATGATCTTTATTACATTACTAGGAACACATAAAGTCTCTTCGTACCGAACTAAACAACTTAGATGAAGCCTTCGACAATATGAGACCAATTGCCCGAGATCTCGCAAGTCTCAGAAATCAATTAAAAGACTTGAAAGTAAGACTGATATTCTGATTTTTTTTTTTTTTTTTTTTTTTCAAAAAGGGCTTGTTATTTTCGTCTTACATTTGTAATGCACTGAGCAGTTCTTTGATTAGACAATTCTGACAATGTGTGCTGTTTCGGTTTTTTTAATCACGATTAAAGACATTTTAAATCCTTATAAATCCTATTATTAGTATTATTATTTAAACATGACATTGTTTGTTTATAATTAAATGTTGTGTGATTGGTGCATATTTAAAGCTTATATTTACTTTTAATAAGGCCTGATCTATTTTTTATGTAACATGATGCACTAAGAGCATAATTAAATAGAGAATTAATATAGATTTTTAAATGAAAAATATCCTAGTGTCATTTAATTTATTATTTCTCTGTTTGATTGATGATGTTAATTTTATAGGATATCAGATCTAATCTTTCTCAAACTAAGAAAAAATATGTTACTTCAGAGAAGATATACGATGATATTTCCAAGCAAGACCATATCTCCGAAACTAAAAGTTATTTGGAGCAGGTGCGATTTTATTTCTATCTACATTAAGCTTAAAAATTTTAAAGCATATTTGATATGCAGAATGATTTGTTACTTTTGACTATTTATTTAATGTATTTTATATTTCACTACCTTAAAATCTGTTGAGTTTTCTTTCAGAATTATTCTAATTTAAAAAATTAGAATTTATTACCTAACATAATGTATTAAATAGAATTTGCATATTAATTAAAAATATATTTATTTTAATGATTAGTATCTACTTTTTTTTTAGTTTTCATTTGCTAATTAAAAGTTTAAGATTTCGAAGAAACATTTATGCAAGTTTAAAAACAACCTGTCAATCTAATAAAATCAATGTGAAGAAAGGGCATGTCGTTCCTTATTTGTTTAGAAATCTTGTAGATTAAATTGTTATTCATAATACGCTCCTTATCGGACTAATTCTATTACTGAAGGAAGAAATTTAATATTTAGTGTAAGATATTTTTAAGTCGGAACAAACAATCGAAATAAATCATAATTATTTAAAAATATGTTTCAGTATTTTTCGTTTCTTTTATAGTTGCACAGATATGCAAACACATAAAGCTTTGTGTGTTTGCTACTACTAATTTCATCTGAATCAATGCAAAATCATCAATTTTTTAATATTATTAAAGATATTTTTTTATTTAAAAATTCCATTTAGTTTTTATGGACATTTTTTACAAATTTAGCTTTATTGATCAGCTTTAAGTTCTAATTCCTAAATTTTACTTGAAGGATTTTTACTTGATATTTTTTGGTTTTATTCCTGAGTAACATTGCCGAAAAATATTTAACATTGTTTTAATAATTTTATTTAATTTATAGATAAATAATTTGAGTAAACAAATTTCTCGACTTGAAGAACATATAAATGAAAGAGAAACAACTATCATTACTATGACAACCCGAATCGAGAATTTTTACACTATGTATTCAGAAACAGAAAAGGTTATAAAATCTCTGCTTAAGAAAGAGGAAGAGTTTGAAGCCTCTGTTGGTGATGTAGAGACAATTCGCAAGCATCAGCAAAAGTTCAAAGTAAGTATTTAACTCTTTGAATTTATGCTTTTAATAAGATTATAAAAATAATTCAACTTTTTAATTTTCGCTTTAATTGTGTGATTATTCGTAATTCTCTTTGTACAAAAAATCTTTATTTTTAGGAATTTCAGTCTTCAGAAGTAGTGCCTTTGAATAAACAAATAATAGAAGTTAATAAAATTGGACAAGGACTTATTCAGTCTGCTACGAGTGGAGTTGATACTACAGATTTAGAACAGAAATTGGAAATTCTTAATAATTCTTGGAATAGTTTACAGGAATCCGTAAGTAAATTACATTTTCATTGCATTTTTCATGATTACCCATGTCTTTTCCCATGTTTCATTTAATGTTTCATTTTTATCTTTTCCAAATCATCTTTGGAAACTCTTAATAAGTCTTGAAATTATTTGTGAAGAATCCATGAATGAATTTAATTTTCAATTCGCTCTTCATTAATAACTTTATCTTTCTTTGTTTTATATTCAATGTTTCTTTTTTATTTTTCCTAAATTTTTTTTTTTTCATTTCCTTACTAAAAAACAATACTGGCATATTACTGATTAGTTGAATTTTACATTTAATATTATCATGAAACAGTTAAAATAAAAACAGTTAGGAGAACATGATATTGAAATAAGTTGTACTTTTTATAAAATTAATTTGCAATTTTGAAGTATATCAGCGTATATACACTGAAGTGACAAAAGTCATGGGATGACTGTTAATATCGTGTCGGTCCTCCTTTTGCCCGGCGAAGTGCAACAACTCGACGTGTCATGGAGTCCACAAGTCGTTGGAAGTTCTCTGCAGGAATACTGAGCCATGCTGTCTGTATAGACGTCCATAATTGTGAAAGTGTGGAGGGTGCAGGAGTTTGGGCACGAACGGATCTTTCGATGATGTCCCATAAATGCTCGATGGGATTCATATCGGGTGATCTAAGTGGCCAGATCATGCGCTGGAATTGTCCGTAATGTTCTTCAAACCAATCGCGAACAGTTCTGCCCCGGTGACATGGCGCATTGTCATCCATAAAAATCCCATCGTTGTGTGGGTACGTGAAGTCCATGAATGGCTGCAAGTGATCTGCAAGCAGCTGAACCTAACCATTTCCAGTCAATGATCGGTTCAGTTGCACCAGAGGACCGAGTCCATGCCATGTAAAAACAGCCACCACCAGCTTGAACAGTGCCTTGCTGACAGTTTGCGTCCATGGCTTCGTGGGGTCTGCGCCACACTCGAACTCTACCATCAGCTCGTAACAACTGAAATCGTGACTCATCTGACCACGCCACGGTTTTCCACTGGTCTAGGGACCAGTCGATATGCTCACGAGCCCAGGACAGTCGCTGCAGGCGATGTCGTGCTGTCAGTAAAGGCACTCGAGTCGGTCTTCTGCTGTCATAGCCCAAGGAAGACAAATTTCGCCGCACAGTCCTATCGGACACGTCCCTCGTACGTCCCACATTGATTCCTGTAGTTATTTGACGAAGTGTTGCGTGTCTATTAACATTGACCATTCTACATAGACGTCGGCGGTCTCGGTCGTTAAGTGCAGGTGGTCGCCCACTGCGCTGTCCATGATGGGATGTGATGCCTGAAATTTCATACTCTCGGAACACTCTTGATACTATGGATCTCGGAATGTTGAATTCACTAACGATATCCGCAACGGAATGACCCATGCGTCTAGCTCCAACTAACATTCCACGTTTAAAGTCTGTTAATTCTCGTTGTGCCGCCATAAATCACGAAAAATCTGTTCACATGAATAACTTGAACACAAATGAAAGCTCTGGAAAACGAACTGCGCAATTATACTTTTTCGCTGCGATACTACTGCCATCTGTATATTTGCATATTGCTATCCCATGACTTTTGTCACTTCTGTGTATATTTCTTAAAAAAGATCCTTATTTATAATGTCATCAGATTAACTTTAAAAAGTGGCGTTTTTCTTTTTCTTTTAAACATTCGATATTGTAATAAAATTGCCAAAAATAATCCAGTTTTTGTATTTCAATCGATATTTGTTTCTATTTTGACTGAACAACAGATTTAGTTAGAAGCTTTAATTCAGTACAATTAATTTTATAAAAATTCTTTAATTATTTTATAGAAAAGTCATTAATTGAAGATTTTTTATGCTATACTAAAGTAGATATTAAAATATTCTCGTGCCATTATTTCAGATTAATGAAAAAGAGAAAAAATTGGACATAGCCTTACTTCAATCTGGAAAATTCCAAGAAGCTCTAAGTGGTGTTCAAAAATGGCTTATTGATACAGAAGAAATGGTATCAAACCAAAAAGCTCCTTCACCAGATTTTAAAGTGTGCAAGGCTCAAGTCCAAGAACAAAAGGTTCATTATTCCTCCTTCATTATATAATTTTTCATGTTTATTTTTAATACATTTGCAGTTGTATTGAATTTTAATTGTTTTAAATTCTTTGTGACTTGTTAAAGTTATCGAAAAAAGCTTTCAAATAATAAAATTATACATCTTTTGTACAACTTCCATCTGTTTATTTCCTAACTGCTTCCAAGCAAATATTTTCTAAATTTCACTATTAAGCTCCACGTCTTTTTCAGTTTATGCATTTGAAATTTGGTAAGCATCGGCTTAATAGCGTGTAGTTATTTTTTGATAATTTTCTATATCTGTGTAATAGTTATTTACATACGAGAATTAAGTAACTTTTTTAAAGTTTAATTTGGTTCCACTGAAGTTTTTATTCCCCTCCCCCCCCCAATTCTTACTTACTTTCATGTCGATATTTTATTTATTGCAAAATATGATCTTCATTGCTATTTTTTTCCTTATTCATTGCAGTTTTTGAAGAAAATGTTACTAGATCGTCAAAATAGTGTCATGTCTTTGAAAGCTATAAGAACAGAAATCATTAGTAATACAAAAACTACTGAATTAGAGCAAGCTGAAACTTTGATGGAAAATATTAGTCATCGTTTCGATGAATTGATATCTACAGCTGAAGAGCGTATGACTGTTCTTGAGAAAATCATACCTCTAGCTCAAGAATTTCAGAATGTATCAACTCCTCTCGTCGAATGGCTTGAAAGTGGGGAAAAGAAATTGCTCTCTATGTCTTCTGTGCCCGTAGAAGAAAAGAAAATAAAAGCTATGGTGGCTGAACATGAAGTAAATAACTTTATTAATTTTCGCCCTTTATATTGTTTTGATATAATTTTAAATAAATCTGCATTATAATAGGTGGTTCAAAATTTCCAGTAATATTTAGTTATCTACTGTGAAATGCTTAAAATTATTGCTGTGTAATGCTTATAGTTATTACTGAGTAATGCTTATAGTTATTACTGAGTAATGCTTATAGTTATTACTGTGTAATGCTGTGTAGCATTAGGCTATATTTTTTAATTAATTTAAAGCTACATAATGTGTAACATTCTTATTGTGGAAAGTACAGATTACTTTAAATTTAATGAATCCTTCTCATAATGTATTCTAAATTATTCTGCTTCTATCACTTAATCAGCTTTAACTTTTCTGTGCCATTTCAGTTCAGATAGGTGTCTTGTCATAGATTATTGCATTTCAACGGAAAAATTTAAAATTAAAAATATAGTTGGGATTATAGTTATAAATATAGTTTTAAAATCAAATCAATATAAATAAAACTATGTTTATAATTTTAAAACTATATTTATATAGTTATAAATATAGTTTTAAAATTATAAATATAGTCTTTAAACAAAAATATTATTTTTTGACTCGTATTTATCTTTCTATATGTGTTTCCATAAAATATTTCATTCAAAAGTTTTACATTGAAAAACCACTGATAAAACAGAAGTGCTAATTTAGTTTAATTTTGCTACACTGAGTCCTTTTTAAAACAATAAGAAGGCTACTTCAAGTCTGGCCTCGTAAATGTGAAACATGGATAGATATTGAAAGTTATACCTGATATAACACCATATCCAAAAGTCCATGCTGTACCTGCAGAAGAACATTTAATCGATTCAGTACTGTCAGATGTGCTTACAAGGTGTTTAATGGAATCGGATTTCAAACCTATAACCACTGATTTCAAAGCCGAGACCTTTCCACTGCGACTACTAAATTTATTTTAAATGATACACTTTAAGATAGCTGTTTTTATATATTATTGCTCTTTTTTTCCCCGAAATGTAATCTGTGATTTTTTTTTCTAAGTTTCTGCTCTTTATATTGTATATGTAAAGTAATAAAAACAAAATCTCAGTGGTTTGTAATCTGCATTAAAAGATTGTCTCTTTCTTTAAAACAAATTTTTGACTGTCCCATAGCATGTAAATTAGAACTATGTGCTGTTATAAATAATTAAAATGTCTTAAGAATTTCTATTTGAATTGGCTTTTATTTTCAAAATTTTGAATTGATTTTTGCAAATTGTTTTAGTCTTAGTAAAAGGAAGATTTTAATCTAAAAGTGTTATTTCTAGAATTCTGCTTAGATTCTGTCTTGATCGTGTTGAAATGAAAGATCTTAGCTTACTATTCTTATTATTCGCTATTATTTTTTTACTAAATTCCTGTAATTTTAGGAAAAGAGAGAGGGAAAAAGAAAAGTGTATTATTTTTTTACCATTATATAGTTTTAAAAATATACTTATGTTTGAATTTATTCACTCACTTTGTGTTTTTGATTTCATTTATTTAGAAAGTTTCAAAGGATATTCTTCAACACAAGAAACCTGTTGAACAGTTGAATACCATTTATGAAAAGCTGAAAACCATTACTACAACAAGTGAATCAGATTCTTTGTGCCAGAAAATCAGTACAATTAATGAAAAATTCAACGAAATTAAAAATCTAAGTGAAAATGTGGGTTCACTTCTTAAAGATGCTCAAAAAGGAATCGGACAATTTTCCACTACTTACACCAAAGTTATAACTTTTATAGAAGAAACTACAGTTCAACTGACACACTTTCAAGTTTTAAGTGTTTACTCTGACAAACTGCAAAATCAACTGAAGGAATTGAAGGTAATTATTTATTTCTTGGACTTATTTATTTATTGAACTCCCATTATTTAACTGACTCTAGAAAAAAACTTGTGTGATGCTACTTGCTCTCTGGGTGTTAAGAAAGAATATAAAAGTTAAATAACTTTATAAAGAAGGGACGCGAAGGTCTTTTAGTAGTCTACATTATTTTAATTAAAAAAATGCGTTGATATTTGTGACCAAGTTTAGTGTATTTAAAAATCATCCGATTATGAAATTCCTAAAATATAATCTGTCTGTGACTAGAGAAGTTTAAAAACTAAGAATATATAGCTTCCTCTACAAAATAATACTATGTTTGAATCGATGCAGTTAATATTTTTTCTTCAAAATATCATACAAATTAAGGTTTGAGATTATTTTTACCTTTAATAATCTACAGTCAAAAATTGCTGTATTCATTTGCAAGATAAAAATGGATGATTTTAAAATAATCATATATCAAAATAATTCTGACCTGATTTATTGCAGAAAAGTTCCTTTCATGTGATTTTGCTCTATTATATAAAAGAGCTTTGCACAATTTGAAGCAGTTTATTTATATGCTCATTTCCCGATGTACCTTATTTGTCCTGCTACTAATGCCGTTATATAATGGACATTCAGCTATGATTGCCTGCAATTTATTTCTCCTTTTTTGTTATTAGAAATGTTTGTATAATTTTGCTTTTAGTTGTTGGATTGATTTTAAGAGAAGTCTTTTTATTACTGATGTCATGCACCTCATAACTGTTTCTCAGCTACTATATTGATAATTTTGCTAGAACACTTGGAGCAATTATCATGGCTTAAATCATATAGAAACAAATCTAATAAAATGAAGTTAATAATTTCTGCAGAAGAGTTTTGTAATGCAGTTAATTATTAGTCTTAAATTGGCAAAATGTTTTTAAGAAAAAACATTTAAAATTTACTTTGATATTTACTTCCTTGAAATACACTGATGGAAAAAAAATCCCATCACTAGGAAGGAGCTGTGCTAGATAAACGAAATTTGGTAGGCGTCTTATACATCTGAAAGATGACGTCGATTCAAATTTCGAGCTAAGCGCGTAAGTGTGGCGCTAGTAGCGACACTATGAACGTGCAAATGAGGTTTGCTTTAAATAAGCGCTGTAAGGTTCGTGATCGTTATTTACAGTTGAGATTTGACGTAGTGGGTTAATGTTAGTCAAGGATGCCTCTGAAAAGACGAAGAAGCCATTATCAACAGCTCACTGTGTTTGAACGAAGTCGTGTTGTAGGGCTACGAGAAGGTGGGTTTTCTTTCCGCGATATTGCTGAAAGACTTGGCAGGAATGTATCCACTGTGCATGAGTATTGGCGGCATTGGTCAAGGGAAGGTACTGCCTCAAGAAGACCAGGTTCCGGGCGGCCACGTGGTACTACTGAGAGGGAAGACCGTCGTATTCGGCGTATGGCTGTGGCTAATCGTACTGCGTCTGCAGCTGAAATTCGAGCTGCAGTTGGCACCACAGTGACTCAACGAACTGTTACAAATCGGTTACTTCAAGGACAGCTCCGAGCCAGACGCCCTGTACAGTGCATTCCACTGACTCCAAACCACTGCCGTTTGCGACGTGAGTGGTGTCAAGCTAGAGCTCATTGGAGGACGGAGTGGAGATCTGTTGTGTTTTCTGATGAAAGCCGGTTCTGCCTTGGTCGCAGTGATAGCCGTTTGTTGGTTAGAAGGAGGCCAGGTGAACGCCTGCTGGTGACCTGTCTGTGGCCTAGACACACAGTGCCTACTCCTGGAGTTACGGTTTGGGGAGCAATTTCGTATGACAGCAGGAGCACTCTTGTGGTTATCCCACGCATCCTGACTGCAAATTTGTACGTCAGTCTAGTGATACAGCCTGTTGTGCTGCCATTCATGAATATAATTCAAGGGAGTGTTTTCCAACAAGATAACTCTCGCCCTCATACCGCTGTTGTAACCCAACATGCTCTTCAGAGTGTCGACATGTTGCCTTGGCCTGCTAGATCACCAGATCTTTCTCCAATCGAGCACGCATGGGACATCATTGGATGACAACTCCAGCGGCATCCACAACCAGCATTAACCGTCGCTGCATTGACCGCCCAAGTGCAACAGGCATGGAACTCCATCCCACAAACTGATATCCGACGCCTGTACCACACAATGCATGCACGTTTACATGCTTGCATTCAAAATTCTGCGGTTACACCGGTTACTAATGTACCAACATTTCACATTTGAAATGGCTCTACCTGTGATCTTGAAACTTTAATCAATTAAATATGTTACCTAGACAAATGTATTCCTAAAATTTCATTACTGTACAATAATTTTTTCTTGGTGTTGGGATTTTTTTTCCATCAGTGTATAATTACTTGTATTAAAATATCTTATTTTTATCTCCAACTTGTTATTGTTTCTTATTTTCCATTTAATGATATTCTGCCTTTAAAAATTTTTTTACCTTTGAATGTGAATCAAATGCATTAATAAATGAATATTTTAAACATATCAATTACGCTCATTGTAATAGATTACTAATAATTAACGGTAATTTTATATTCATTTTATAAGTATAACAAATTGCCTTTATTACATTTATGAAGGATAGTATGTTGAATTATTAAATGAAATTAGGCATTGTTGATTTTATTGCATTTTTTAAGGAATATATTAATTCAGATATTCTTTTTCCACAGAAACTCAAAGAGAAATTAGATACTGAAGAATCTAATGTTCAGAGAGTAATAACATCGGGTGAAGAAATTATGAAAGTTGCTTCAGGTATGTATGTATTTAATAACATCAATTTTCACACTCTAAAAATTAGTTTTTTTTATTGCTTAAGTTTACTTCACTTTAATTTTTGAGTTTTGTGGAAATTTGGTTTTCCTAAACTATTCGGGGCTTACTTTATGTAACTTTAGTAGTCCAATGTTAAGCTACACTATTCTTGAACATCACATGATTAATAGAGATTCATGTTCTCCTCAGTTTCGGTAAAATCTAATTTTTATCGTATATATGCATTAAATGCCCTCCTACTGTCTCATATTTTTTTCTGCCTTGTTTTGTTGTGTGTGTGTAATTTAAATCTTAGCTACTATTTTTAAAGATATTTTAAAAATTAGAAAAATTCTGAATCCTGAAAAAATATTAAAGCTGTCATTTGGAGTTAATTGCCTTATTGCTCATTTATTAGAAGCGGCCAAAAAAGGGTTAAATTGAGAATAAACTTCGATTAATTTTTTTTCCATGAGAGGGCATGAATTGTATGGAGATGATTGACGAACCCCCCCCCCCCTTTTTTTTTTTTTTTTTACTGAGAGATTCTTGTAGGGATTTCTTTGGCTCGGTTTAAGAAAGGAAATCTTGAATATCTTTGAAACATGGTTGTCACTTCATCGCGAAAACCGAAAAAACACTGGAAAATTAAAAAATCGACTTAAAAAACAAGGAAAATGCAGGGGATTTTTAATTTCTTTGTTAATTTTTCCCATCTAAAAATGCTGATCTCTAAAGATTGCAAGAATAAAAGATCGTAGTCATTGCTTCCAAAAGCGAAACAATACTATTCGCGATTGTGTTCGAATGCATCGTGGTGGTATTTAGTCATCTACACGTAAGTTTATTGAATGATCTGTATATTATTTAAGAAATTGTGAGCTTTTTCATAGAAGATTAGAGAATTTTTTTAAAAATAATGAACTGCTCAAAATCTGCATTTAATACGAATTGGACGGATACATATAATGAAACCTGATTTTGCCGTAAAATCTATTTGGTACACACTGCTCATTTCGTAAGAAAACAGCGTAAGTATTGTGGGAAAAAAGGCGCTTATTAGCCATGTCAAAAAAGGGAAACGAAATCGCGTGTCAGTTCGAAAAAAGTCCTAATTAATGTTAGACTTGGTATCTAGAGAAATCTGAAAAGGTCAAATTTAATGTCCAAAAACAAACCGATCTAGAACTTTTTTTAGTTCAAGAATAATCAATTATGGCTGAATTTTTATGGGCATTTAAACCTTTAATGCATTGACTGATATATCGGAAATAATTTCACACATGCTCACTGAAAGTGAAATAGATAAAAAAAAATGTGAGTTAGGTTGTACAAAAATGTCTTATTTGTCAAGGTTTTGCTCCAGGGAACTGATAGCTGAAAAATTTGCCGAAATCGTTGCCCAAATACATGAATTAGTAAAAATGAGTAAATTAAAAAAGGAATTTTGTTTTGTAATGTTTTTGTTAAGTAATCCTTAAACTTGTATCCTAAAAAAAGCTTTTTTTTTATTTCTCTTAAGTCCTTAATTCTGTGTGGCTTACAATTAAAGAGCATGTGAGGTAACATACTCCCTTCCAAATATGAATTTTGTCTTGCTAAATTCTAGATAATAAATAAATATATTTATTATTATTTTTTTTGTAAATATCAAAATTCTTTTAATATGCTATTGTTTCAAATAATGTTAATTTGTTATCTCCTTTGCTTGCTTTTTCCATTCTTTAAAATCATATGAGTGCTAATTTTGTATTTCCTTGTATCTTGAATATACATACAGGGAAAACACAGTAATTTTTTTTTCCAGTTTCGAGTGGCAATCATGTTGGAAGCTATACTATGGGAGTTAGGAACTTCCATAACTTTGCTTGCAGCTTGAGAATTGCTGAATCTGCAATTTTTCAAAGCGTATGTCAGGAGTAATTAAATAAAAAATTGGAATATGGATCAGGAAATAAGAGAAAATTTTAGAATTAAAAAATATGGGCTAATTTAAGATTAATAAAATAGGATATTAAGATTTAACTTATATTTAGAGTTATTATGCACACTCTGAAATACATATTAGGAAAAAGAGTATTGCATTATGTGATATTTTCCCTAATTTCATGAGCAATAAAAGCTTTTGTATGCATTCAGATGAATTATAAACGATAGTTTGAGGATAGGACACACATATAAGCCTGATCATCAATTTTAGTAGGAAAGCACTACTAAGACCAAAGCATGGTACATTCATTTTCCAGTTTAAAGCAGAATTTAAAAGGGAGTCATATAAAATTTTTATTTTACTCTGTACCTTATTATCTTTGTTGCTGCTCGAATTGGATATTAGCCCACTGCTCATTATTCTTATTATGGCAGTGAAAGGTATTTTATTCTCCTTTTCTACAACTTAATTGGACTAATGCAAAACTAGCCCCCTCCCCCTTTTTTTATTATTAGTGGAAAGTATCTGCTACTGATTTTAAAAACGTGTATGCTCCAACATTTTAACTCAAATGTTTCTTATGCAATATGAAATAATCATCCCTCCTCCCCCCCAAAAGTAAAGCCTACCAACACATACCAGCGATGGTTTTGACAGTTTGAAGTGCATAATCTAAAGGCCTTATCACACGGCAAAATATCTTCGGCACTTTCCGTCAGCAAACGGCAAGAAAAATTACGTCCCTTGTGTGACGTCACTTCAAACTTTCACATGATTGGTTAAATTTCGTTTGCCGACAATATTTGGACAACCTTTTCGAACTGGTTCGAAAAAGTTGTCGATTATGAAACTTGCTTGACAAGCTTTTGAGAGTAGAAATGGAAAAATTCTGGCGAAATTTCACCGTGTGATAAGGCCTTAAAGCTACTAGATAGTTTCTACCAAAATTTCTTAGGTATGCACTAATGGACATAATATTCTCCATGTTCTTACTGCATGATGCAATCCAACTGTAGAATACTACTTGAAAACTTGAATGAATGTTTTTGCAAATAATGTGGGATACATATTATGCTTTTCACGAATTATAAGGTATTTAAATTGATAAGGTGCTTCATTTTGTTTGTACCATGTTTTTTAGAATATTTTCCAGTTTTTGTGATTTATATTATGCCTATAATTAAAATAAGCAACAAAGAATTAAATTTGTTCTAGGAATAATTTTTAAATTAAAGTAATATTTCACATTCATATACTGAACATTTAGATTGTAAGTTTAATTAACATCGGTAATAACGATAAATAATGAAAACATTTTAATGCTGAATTGTTAGCTGGATCTAGATACGTAAGTTACATAGTGCACAAGGAGTAAAATGCAAATTTTAGAAACACTGGGCAGTCTAGGAGATGTATTTTAGACATACTGTGCAGTAAATGATGCATTTCAGTCTTTCATTATTGTGATAAATTGGTGTATACTTTTGGATTTGAATGAATAAAAATATTGCTATTAGTTAATAGTGAGTGAATACCTTCAGAAAGCATCTAGATATTATTTGGTGTCTAAATGCGTGAATAAAAAATGTTATCTAATTAGAAATTTCTTTCCTAATTAAAAGACAATTAGAATTAAAAGTTTTTAGCTTTCTTATTTTTGATTCTAAAAATATTCGATTATATCAACAAGTGTTCAGTGAATTTTCACTTTTTTTTACAGGCGAGGATTCCATTCAAATGAAAGAAAAGTTGGATTCTCTTAACATCAAACTTTCTGAGATTTCAAACAAAATTAAAGAAAGACTGAGGACGGCAGAAGATTCTTTACCTTTGGTTGAAACATTTTATACCTCCATCAATAAATTATCTACCTGGCTAGATTCTTTAGAGACATCTCTCAAAATTTTGGATAGTAGTACTCTGGATGTCCAGAGAGAAAGCATAAAAGTAAATATTCTTGTTTAATTTATGAATTACTGTAGTTTTCATTTTTAAGAAGTGGAAATTATAATAATTCATCAACATTGTTTTCCTTATTTCAGATTTAAAAGAAATAAAAATATAATTTAGAAAACTTGTGAACTACAAAATAGTGTCAACTGCTGTTTTGTTTTTATATGAATCGTTAACTGTCGTTTTTTAAATTATCTTTATTAGGTTAGTTGTACTAAAATTATGTTTAATTTTGTTATTCGTGCAAAATTGTTTTTCCTAGCAGCTTGGAAATTTCCTGCAAATTTCTATTCAGATTTAGATTTTGTATGTCTAAATTCTAAAATCTAAATTGATAACAGCGATTTCATTTGTATAAGGTAGTTTCTCTTTTATTTTTATAAATTAAATTTCGCCCTGTTTAAAGGGTATTGACTTTTCACTAGAAACATTTAAATACTTCGATTTATTATTAAGAAAATGTTACAAGTTTATCTGCATAATGTTGACTATTAAAGATATACTAAATTAATATATATATTCTAATTTTTTTAATATGTTTCAGAAAATGGAAGAAAGTATTCCTGAGTACCGAAGTGTTTTGGAAACTATTAATAATACTGGCCCCTGTCTGTGCCAACTGGCTGCTGGAGAAGGATCTGTAGTAATAGAAAATCAAATGTCTCGAGCTAATCAGAGATTTGAGAAGGCGTCTGAACAAATTCAAAGAAAGGCTGAACGTATTCAACTAACACTCCAACGGAAATACGATGTAATTTTTACATTTTATTTTTGTAAAATTTTGACTTAAATCTACATTTTTACATCAATGCTTTAACAAAGCAATTGAAACAAATGTTTTCTTAATGCTTTTATATGAAATGAATTCCAAAGTAGTGCTAAAAATTATGAAAAACTTCTGTTTATTTTTTTAAATATAAAGATAAGTATTAAATAAAATTTGTCGGTATTGATATATGTCTCGGATGTTATTTAATACTTCATTTGATCATCTAGTATGAGAGTTTTAAATATGATGGTGGTGTTTTGTTTTGTTTTTTCTAAAAAAAAAGGTTATTAGCGATATGGATGAACTCTCTGAATGGTTCCAAGAAACAGAAAAGCGAGTTACCGAAGATGAGGGACTTTCGTCTGAACCTAATGTTTTAACAGTTCTTTTGAAAGAACAAAAGGTGTGTTATTTGTCAATGCTTTTTATTTGCTTGTAATATTAAAGCACTAAACCTATATTCTAATTCAGCTATGAAGTTATCATATCAATCTCAGAACAAAATTTATTTTTTATATATATTTTAAATATAATGGATTTTCAAAGAAATTTTATATTATTTATCACAGTCGGCAGTCGTGGAAAACGAAGGGAAAAATTATAAAACTATATGTAGGTGCTTATTATTGAATTAAATCAGTTGTTACTTGCTGCCTAGCATATGAAAAGAAATTTCGTTTTTTTTGTTTGTTTGCTTCATTATCAAATATCTTATTATATCATTATCTTTGTGTTTGCAAATTCTGCTTACTAATCTTCTATATTCAATTTTTTTGTGTGTGCACTTTAGTTCTAAACATGTCGTTTATGAATATATAATATGTAAATTATTTAACTAATTCTATTTAAAATCACTGAACTATTAAATAAATAAAAATATGAATATGCTGTTAGTATAAGTAATTATACATGATCTGCTCCAAGTTTCATTTGGAATTTGGCTGCGAAATCTGAGTTATCCTTAACAAAACAATGTCAATATTTGGGGATTGCTAGTGCATATTTTGGGAAATCACCTTGTAAAAAAGAATTTAATAGATGTACTTAAGATCGCTTTTCTTTCTTCCTTCTTCTTTTTTTAATATTAAAAAAATGCAAAATTATTCTTGCATTTTAATATAATATGATTCTGATATTTTTATACATCTATTGATTTTAAATAACATGTTTCTATTATATTTTCAGTCTTTATGTGAAGAGCTGAATGCGCAAAAGAACAGAGTTCGTGATGTCATTACAACAGCCAAAAAACTAATGAGAGAATCTTCTTCAGAAGACTTATCCTACTTTCATGAAAAAATGGAAGCACTAAAGACATATTCTAATAATGTATCTATCGTTTGTCAAGAAAGATTGAGTGCACTTGAACAAGCCCTTCCTCTTGCCCAACACTTCTTTGAGACTCATTCTGATTTAGGACAGTGGTTGGATGAAGTGGAAGGAGAAGCAGAACTTTTAGAAGCTCCTGCATTAAATTCAGTGCAGATTAAGAAACAACAGGATAGAAATAAAGTAATGAAAATAATTTTTTAATTGTTTTTCCACAATATTTATTTTACTCTGTAATCTCACGGATTTATAATTTAATCATTTTAAAAGAGTTAGAAAAGCATGTGATGAAAACAAGCATGAAAGTATTATTATCCAAGGCAGTTGTATACAAAGTAGCAATAAGCTATTCCACTGGCAAATCGAAGATAACGCATAATTTGAAAAATTGGCTTCCTTAATCCTCTATATTGCTGTTTTCTTTTCCATATTTCCTTTCATAGCCTTTTTTTTCTGTTTCATTCAGTCTGTTATTATAGACAAAAATTATTACTATTTTATAAGGTAGACAATGACTGTTCATAAATACCTGAATTGAGAGCTGAAGATTTGTCTCTTAAATATTTGCAAACCCATAAATTACTCGTAATTCATTATTAGCATATTAAGGTATTTCCCTTTTCATAAATGAGTTTTCCTCTGCCTTGTAAAGCTTTCCTTTTATAAGAAGCTTGAAATTCCCTGTACTTATCAGCCTTGCTAACTATTTAATCATAGGTTAATGATTAAAAATATTCTACGATTAAATTTGACAATATCTGCAATTTTTTTTTCAGGAATAATCGGAAAAAAATGTAGTAATAAATAAATTATAATTTTTTTCTGTCTGTTCTAGTAGTTAAACTTCTGTTCCCAGTTTAAGTAATATGAATTCACTTTTATATAATGCAGTGAAGAAAAGCTATTTTATTGATGAAACATACATTTACTGCTTAAATTAATTCTTACTTTAGTAGAACTCCTATTATAAAAATATTAGGATACTTATGAGTTTTGTGAATATATGCATTTCGTTTATTCAAATTATAAGTATTCTGAAACCCTATATTTATTTATGAAAACTAATTCTGGGTCATAGTGATTTGAAGCATTATTTTTGTCAAAATTTTTGAATTATTTTTAAATTCATTTTGTAGGATTTGACACAATCCGTTCAGGAGCATAAACCGTTGGTTGACAAACTTAATAAAACCGGATCAGCTCTAACTAAACTTTGCAAAGATGACGAATCTGGCAAATTGGAAGTTATTCTTGAATCTGATAACAGTAGGTACAATGCTCTTCGAAAAATTCTACGTGAACACCAGAATGCTTTAGAAGAAGCTCTACAAGCAACATCGCAAGTATGCTATTTTTTGCTTTTTATTAATTTCATTTCCTGTTTAAAATTTACTCTTTAGAAAATTAATTAGTAATTTTTTTTCACTGACCATATTTTATGTTTTTATAACTCCCATAATCTTAGATTAATATGTATGTGTTCAAAATACAAACTACTGGTAAAAAGTATTGCAAGTTCAGAAATTTCATGTTTTGTTAAGAATAAGCCTCCCAAAAGTAATATTTTTTCATTTAAAGTGACATTTTATACTATAATTGTGATGGAGAAGTTCAAAGCTATTGTGTCATCCAGTATGAAGCAATTGTCTGCAACGATTGCTTCATCCCAGTAGTTTATTTTAAAATCACTCTGACAGCAAAGGATTTCATTTTGTTTGTAGCGCTGTCGAAGTGCGCTTTCTGTGGATGGCTTTTCAATTTAAGTAATTTCGCTTTAAAATGTGTAAATTAATGACTGAGAAGCGTCAGTGTGTTATTTTAGAGCACAAAGAAAAAATTTCAAATGCTAGGATTGCTCATTGGTGGGACTGATGTGAATCGAGTTTTACATCTCATAAAGAGAATTCAAAACTGAGGAAATCGTAAATAAAACGCCTAAAAGTGGTCATTCCTGGTTATCTTTTGTACGTGCTGCTGCTACATATTGAAACAATTATACTGTAAAAAAAAGATTTGCAAGTTCTGCTACACTTGTAAGAGAATGGAATGATTCCCCGCCTGTCATTGTCAATCCCAGAACAGTTGGCAGGAGACTCGGTGAAGCTGTTTACAAGGTATAAGTATCTAGAAAAAAACTAGTAATGACGAAAGCAGTGTGGAAAAATAATTGGAGTGGGCCAAGGTGCTTAAAAATTGAAGTATTTCAGAATGGTGGCAAGTTATATTCAGCTACGAAAGTCGCTTTTCTTGAATATCTGACAAGCTTGTCTGAGTTTGGCACAAAGCAAAGGTGAGCAGAATGCCTGGTTTGTATATCAAAATACCTAGGAAGCATAATGGTGTAGGGGGGACATGTCATATCAGTCAATTGGACGACTTCATTTTGTGCAGGGAAACATGAATGGTGACAAGTATGTTGGTGTGCTTAAGGATCAATTGCTTCGTAGTGCTCTTAACTTGTTTCCAAGGCAGAAATTCATATTTCAGCACTATCACAGCCTGACATATTTAAAAAAAGGTAAAACCAATTTTACATTTTTTTATTAAGTTTCAGTTCAGTTCAATTTTGCCCTCTAAATCAAAACATTCATTATTTTAGGTTAAGGCTGCATTTGCAAAACATGATATTAATGTTCTCACATACCCAAGAAACTCCCCAGATTTAAACCCCATTGAGAATTTATGGAGCATAAAGGGAAAAAAATAGCTAAGAATAATCTTATAACAAAATAAGAATTTCAGGAAACTGAAGAAAAAAATATTACATTAAAGTTTGGCACTATGAAATACCGAAAGAAGTGTTGCTAAGCTTTGTGGATTCCATCCTAACAGAGTGACTGCTGTGGTCGAAGCCAGAGACGGCCCAACCAAATATTAAATGATTTTCAGATAACCTGAACTCATTTATTATCTTTTCTTATCAAAAGAACTTGAAATTTTTCCTTTTAATTCATTTTATTCCGGGAAACCAAAATCAATTCCGATACCGATAACTTGTACATTTTGTTTCTATTTTATTCTCCTTGAAATTGAATATATTTTTTACTGCAATAACTTAATTATAACTTGCCTTTAGACTAATTTAACATATTGACCTAAAAAATGTCACTTTAAATGAAAAAAAAAATCTATTACATTTTTGGGGCTTAATCTTGAAAAAACGAATTTCTCAAACTTGCAATACTTTTGACCAGTAGTGTTCTTACATTACAAAAAAAAGCGTTATTCACCTCATAAAACTCTGATTACAAATTTAGTAACCAATATGCTGATAATTAAATTAAAATATCAATAAAATAAATTGTGCAACTGATATATTAAAACTAACGAATTAGTTGTCTAGTATAATATTTATTATGTGAGCAAAAATTAAATACCCAAAAACTAGCTATGCATTTCTTATATCTAAAATTATGTAATCGTTACAGATATTTTTCTTGCTTTTTTTTCTAAGTAAATTGTTTTTCATTAATGAAAAAGTAATATAAATAATATATCACAATTTTCTGCTTGGTTTTTGCATTAGCAATATTTAAGGCACAGATTTATTGGAATTATTGAGAACACTCACTATTAAAATCCTATAGATATTTATTTTAAGATTTTTAACTTTGCATGATAAAATAGAAAGATGTCTCTCACTATTATATCATTCTGCCCAAAATGTAATACTAACAAATGAACTCAACTAAAGCGAACTGGTTCACTGGTATTTCACAGAGCACAAGCAATACAAGATGTCTGCAATGATTTTCACTAATTTGACGGTTTGGCTATATAAATTTACATTCTTATTTTGTGGTTTGAAAAAGTAGAATATTCATTAATTGTTAATAGTTCAATCAATTTCACTAATAGCATTTTTTAAATATTGCATGAGTAGTGATTTGAAGTTTTCATTCATAAAATAAATTGTATACAGTGTAAATCACATAGCATGTTATAAAGGGATGTTTAGCTTTATATTTGTGGGCATTAAAAGTTAAAATAATGTTATGGCATCGTAAATAAGTGCATCTAATACTTTATATGCCATAAAACACACTATTTGTCATAATAAATGAAATAATTAACGTCTAAATTTTATAAATTAGTGGTATGTGTGTGCTAGAAATAGACATACATTGGAAAGAAAATATTTGTGTGTTATGTTGATTTATAAACACATCCGACGATTAGCGGGACGCTTAGCAGCTATTAGATATAAATAATCCGCTTTCCATCTATGCTAATTTTAAAGTGGTTTTAAAAAGCTGGATACTTCTTTAGATGTAATTAATATTAACATTCTTTCATTGTGAAAAGAAATATAGCAGACTATCTGAAAGCAATTTTCCATTCATTAGCTCTTCTTGAAAATTCCTATTATTCTGTAGATTTTTTTTATTGAAAAGTAATTCTTTTCAAAATTTTATAATCTATTTTTGAAAAAGGCCAATGCTTATTGATTAAAATCTTGTTTTTGGTTATTTTCAAGTTTTCAGATAAATTGGAAGGTATCTTGAATGCATTAACTTCAACTGCTGATCAGCTTCATAATGCTGAACCAATTTCTGCACATCCTGATAGGATACAAGAGCAAATAAATGACAATAAAGCTGTTCTACAAGATCTTGATAAACGAACTATAACCCTAGAAGCTGTTAAAAAAGCGGCAGATGATGTAATAGGAAAAGCTAGTACGATAGATGAACCAGCTGTAAGAGGTCTGTATATGTCTTACTTTTTATGAAGTTCTTTGTATGAATTTCCTTTGCTGTTTTGCTAATTTCTGCTGATTTGATTTTACTATTACTGATTGCATGCTCTAAATTTAATTCAACAAAATTCATTTCACTTCATGAATAAGGCCCTAATTGCTTATGCATGAGTTTTAATAGTGTGGATACTTGTATATCATATTAAAGTTTTTAATCTAAAATTCTTTATATATATATTCCTTTACCTAATTTTCTGAAATTCTATAATACCTATGTCTATATAAATATGTTTAATTGTCTCTGGCATTGAAAAGAAATGAATATTGCTGTCATAAATATTTATTATGATATAAATATTTTAACGCCATGTGTCAAAAGCTTGAATTGAATCGACATTTATATCATTCTTTTGAGTACTAAGTACAAGGTAAAGGAATTTTATGATTTGTTAATCGTTTCAGAAGGGTAATTTGAAGTCGATGTATTTTTAGTGTAGGAGTTAGTCTGGATAATTGTATTATAAAATGATACAAATTAGTGTTGTTGTATAAAAATGAGCTCTGACTAATTAGGTCAGTTTTTTAGTTACTGTAAATCTTTGAGAACACACGTGGAAGAATTAAATTTATGATGCAGAAGAATTTGATTCATGAAAATCCCATGCCATTTCCTTTTATCTGTGAATAAAAATTATTTAAAGGTAATAAATATACTTTGTGATTAAATATGCATATTTTATTCTAGAAAATTAATTTAATTTATTCTGTAATAGTAATCATAATATCTTATCATGATATATAGGCTGGTGACGAAGTTGGTCATATATCTATGTATTTTTACAGACATAAAAATGAAATTGGATAGATTGAATGACTTGTGGGTGACAATTCAGACAGCTGCTCATAATCGTGGGAAGTCCTTGGAAGAAGCATTAGTAGCTGCTGAAAAATTCTGGGATGAACTAACTGCTGTTATGAAAGCATTGAAAGAACTTCAGAGTAATCTTAATTGTCAGGAGCCCCCAGCTGTAGAGCCTGCAGCTGTTCAACAACAACAAGAAGTTTTACAAGTTAGTGATTTTTTTTTTATTTCTTCCATTTTAATTTGTTCAGAAGAGGGATAAAAAATATCTGTAATATCGACGATATTTTACGGGGTTTACCCCCCATTTTGTTGGCTTTCCTAAATATTAATATTGATATTTATTTAAAGGAAATTAAACAAGAAATCACTCAAACTAAACCAGAGGTAGATCACTGTCGTCAAGCAGGCCAGAATTTGATGCAATTATGTGGTGAGCCTGATAAACCAGATGTGAAGAAGCATATTGAAGATTTAGATTCAGTATGGGAAAACGTTACTACTCTGTATGCTAAACGAGAGCAGAATCTGGTAGATGCTATGGAGAAAGCAATGGTCTTCCATAACACTATGCAGGTATTTAAATTATGGTGTTGTGAATTCTGAATGATATTTTATTATTCTGCAATCTGTTTTAAAATTTCAGATGTATAAAACTATTATATGCATCTTTTTCAGAATTTGTTAGAATTCTTGGATACCTTTGAAGATAAATTCAGTAAATTTGGAGCTGTATCTTCTGATATAGATGCAGTAAAAAGTCAAATTAATGAATTAAAGGTATATTTCATTTTCCATTTATTGTTTTAAGTAATGATAACCAGCGTAATATTGTGTGATGTAAGCGTTTTTATGACAATTTTTTATGGGAATAATTATTCCTTGATTGCTTCAAGCACTTCTTTTCAGATCTTTGAGAAAATGGTGTGTTCTAGCAACTGCTGTAATGTTTCCCTATATTAGATTTTTTAAACATTTTTTAAAATTCTTTCGTTACACTCTCTTTTGATGCAAAACTATCCTTTGAATTAAAAATTATCTTAATATTATGTTAATTGTTTCGTTTAAAGCTACATTTATGTTATGCTGAGTTCTTAACTGTCAAAATCGTAAATGCTACTTTCCCCAGTATTTCAGTCGCATATGCACTAATTTATATATACAAAAGTATGTTTGTATTAACTACTTGAAACAATTTTTAATTTAAAAATATTTTTTAATGAACTCTAGAAATTTTCTAGAAACTATTTGAAGAAAATTGGTCATTTTTGAGTAACATCAGATAATACTTATTAATTTTCCTACTGAATCATGAAAAATTTAATATGAAATTTGCTTCCAGAATTTCAAATCTCAAGTTGATCCACATATGGTAGAAGTTGAAGCACTGAATCGCCAAGCTCAGGAACTAATGGAGCGTACTTCTTCTGATCAAGCTGTCTCTATTCGAGAACCTCTTATTGATATTAATAAGCGTTGGGATGATTTATTGAAAAGCATTGTTGAGAGACAGGTTAGATATTATTGAAATTTTTTAAAAAATTTGTTTAATATGCATTTTTTAAAGAATGTTTATCAAATTTTTTGTATTTGTCTTTAAATTTAGCGTGAAATGGAGAATACACTCTTGAAACTTGGGCAATTTCAACATGCTTTAGAGGAACATCTGATATGGATGACAAAAACTGAAAAAACATTGGATGAATTAAAACCAGTATTTGGAGATCCACAAGTTATAGAAGTTGTTCTTGCCAAGCATAAGGTGTTTTTAAATTCGTTTTTGATATTCATATATGTATAATATATATATATATATATATTAAGTTTTATATAAACTGGAATGGGCTTTTATAAATGCTTCAGCGTGGAGAATAAGAAATTTCAAAATATGCGAAATATTCCAAGTTCACTTGTGCTCTACTTTTTTATAAAATCAGGAAATTATTTACATAAAACTGATTTAATTTAAAGTCTTTAAGAAACTGCAGATATTAAATATAATTGAATTTGAAAAATCTGTAACTGGATGGAAAATTTTTAATTTCATTAATATGAAAAACAAATTTTTTCTAAGAAAAGAATAAAATAAGTGTTATAGGTGTTTTTGAAACTTCCTTGGAATCTTTTCTTTCAGCAATTTTAAAAAAAATTAATAGTCTTCTTTGTTAGTACCCTTGGCTCTGAAAACGTTTTAAAAACATGCAAAGCTTCACTCAGAAATTGAACTCATTTTCCAGACAATAAGAAATAAGTATGAAAATATTTTATTTTAATTTTAGAGAATATTAAACCTGTTATGGTTAAAAATGTCAGAAAATATAGTGAACAAATAAAAAATAATTATAAAATGCATTTTTATTCAGTGAAATTTTTTAGATCATATAATTAATCAATCATCCAATAATAAATCATATAATACCGTTTATTGATTTTTCAATTTAAATACATAGCATAGTTACTAGCTTAAATATGCCAATTTATATAGTAGGCTGTTTTTAAAATGAATTTCAAGATTTTGCAAACATTTGAATCATGAAAGAGTATGTTGACAAAATTTATATAGAAATATCCTTCTATAGTACTGATTCCATTTTTATGCAATATTTTTTAATGATTCAAACTGTTTATTAGAAAGTATTCTTTTAAATGTTCCTGTATTACCAATGTAGTCAGTTTTGTTAAATTTATTTGTTCGATTAAAATAAATCGAAGAGAGTAAGTGTATGCATTTGGGTCTTTGCAATATGTTATTGACAGAATTATATTTTGACTTTAATGTTTTATTTAAAACAAAATTGTTGAATTTGAATGATTTTTTTACAATTCAAATGAAATAGTGAAACAAATAATTGCAATCTTTTCATTTTAATTAGTATTAAGATAAATTAATCAAATGGTTGAATCTTGAATATATTTTTACAGGTTATTTCAAATGATATTCAAGCACATCAGTCTAGCATTGATGCTATCAACAGAGCTGGACATGAATTTGTAGATTCAGATCGAGGAAGTGAGGATGCTAAATCTACACACAACAAATTGCAGAATTTACAAATACGGTGGCAGCATTTACAGAATAAATCGGCTGAACGGTATCAAGAACTCGAAGAAGCTCTCAAAGAGGTAACTTTCAAATATTATCTCCCAGACAGTATTGGTTTTTGCACAAACTTAATGTTCTCAGTTGCTACCAAAACTATAAGAATTTTTTAAACCAAATTCATTTATAACAGAGTTATTAAATTTCGATATAAATTTTATGTATTGAAAATAATTATTATAAAAATAAAAGCAATATATTTAAAGATGGATTAAATCAAATATTTAGTATGGATTAGATCAAATTATTAGCTTTATTTTGAATTAGTTTTCTGAAGCTGACTATCAAAAAATTTGTTTGAAAGGTTCTGAAATCTATTTATTTAGTTTTTGTTGTTTGTTATTTATACATATTCCTGAAATATTTAATAAATTCTCATGAACATCGGATACAAATTTAAAAAGAAATTAAATTGGCAAAACGTACTAAAACATTGCATTAAAGCTATATAGACTACTTGAAAGCTTTGTTTCTTCAGTGTTTCCTTAATTTTCTTGTGATCTGTCATTATAATTCTAGTACATATAAAATTATTTCAATAACACGTGTTATTTGAAGTATTTGAAGAAAGACTTCGAATCTATTTTTCTATTGCTTTTTGTTGTTATTGTTTTACTATTGTACATTATTATTATTCTAAATGATGTGTTAATGTTAAATTTGAATTTCTATAGTGATTTTAAAAGCTTTGTACTTGATGTATTTACAAAATTTTAAAACAGGACTTTGAAAATATCAGTATACATATTATCAAACAAGAGGGGGGGAGGGAAGGCTGGACTCAATTTATAATGCAGTTTTAAAACCTGATGTGATAGTCTTTAAATTTGTTTTCTCAAAATTTGAAAATACTCGTTGTCCACTGATAAATAATTACTTAAGTTTTGAAGAATCGTTTCTTCTTATCATGCGTCAACGTCTAATGTGATCTTTTAAAGTTTTCATAGTGAACTCTCACACACAGTATTTTTAGAAGTATCCTTTAAAACCAATTGATTAATATAACTATAGGATATGCAGGCTAATAAAAAAATAAATATACTATGCTTAGTACAGCAGAATAGTATTTGTAGTATGAGAATGATGTATATCCTGTATGAGAATGTTTTTATTTTTTGTGACTTTGTTTATTTAACATGCAAAATAATTTTTATGAAAAATCTGTCGTAATTTGTTTCTTACTGCTCAATTTGATGACTTATAAATCTAAACTAAGAATTCCCAATTTTTAAATTTTCAGTTTAAATTCGAAATGTCTAGTATGAAAATTTAATTTCTTAAAGAATTAGACAGGGAAAAATTGGTAAATGAAAGGCAGAAGAATGCATTGCTTTGTGTAACAGAAACAAAACTAATTTGAATATGCAATTGAAGTAATAGCCAAATCAATATGGCTATTGCTTAAAAAGCAAATGCGGGTGACTGTTTGTTATGAAATTGAAATTACCATTAGAGTGGGGCAGTAACTGAGGCAAATAGGTGTTGATTGTCTTGGCTTATAGTGTGCCATGGAAACAAAACATCAGCACACTTCTGTCATGTTTTGAGATCTAATATCATGAAAAGGTGGAAAGATAATATGTATATTTATCTATATTTTCCTAAATATTTAATTACAACTGAGTGTGAAAAACTTATGCTATGCGCCCAACACTTGTTACTCTCGCTATGTCATTTTCTCTTTGATATAAGAATGATTAGAATTATATCTATGCTCATGAATTATAACTTTAATATTATTTTACTAATAAATGTTTTATGCTTGTTTATATAAATTTTATGCATGAAATTTTTTTTAATAATGCAAACAAAAAAATGTAATTTAAACAAAAAAAATTTTTAGGCTCAGCAATTTCATCAAGACATTCAAGATCTCCTTATGTGGTTAAATGACATAGATGGACAATTAGTGACATCAAAACCAGTTGGTGGCTTACCAGAGACAGCAAGGGAACAATTAAATAAATTTATGGTATTTGTTGAGAAACTTTTTTTATTGTTTTACATATAATTTTATAGAATTCAATAACAACAATGAATGACATGCATTCAATTATACTATAGTGCTTTAAATCAACTATTTGTTTGGCCGCAAAAGTATTCATATTTTAGTACAACTTACTCATCGTTTTCTCTTCATTTTTAGGATTTATATAATGAGCTCGATGCAAATCGGTATAAAGTGGAAAATATAATGCAACAAGGTCAAAATTATTTGAAGAAGTCAGGTGAAAGTAATACAAAAGCTCTTCAGCATAGCTTGCGTACTCTGAAGCAAAGATCAGATAATGTTTTGAACAAAGCAAATGACAGGAAGGTATGCTGTAAATGATATTTTAAAGCTATAATCTGAATTTTATTCCCATTTTAACCTATCTAATTTTTAATGTTCTTTTAGATAAAGCTAGAAATTGCCCTTCGTGAAGCTACAGAATTTCATGAAGCATTACAACAATTTGTAGAATGGTTGACAAATGCTGAAAAATACCTTACTAGTCTGAAACCTGTAAGTCGTCATATGAAAGCAGTATTAGAGCAAATTGAAGAGCATAGGGTAAGCTCATTCCCTTCTTTATTATTGTTATATGAGAACAAAAAAAAATTTCATCTCAATGGTCCACATTTTTCTACCATAATACTATACTAATACAAATCAACGATTCTACCAAATTATTATAAAAGTGTTTTTGTTAGATTTCATTTTATTCAGGTTTTATTCTATAAAATGAAACAAAGTACTTTATGTTGCTTTATTTATAGTTTTAAAAACACTCAGAATTACAAAGCGTTCGTCAGCTAATACGCACTATCTATCAATAGCTAGTTGGATACCTGTGATAAAAGAGATACACACAGTTTATTAGTATTCAGTAGTTGGTAGAGCATCCACCTGAGGTAATTACATCCTTAACTGACCTGGGCATGCTTACCATAGTTCGGATAAGGGACAGTGGTATTATCTTCCACTCGACTCAAACAAGGCATACAAGTTCTATCACCGATTCTGTACGATTGCTGCACTTCATAATCCGGAGATCCAACTCGTCCCAGAGGATTTCTATAGGATTCAATTTTAGTCTTTGGGCAGGGCAGGACAGGACAGTCCAGTCGGTTCACTCCTTTGTCGTCATACCAATCCACGGTTTACCTCGCAACTTGACGAGTGGCGTTGGCATCCAGGAAATAACAAAGATCCAACCAGTAAAATTGTCACAGCTCAGGAAGTGCATTGTTGTCTTGAATAGTTGAGTAATCATTGAGTTTAAAATGAATTAGGATCAAGGGTCCCAGTCCGTACGGCGAGAAACATCACCAGACCATAATTCCACATCCGCAAACTTTACTTTAGGCACACTGCGTTCTGACAAAAGTCTTTCTCCGTGCATATGCCAAACCCAGATACTGCTATCCGAATGGTAGAGATTGAACTTTGATTCATCATTGTTGGGAACCTGTTTTCACTCATCTACGATCTAATTTCGACGTTCCTTGCACCACCTCAGTCGATTAGCTCGGTTGTAATTTGCAATCAAAAGCTTATAGGCTGTAGTACGACCCTAGAAACCATTCAAATGTGTTTGCCTGCAGGTATTATTAATCAAAACAATAGTACCAGATGTTTGTTGGAGTTCCTGAAGTTTGTGGTCGTCTGTTTTGATGCGGTTTTTCCGACTTTCTTTAAACACAACTTATCGGTCTCCATCTCTCAGTTTCGGGGTTTGCCGGGTCGAAGTTCATTCCGGAAATAACCACTCACTTTCCTCTTTTTATGATATCAGACAATTGCACCTTTCGGGAAGTCAGGCAGCTCTGCATTTCATTGTATATTGCATGCGAATAACACCAATGCTGTCTCCTACTTCATATTCAAATACAGAAGACGTGACCGCAAATATCCTCTCTTGAATGATTGTCGAAATTCTTATTAGTTGATAACGTATGCGTTAACCACTTTTTGAAAAGTTCTTTTTCATGCGTATTTATTTAATCCGTATGTAAAAAGAAATTATTTCATTGAACTTCTGTGAAGACAAGTGGATAAAATAGAAAAAAATGTGGTTTGTCATACGGATTTAATGCTAAAGTTTCCTTAAAAAGGAGAGTTCGTATTTGTCTCTCATGCATAGATAATATTAGGTTTTTTGCATTATTGATGTAACTTTTTTCTAATTGATGTTAAATATTTTGTAGTTCTTTTTAATGTTAGTTTAATTTTTATTTCGTAATTTAATCTAACAATTTGCGCGCTTGTTATTTAATTTATCTCGGAAAGTTTTTTAAAATTAGAAATTTTTTTATTTGCCTGAACTTTTTTGAGCACTAAAAATAGCCTTAATTCATAAGTATTTTACTGCTTAGCGTCAAAAGTAGAGGGTGGACAGATGACAACAAGTAAGGGAGCTAATATACTGAAGTTTGGCAGATGTGAACCAAATGTGGTTAGAAAATGTTTGCATCTTTCGAGTATCTATAAAAATTATGGTTGGGGTTTCATCCCATGATATCTGAAACACTCAACCTCGAGCATGGCAGGTATATGGTTTGTACATTGCCAGAATCAGTTAAACATTCGAGAACTATTTGCGAAATTGAGTGTTTCTTACAATGCATATTTACAAGTTAAACGCTTATACCTTATATTTGCGTTTTCTGTTTACTTCTATGGTTTATTCATGTGATTAAAGTTTGAGATTGTGAATTTTCATTCCAATTTTTTTCATATGTTGATGGGCATCAAAGTTACCGAACCAGGCGATGAGAAAAATACCAGTGCAGTTACTATGAATGTTGTAACTGTTAAAGGTAGAAGAGGGTTTTTTTTTTTTTAACCAGTATACTCTAATTACAAGGAGAATTTCGCTTTAATATATAAACTGATAACCAAATTTAAATGATAAACTTTAAATGTCGATATTTAATTTAAGTAAATCTTCAATTATCAAATTTGTTTTCTTTCATTATTTAAAGTTATATTGTCTATTTTCTTTTAATGTAGAATTTCCAGAAAGACTTGAGTGCACACCGAGAAGTTATGCTAAATTTAGACAAGAAAGGAACTCATCTCAAGTATTTTAGTCAAAAGCAAGATGTCATATTAATTAAGAACTTGCTTATTAGTGTTCAGCATCGATGGGAAAAGGTAGTTTCAAAGGCAGCAGAAAGAACTAGAGCATTGGATCATGGATATAAAGAAGCTAAAGAAGTAGGAACATATGGAATTTATTTATTTTTGTGCTTGTTTTAAAATATTCATTATATATTTTTTAAACAATTATTATTGTGCTTTTTTCTTTTCTTTTGGGAAAGGTTTTTTTTAAATCTGTGAATAATTTAAATGGATAGTTTGTATTATTTTGAATGAATATTCCTATTTCTGAGGAAATATTATTGTCTAGTTTCATGATGCTTGGACATCACTCTCAGCATGGCTGGACGAAGCAGAAAAAATCTTGGATGCAACTACTCCAATTGGAAATGACCCATTCAAAATAAAGAAGCTTTTATCAAAGCATAAAGAATTCCAGCGAAGTTTGGGCTCTAAACAGATAACATATGATTCAACAATGAAAATTGGCCGAATTTTGAAAGATAAATGTCCAAAACAAGATCTTCAACTCATTCAAGATATGATTGATGAATTGAAAGTTCGTTGGAATAAAGTGTGTTCGAAGTCTGTTGATAAGTAAGTAGCATTTTCCAGATATATATTTACAATTCTAATTAAAATTTCTCTCGCTCTGTTAATAAGTGCATAGTAAATAAGTCGCACACATTTATTTTTGCTGAGTTTTTAATATAATAAGAGTTGTATTAAATGCATTGTAGATAATGAAGTTACAAACAATTACTAACCCTATTAACATAAGATATTTTCACAACATTCTGAATACCGTACAGTATCAAAAAGATGTAATAATATCTTTTAATTTGAAATCTATTAATTCTATAATGCACTTGAATTGTTAAAATAATGTTAATTAAATGAATGAACTATTAATTATTTCATCAATTTTTATCACAAACGATCAAAAAATTGTAAAAAACTATCTTTCCTTTTTTTTGGTAACTCTGACATAAATCTGAAATACACTATTCTACCAATTAGTACCGAGTGATCCAAAAGTCATGACGAACTTTAAAAATAAATAATTAGAAAACTTATAAAGATAAGAAGATGCAATTTCCACTAAATGGATGGAATAGAAGCCGGGTTTTGTGTGGCAACGAATCAAAAATAGTTCTATTGTCGATAGTTCTTATCTTCTATTGTCGATTCTATTTTTCTATTGCCACTATAGTTTTTTATTTCACGAAAAGAGGATTTACAAATGAAAAAATGTTGACAACTCTCAAGTCAGCTTAATTGCAGTTAATTAGTTCAATTTGCTGTCCATCATTCAGAAGAACAGCTGTGAGGGGAGTCACCACGCCGTTCACAGCATTTAGTAGCATTTCTTGCATTATGGCAGACACATTTTGGCGGATGGCATTGCTGCTAGTGATGCCGGTTGGTCATGGTACACTTTTGACATGAAAAATCCCCACAACCAAAAGTCACATGGTGTCAGATAGAGAGGTCTTAGAGGCCATGCGTGATTAAAGTATAGACTGCTAATGCGATCCTCCTCAAATGTTGAGCGTAGCTGGCGTTGCACACGCAGAACAATATGATGTAGTTCAGAAAGCTGACTGCAGTGCCTGTCACGCTTGCAGTTCAGTAACAGGGCTACTGAACTGCAATGTGCTGTTGTTCTGTAACAGGGCTACATATCGCTGACCAATGACAGAAACAGTTTTGAAACCCGTCTGTGTGACTTCCTCGGAAAAAAATGGACCAATTATGAAATCAGCGGTGGAGTTGCACCAGACTGTCTCTTCAGGCTGTTGCAAGGGCTTCTCAACAAATACATGTGGATTTTCTGTGGCACACACTCTACAATTGTGGGCGTTAACAGCGCCAGAAAGAGTGAAATTCGCTTCATTTGTTCAAAGCACAGTGCAAAGCCAGTCGTGCTGCTCTTCTATCTTACTGAATACCAAATTCGCAAAATCTTGGCGAGAGTCGAAGTCGGGAGGTGTTTCAGTTCTTGGTTATGTTGCAACTTGTAGGGATACCGTTTCAGAGTTATTCCCAGTGCTCTCCAGACCCTTCCGTATGAACGCCTGTCTGCCTCGAAACTACTTGAGCACTGTTCTCCCCATGTGTAGAAACCGCCGATATGGATTGCACCATCTTCTTCACTTTCGTGGCAACAGCAGCGGATGCTGTGGAACGTCTTAGACGTGACGCCAAAGAACGTATAGCTTCAAATTTCTTCATCAATTTGTCCAATGCAGAAGACGTTGATCCTTAGCTATCTCGCATACCCTTCATGTAGTGATATGCTCTCAATTCCGCAGTAGCCCTTTCCAAATTCTTATAATACAGTTTAACTAAGAGGGGTTTCTCAACTATGGACAGTATTTCAATGCATTTAGCTTTGACTATCATTACTTGCTGCATTTATTCCTTTTTATATCGTTTGCTGTTTTGCATAATCTTACAACAGAAATCCAGCAACACCATATGTTGTTCGCCAACAGAACTATTTTTGTTTCATTGCCACGCAAAACTCGACTTCTTTTCCAACCGTTTAGTACAAACTCCATCTTTTTATATTTATTCGTTTTCGAATTATTCATTTTTAAAATACGTCCGGACTTTCGGGTCCCCCGGGATTTTTGGATACCCATGTAAATGAGGTTGTATGCTGCCTTAATCTACGTCACACATCCTGTACTTAAATACTGTGTAGGAAATAGCTTTGGCAATAGTCACGCGTAAGAAACCACAAAAATCAGAGTTTTCTGATTTCGAGGCAGGCGTAATTATCGGATATCACAGAAATGGCCGATCTTTAAGGACGTATCTAGTGAGTTAAACATTCCAAAATGGCTTTTGTGATTAAGAAGTCGAAGGTGAGTGGTGGTTGTCGAAATGTGTTTTATCCGGCTGACTCACAAAACTAAGAGATAGAGACCGACGTGTGTTGCCCAAAAATATTTGGAAAAACCCCTCCACACTGAAGGCTCACATGCTTCAGGTATGCCAACAAACATCCAGGACAGTTGTTTTAATAAATGCCACACGCAAGGTAGCTGCTACCCGAAGTCCTTTACTTACAGTGTCCAACCGCATTGCTCTCGGTTGAAGTAGTGCAAAGCACGTCGAAATTCGACCCTAGGGGAGTGGAAATAGGTTCTCTGGAGTGATGAATCAAGGTTCAATCTCTACCAATCGGATTGCAGAATCTGGGCTTGGCATATACACGTAGAATACCTTTTTCCAGAGCGCAGTGCGCCTATTGTAAAGTTTGGCGGAAGTGGAATTATGGGCTGGAACCCTTCATCCTAATCCATTTTAAATTCAACGTCGACTCCTACTCAACTATTCTAGATAGCAATGTACTTTCCTGCGCTGTGACAATTTTACTGGTTGGATTATTGTTATTTCCCGGATGACAACGCCACTTGTCATGTTGCGAAGTACACTGTGGATTTGTATGATGATAATGAGGTGAACCGCCTGGCCTATCCCTGTAGAAAACCTCCGGGATGAGGATCGCTGAATCAAGGAGTGGGTGCAGTAACCGTCCAAATTCGGTGAAAGCACTTGTATGTCTTTTCCAAGCTGAATGGAATATAATACCTCTGTCCATCATAAAAACACTTGTGGAAAGCATGCCCTGGAGGGTTAAAGATTTGTCTCAGGTGGACGTTCTACCGACTACTGAGTATGAGTAAATTATGTTTATCGCTTTTATCACAGGTATCCAATTACTTATTGGTATATAGTGTATATGTAAAATAACGTTTCTGCTTAACATGAGAAAGGGAAGTGTTATAAGATGAAGAAACATGGCTATATCAACACTAAATAATAAGTTATGGGGAAACTTAATAGCTGGAAAACTGTTACTCAGCACCAGATTGTTTATTTTAATTGATAAAATTACTGTCTGCTTGTTGATGCATATCGATACTCATTCACTAAAGGTTAAAAGAAGTTTTGTACTACATATATAAGCCTTCTGTTACACAATATGTTTTTAAATGTTTTGTAGGTTTACGAACTACTTAAAACAAGAATATTCTTAAGAATTTTATTGATAAGTGTGTCATGCAATGATAGTGAAAATTTAATTACTTTTAAATTTAATTATTTAGTTATTCATTTCAAAATTTATTTAAAATCCTGCTGTTATTTATCTCTCATTCTATTCTTCTTACTATCCTGGCGGAAAAAAATTCCAACACCAAGAAAAAAAATATTGTAGAGCAATAAAATTTTCTCATTTTATTTGTCTAATTAACATGTTTAATTGATTAAATTTTCAGAACCACAGATTAATTTAATCTCAAGAAAATGTATTTCAAATGTGAAAAGCTGTTACATTACTAGTCGGTGTAACATCAGAAATTTTGAATGCTAGCCTGCAAACATGCATGCATTGTATCATAATGGTGCCGAATGTCACTTTGTGGTATAGAGCTCCATGCTTGTTGTACTGCTGTCAGTACTGGAATGGTCAGTGATGACTGTGGAAGATACTCACGAATGACAGCACTGCAAGTGGAATTATTAGACTGATCTACGAATTTGCAGTCAGTGTGTTAGGGATAACCGCGAGAGTGCTCCTGCTGTCATAGGAAATTGCTCTCCCAACCATGACTCCAAGTGTATGTTCAGTGTATATAGCATACAGACAGTTAGATTGCAAGCATTCTCCTGGCCTCCTTCTGACCAACACATGGCCATCACTGTTACCAAAACAGATGCTGCTTTCTTCATTAATCAAAACAGATCTTCACTCTGTCCTCCAATGAGCTTCGGCTCAAAACTGTGGCTTGTAATCAGTGGAAGGAACGTTGCAGGGAGCATGGATCAGAACTGTCCGTGAAGTTACCAACGTATAACAGTTCGTTGTGTTCTGTGGTACCAACTGCATCACAAATTTCAGTCACGGACACAATACGACGCGCCACAGCTGTACGCCGAATATGGCGATCTTCCCTACTGTAGCGCCACGTGACCTTTCAGAATCCGGTCTCTTCAGGCAGTACCATCCCTTGACCACTGCTCCCAACACTCATGCAAAGTGGATACGTTCCAGACAAATCTTTCTGTGATATTACGTAAAGAAAATCCACCTTCTCGTAGTCCTATTACACGACCTCTTTCAAATTCGATGAACTGTTCGTAATGGCTTCTTCGTCTTTTATAAGGCATTCTTGGCTAACATCAACTCAATACGTCAAATTTCAAAGATAAAATACGCTCACCAACTTTACAGCACGCGTATCAAGCAAATTTGATTTAAAAGTTTTGAGTGACCCCACTAGCACCACACTTATGTGCTAAGTGCGAAATTTTAATCGACGTCATCTTTCAGATGTATAAACACGCCTACCAAATTTGGTTAATCTAAGTCTTTCTTGTTGGGATTTTTTTTCCGATAGCGTACGAAAACCAAACGTTACTTGTAATGTATTGATAATGTGATGATATAGTGATATAATGCGATTTTATTCTAAAATGCTATTGAAATATGTACTATATTTCAGTTAACTATATTCAGTTCAAATGTTTGCTATGTGCTTAAGACTAAAACAATTCAGATATTGAATAAAAACTCATTTAATTACAAAAAACCCCTCTTGTTGCAATAAAAAGATAAATGTCTTCGAAGGATTATTTTGACATTTTGAATATCTGTACTTTATTGCAATGTTAGTGGTTAATTTTCATTAATTACAGATTTGTGTAATCTTTAAATCTTTAAAATGCTATATACATAAGTATAATTGTGTATTATGTTGTTGCTGTTGAAAGCGGAGCATTATATTTTCTTTATATTAAACTTATGCTTATACTATTCACTTAGACAAAGGAAACTAGAAGAAGCTTTGCTGTATTCTGGACAGTTCAAAGACGCTGTTTTGGCTTTGATGGATTGGTTTGATAAAGCAATTGCATCGTTGTCCGATACAAAACCATACCATGGTGATTTGGATACTGTTACTTCTTTGATAGAACAACACAAAGTAAGAAGCTTTATCAAAACTCTTTGGTGCATGCTATTAAAATAAAAGATGGTATTATAAATAAGAAATAATTCATCGAATAATAAATAATTATTTAAACATTTGGTAAATTATTTGTTATAAAAAATGTAAAGTATGTGCAAATCTTTTCTGTATTTTTAAACTTTACATTAAGCTGTCATCATTTTGTAATTGATAAAACTTAAATGTTATCCTAACAAGTAAGCAGGTTTTGACTTTTGCAATAGTTATTTCAATAATGAGTGTTAAAAGTTTTGCTTTTTATTTTTTAGTCCTTTGAAGAAGAATTGAAAAACAGAGGCTTAAGTATGGAATCTGTTTGTAAAACTTCTATTGATCTCAAAAAGCAAGCTAGTGCTGCTGATGTTGAAAGCATATCAACTCAAGTGGAGGAATTAAAAGCAAAATGGCAGACAGTTTCAGATTTAAGTGAAAAGAAAAAACGAAACCTTTCTCAAGCTCTTCAGCTGGTAATTAATTTTAAAATAATTTTATTTATGGAATTATTATTTGCAGCAAAATCACATTTTCTTGGGAAAAAACCCTCCAATGTTTTATCTGCATATAATTGCTTATATACGGATTAAATTAAAAGTTATTTTTGAAATTTGATTTTATTTATTGCATCAATGCTATGTTGTTTCTGTTATTTCAAATACTAGTTAAAAAAATACATAGAAATTAAATTTATTCTATCTTATGTGTATTTAATTATGAATCTTTTTTTAATTATTAATTGATATGTATATGGATTTAAATATTAACACATCAATCTTATATTTATAATTTTCTGAACTTGAAAGTTTTGAAACTTATTCAAATTATATTATTTATGGTTTGATTTTTGGTAAAAGAGTTAATTTTCTTGCATGATCCTACTAGTGCTTAATATTTTATGAGTCTCCTAGATGCTGTTCAGTATTAACGTTGAGCACTATCAAGATGTACAAATGTTGATTACCATTCTGTGCTAATAGGGGTATTATATATATTTTTAAAAAACATAATTTTTGAAATATTGTTTTATGTTCTTTTCTGTGTTCAAGCAAGAAATTTAAATCTTTTATATTTAAAATTACTAGTGTTTATAACTTGGTTGTAAAAATACTTATTGAGAGTTTTCGATTTAAAATTTCTGACTCTATAGCTATGTAATGTTTGCCAGTATTTATAAGCATCATAATATTGTCAATTCTGCAGCAAATAAGAGGTTTTAAACTTTGCATAGTACCTGCAATTTCTTGTGTTAAAAGAGATTAAAATTCAAATCTGAATTATTTATTTTCAGTAGTATAATGACAAACATCAGTCTTTTTAAAGTATATTAGTGAGTCAACCATCCAATATGATTGATTTAATTAAACTGCAACTATTAAAGAAGATTTTTTGAGGTTCAGTTAGAATAATAATGTAAATTTACATTTCTTCTTTTAAAAAAATTTGACTGATAAAAAATTACTTGGCAATTTTAGACTCTGTATTTACATTTTTGGTTTACTTAACTGTAACAATGTGGCATTCATTTTTTCTCATAGGCTGAAAAACTTTACAAAATGGTACATATATTGTTGGAGTGGTTATCAGACGCCGAAATGAAATTGCGTTTCTTTGGATCTCTTCCTGAAGATGAGGAGTCAACAAGAAAGCAAATTGCTGACCATGAAAATTTCTTGAGTGAGATGAGAGACAAAGAAAATACCAAAAATGATACATTGACACTAGCTCAAGATATACTTGAGAAATGTCATCCTGATGGTATATCAGTTATTCGACACTGGATTACCATAATTCAATCTAGGTGGGATGAGGTAAAATGCTAGTTTTTTGTGCTTTTCTTACTTTTTTATGTCTAAATAAATTAGTTTTGGTAATTTAATGTAAATATTTTAATTTTATTTGGTGTTTTTTTTCTGCATATATGACTTTTTTGTATGCATTGAATGCCTTTTACTATCTTTATTTTTTGATTATAGGCTTAACCATAATCCATGATATTTTTGTATGACTCATTACATTCTTTTTAAGAATTTATTTTGAAGCTACTTTCAAATCTATAGAAATGCTTATTTCATTCAATTTCAGATATCTGCTTGGGCTAAACAGCGTGATCAGCGACTTCGAGACCATTTGCTGTCTCTACGAGATATTAATAGCTTATTAGAAGAACTTCTTGCGTGGTTGATTAAAGCAGAATCTTCATTAACCGAGTTGGAAGCACATCCTCTTCCTGATGATTTGCCTACATTAGATGAGCTTATTAAAGAGCACCAGGTAGCTGATCCATTCAAATTGTGGTATCATTATTTTACTGCATCAAAAACTGTATTCCATATTATAAATATTGTCTTATGGAAATATCACTCAACTTTATTATTATTAAGGACAAAACTGCAGTTAAAAATAGCATATATTGTTGTAGAATATAAATTCTCTTTATTGAGCCTAACCTAATTTGAATCAAAAATATATTTTATTGTGTGTTTGTGTTTTAAATTTTCATTTACTATATTTAAAAAGTTTAAAAGTATAAATATTTTAATACATTTAAAATGGCATACAGTTATTCTTCCTTGTATTTTATTTTTTACATAATAATTATAAATTATTTATTACTAGCCGCCTTTGGCGACCAGCTGGTTCGCCATGAGTAATGCGTTTTAAAATTTTCAATTAAATCACATATTCATTAAATTTCATTCATTCCAAAATATTAAAAATGTTTTTTTTTGGTGATGTTGCCAAACTATTAAGTATGTCTTTTTAAAGAAAGCAAAAAAGGCAAAAAAAAAAATTATTGAATTAATGATACAGATATTGCAAACGATTATAGAAATATGCCATTAAATCGGGATTTCATGCATATCCTGTCTAACTTCAATCAGCTTTACCGTAAATAAAGAAGATTTGTTGAATTAATTATTTAGGTATTGCAAACGATTATAAAAAAAACATTTTCTTTGCATTTATTTTTTTAGAAAATATTACATTTTATGTTTATTTTATTTTATCCAGTCACATACTAAAAGTTGCATATCTTTAGATTTGATTTGTGATGATAGTTGTTTTTTTTTTTATTTGAACTTCCGTCATTGTTTTCTTTTATTTTATCCAGTCTGTGCTAAAAAAACATAGTTAAAATATTTTTTTAAAAATTCGTTAAAAATAGAAGCTTGAACTATGCATTAAAAGACTGATACCATTAGAAAGCTAATTTTTTAATCTTTAAATTGATGTAAAAATCATGTTTGTGCAATATTATTTTCGGAAGTTATAGCGGAAAAACGAAATTTCGCTTTAATTTTAATTAATTCAAATTCTAATTAAAAATTCGAAAAAAGGACTCCGAGGTGCACATTCTCGATCTCCAAGGCATACATGTACCAAATTTGGTAGCTGTAGGTCCAACGGTCTGGCCTGCAGAGCGCCAACACCCACGCACACACACATTGAGCTTTATTATAAGTATAGATGTCCTTCGGATCCATAATATAGGAAAGTATTTTTCTCATGTTTTACATGTCTAATAATTTGTACTGCAAATATTTATTTAATTTCCTAATAAGCATTTACACAATAAAATTCCTAAACGTTTAATTAAGCATAAATTGTTTCAAATTTTAGGTTAAAAAATGTATAAGGGAACTATGCAGCATTGTGTACTTGTACATTATAACAAATTTACTCTTTTTAATGGATAAATTTTCTGTATTGCATCAAGAACCGATGACAATTTTTACCGTCTTTTTGACTATATAATTTAAACTTGAGCGGTTGTTGTATTTCTTTTTATCTTTTTTTTTATTTCCGTTGCTCGCAAAGCACATTCCCTGCTTGTAAAAAAAGCAGGGAATTTCATTCATTGTCATTATTCTGCATATTGTTTCTTAAGACGAATAAAAATGTTAAAGAAACGAGAGGGAAATTTAATTTTCTTAATAAATTTACTAGCTTTTTTTTATTTTCTTCCCGTTTCTGCAATATGGGATGTTATTTATGGACAGTTGTTTTTGTTGCCCTTACCTTTAAAAAAAAGGATAATCTTTTTCGTTGCTTTATTGTAATCGCTACATAATGATTAATAGCATCCTCAGATAATATGAAAGTATGGAGTAAAAATTATTCGCTGCAAATTGCTGAAACCTTCAATTATTTACCGTTTCTTGTTGAAATATGTTGATCATCGAATTTGTTCATTTAAAAATTATTACTCATTTGTGTTGCATGTTTACAGCAAATGCTTTGCATTAAATTGTATTAAATTCTTTAGGTTTTCATGACAGATATGTCGAAAAAACAAACTGATGTTGAGAAGATATCAAAAGCTTTTTCTTCTAAGCGTCATCAAACAAAAACATTAGTACCGCCATCTCAACTAAAGGAGAAATCAAAAGAGAAATCGTCTCGCTCTGGAACTCCTACTCAACTTAAGACCTCAACTCCATTGTGAGTAAATTGATTATATCAGCCTAAAACATTTTGTAACTCAAATAAGATTTTTTACAGATTTTCTGGGTAGATTTATTAATACATAATTAATTCAATGTTGATTAATCTATAATGTGTTGAAAACAAGTGTTTAATTCCACTCAGTGAAATATCTTTGTATCAGTATTACAATCGCAATGACTTTTCATATGTTTAAATATGTATAATACATAAATGTTACTGTGAATGTACGTTGCTCCGATATTTTGTAAACAAATAACCTAACTCACATATGTTTTGATATATAGTTGTGTAACCTTTCAAATGTTTTTCCCCCTCGTTTGTGTTACTTTTATTTATCACTTTTTAATATGTTTGGATAATTTAAGCGTGAAAAATGTTTATGATTGCTGCTATTAGTTTCAGAAATATATTTAAAAAATATTAGAATATATTATTAAACATTTTTACTATAATTTAGTATTTAAAATGTCGAATCTTTTTTTATTAAATACAATAGCCTCTCAAATGTGTTTTGTGATACATAATAATGATTGCTGATTGTAATGGTTTGAATTTTTTCCCCCTTGAAACCATAGGCGACCACAAATTGATTCTGATATCAAACATCCTAGGGCTAGGTTACTTCTAGAAAAGTGGAGAATTGTATGGCTTCTTGCAATGGAAAGACAAAGAAGACTACAAGATAGGCGCAACTATTTGCTTGAGGTATATTTTATATTCTTTTGAAATCTTTTAGTCAATTTAATTTATTCAAAGGCCGATAAAAAAAACTTACTGTTAGATTATCACTCTTTTGTGGCTTAAATCAAAAGAATGCTAATGGAATTCGTTAATATAAACAAGGTCTTGTCATATTTTTCTTCATATTCCCTTAACATGGAAGTTATGTTATGAATCAGTGAAACCATATATTTCTGATGTGATAGTTGGGAGTTATTTTTTTTTCTAAGTGTGCATGTGGGTATATTTGAAAATCATATGCAATAAGAAATATTGAAATAGAATGCTTTGTGACTTCGAGATGTTTTTTTACAAATGAAGCAAAAACTTCTACGAACATCTAAGAGTAACGCTTGTTCATAATGAAAGATTGACGAATTGTCTACTCCAAACCTGGTAACACTCAATGATTTAGTGACCCCATTAAGCAAAACATTTCTTTGTAATTTGAATACGTCGAATGATTATTTAGAATGTTGTGATTACCAAAATTTCAGAGGAATTTATCTTTCGTTTGAATGTTTCAGAAGTATATCTTTCATTAAATAAAAAAGGGCGAATTTTGTTCAGGTTTTATATGTGGCATCCTCTATGTAAGATACCCTTTATTTAATAAAACATATATTAATCGAAAAATTATACTTATTGCTTCATTGAAACTATTGACGAAAATGTAATAATGTTCTTAATATTTTTCAGCTTGATCGAATAAAACATTTTGATTTCAATGATTGGCGGAGCAGGGTAAGTTTCATTGCAATCATCAAATTGTGTTTTTAATTAGTGTTTTCTTTCTTTCTTTCTCTTTTTTTTTTTTCTTTCTTTTTTGTAATGTTATTGGGCATTTTCAGTATCTTGGTTGGCTGAATAATAAGAAATCTCGCATTATGGATCAGTTTAAAAAGATCGACAAAAACAATCATGGGAAAGTGACTAAGCAAGAATTTATTGATGGAATTCTTAAATCAAGTAAGCATTGATTATTTTGCCTGGTCGATTTGTAAAATCAAACTTTTATGTAAATTAAAATTTCCATTTAATACTAATTCAATGAAAATGAATATTTTGTTATAGAATTTACAACAAGTCGCTTAGAAATGGAAAGAGTAGCAGATATTTTTGACAGAAATGGTGATGGTTTTATTGACACTAAAGAATATATTGAGACTTTACGCCCAGAAAGAGAGGTTAGCATGATTTATTAATTTTTTGTGTTTATGTAAAACATATTTTATTCATTTTAGAATCATCATTCATATATTATTTTTAGGAATTTACCTTTACTTTTTGATACTAATTTAGTCTCTCTTTGCACGTTTTTAGGATCGCCCAAAAACAGAAGCAGAAAAGATTCAAGATGAAGTTCAGCGTCAAGTATCGAAATGTACTTGCGTCCATCGTTTTAAAGTTTATCAAGTGGGGGAAGGAAAATATAGAGTTAGTGGATAAATTTTGTTATTATTGATACTGTCTAATCTTGTTGGTACTCCATACAGAAGAAAATTAGTAAATTTCATTTAACCTCTTACTTTAAAATAGTTAAGAATTCCGAAATGTAATAACTTCCCAGAAATAAACAAATAATAAATGAATATAATTAAAAAATGAACATTTTTAAAGGTTATTTATATATATATGCACACTAAACATATCCCTTCCCTATAAAATTTGACATATCATTACTGTATTGGTTTCTGTAATTTCCTGTCATTCATTAGATGTTGAAATAACAGATATAATTTTAATAAGGAATAACAAGGGGCTCTTTTTTCCTACTGATTGTCCTTAAAGTTTTTCTTAGAAATGTGATGTTTTGAAACTCAGAGGGAGGGGTAAATCAAAAGAAAACGAAGTTCTGATTTTGTAATACAGTACACATTTTACACATATGTATAGCAATTAAAAGTAAATTCATCTTCATTTTTTAAACATAGTAATGTTAAATTTACAGATAATTTTTCCCTTTCATCTGGAATTGAAATCCAAATCAAACATTTTTTTCAACTTTCATTGAACTTATTGTTCTAAATGATGTCATTCTATTTTCTTAAATTTATGCTTAACATTTTCCAGCTCTGATATTAAAGGTTTGTGTTTTGTTGCAGGGTTTTGTTTGTGATATTAAAGCAGTTTTTTAACTGAACTGCTTATTAAATATTTCAATGAATGAGTTTTTATATTCACAACCTTATTTCCTTTCATGTATCTAATTAAATTTTTGTTCTTTTAAATTTACATGAATATGCATTTCTTTATTAGTTCGGTGATTCTCAAAAATTAAGATTGGTGAGAATTTTAAGGAGCACAGTTATGGTGCGTGTTGGTGGAGGCTGGGTAGCTCTTGATGAATTTTTGGTGAAAAATGATCCTTGCCGAGGTATGTATATTATGTAAACAATATTTAATCGCATATAATAATTTTCCCATTTGATCTTGATTTCACTAGAGTAAAATACCATTTAAATTCATCTTTTTATTAAATCATTGGGCAAAATACTGATTTTGCAAATAATAGGATTTCCTAACTGTCTCTAGGTTTTAAAGAATCTAAAAGATTTTAAGATTTTCATTTAAAAGATAATATAGTTATGCAATTTACTTAAAATTTTTATTTTTAAAATCCTTTTAATGTTTATGGAATTAGCCACTGTTCTATTCATAAATGTCTTTTGTAACCCTACTGGACTTTAAGATTTTTAATCATATGTATTATTGACAAAAGAGAAAATAATATTTCTGTTATACTTAATAGAAATGCAGATTTTAAATGTAGAAACTTAAATAGAGAATTATAAATAAATCGCATTTGAAATTTATCCAAATCGAGGTAATAATTTAAGCATGAGTTTGCTTTAGCTACTTACGTTCTGCAGTTACTCTACTATATTACACTCAGAATTACCTAGTGTTCGTCAACTAATACACACAATCTATCAATAACTAATTGGATACCTGTGATAAAAGAGATAGACACAGTTTATTTGTATTCAGTAGTTGGTAGAGCATTCACCTAAGGTAATTACATCCTTAACTGACCTGGGCATGCTTACCATAGTTCGGATAAGGGACAGTGGTATTATCTTCCACTCGACTCAGACAAAGCATACAAGTTCTATCACCGATTCTGGACGATTGCTGCACTTCATAATCCGGAGATCCAACTCGTCCCAGAAGATTTCTATAGGATTCAATTTTAGTCTTTGGGCAGGGCGGGGCAGTCCAGTCCAGTTGGTTCACTCCTTTGTCGTCATACCAATCCACGGTTTACCTCGCAACATGACGAGTGGCGTTGGCATCCAGGAAATAACAAAGATCCAACCAGTAAAATTGTCACAGCTCAGGAAGTACATTGTTGTTTTGAATAGTTGAGTAATGATTGAGTTTAAAATGAATTAGGATCAAGGGTCGCAGTCCGTACGGCGAGAAACATCACCAGACCATAATTCCACATCCGCAAAACTTTACTTTAGGCATACTGCGTTCTGACAAAAGTCTTTCTCCGTGCATATGCCAAACCCAGATACTGCTATCCGAATGGTAGAGATTGAACTTTGATTCATCATTGTTGGGAACCCGTTTTCACTCATCTACGATCTAATTTCGACGTTCCTTGCACCACCTTAGTCGATTAGCTCGGTTGTAATTTGCAGTCAAAAGCTTATGGGCGACAGTACGCCCATAGAAACCAAGCAAATGTGTTTGCCTGCAGATATTATTCATCAAAACAATAGTACCAGATGTTTGTTGGAATTCCTGAAGTTTGTGGGCGTCTGTTTTGATGCGGTTTTTCCGACTTTCTTTAAACACAACTTATCGGTCTCCATCTGTGATATTCAATAATTATGCCTTTCTCGAAGTCAGATAGATCTGAATTTCGTGGCATCCTGCATGCGGCTAATAGCAGTGGTGTTTCCTATTCGATATTTAAGTAAAGAAAGCGTGACGTAGATCAGGACCCTAGATATCGTTATTTGCATGGGTGGCCAAATATTGGTTGGCAGATAGTGTATATTACTTTTGCATCTCACAGTTTCATTTATTTGCCAATTTCCTTGAAAATGATTTAAATTATTAACATTTCATTCGTTATTGTCATGTATTTTTGTCTTTAAAAAGGTTAATTAATAGGTTTTGAAGTTTTAATTCTGATGTTTGATAACTTTTACGTATTATTTTTTAATTTATGAAATTATAATTATATATTATATTTTTAAATAGTTCTGTATTTTATTGATGAATATGTATTCTTTATTTTCTATTCATTTGTATTCTGAATTTTCTGAACTTTTAAATTCTGATTTCTTTCTGCTTTCATAGGCTGCAGGGAAGAAGCATTAAAATTAACTAAACTTTTAATCCAACATTCAAAAAAAGATAACACTGTGTAGATATAACAAATAAAATTTTCATACAACTCACTACGCAACTTGTTATTCCTCTGTTTTCCCTTCCTTAGTTCTAATGATATTTGTCACAGTGCTAGATTTCTCCATATGCTAAATGATTGACTTCTCTTGCCTGACTTTTCTTCTTGTAACTCTTCATTTGATTTCGACTAACTTTCTTGTTTTACTACATAGTTCACTAATTTATTCAATATAAATGATTAATAATCGGATTATTCATCCGAACATAAAAGACTGATGCCTTAGATTTGTATTACTGCATGATTTTAATTTGATATATCCTGCATGTAAATGTTTACTATCATACAGCAAAAGGAAGAACCAACCTCGAATTAAGAGAACAGTTTATACTAGCTGATGGAGTAAGTCAGTCAATGGCTCCTTTTAAGCCGAAGCCAAGTCCTAATTCTTCAGTTTCATCTCAGAGTGGCACAACTAACTCCATGCCTTCAGCTGGCCCCATAACTAAGGTTCGGAAACAAAGAGTATATATTATTTATTCTTGTGAGGAATTATGCATATGAAGAAATCAGAACACTGTTTTGTTTTTCTATGCAATGATAGTTTTGTTGTTTTATTTATTTATGTGTTTCTGCTTTTGTTTTAAGTTACGCTATTTAGCATGTTAATTTATTTTTATTTTCTTTATTGTGAAATTTGGTTTTAACTGTACTATTAAATTGCAGTGTAAGAAAAGAAAATAATCTCAAAATATTCGAATTATTTGAGTTATCTTGCTTTTTATGACTTTCTTATAAAGAAAAAAAGCGATGGAATTTTGATAATAATGTTAAATTTTATTTAAAATTGGATACAAATTCTGAAGAAACATATGTTAGAGTAATATATGCTTAAATTGACTTCAGAAACTATGAGGTAATACGTTGCGCATTTCTATTTCCTCCTTTCATTTGTTTCACGTATCTTAGCATCGGTAATTAAAATATTTGAGAAAGAATGATAGAAATGGAAATCTGTATATCACACTGTCAGAATTTTATATCTCTTTTTTCCCCTTTCAAAATTTTGTGAGATTGGAGATTTAAGCATTGTTTTTATCGTTCTTGATGAATTAAATTTTTTGGTCAGTTATGATTTATTAAGCTTCTTGTAAGATGTGTAATAACTCGACGATTTTAAAAAAATATTTTCCTACTCATTGATTTTTTTCTTATAAATATCAGTTTAATGCATTACATTTTAGTCAGAATAAACAAAATAAATATCTGAATACATTTTCTAAAATTAGTTTCTTTTAGAAAATGTATGATATTTTGTAATGTTTTAATTTCAATACTTTTCTAAATGATGAAGAAATTTATTGTTTAAGATATTTTTAAAAATTAATAATAAAATAATTGTAATTAAAGAAATGCACTTAATACTCTCAGATAATTCTTTGGAACTTGCTGAGATAAATGTTTTAATTACTTTCATTCATTTTCTTAGCATTACACTGAAATTCTGTTCAATGAAAATGTCTGAACTTCACGGCTCTATTAATTTTCTGTCATTCTTAATGTAATTTTGCTCCATCTAATTTTTGTTATAAATAAACACACACATTAGTAATCTGCATATTAATCTAGTTAATTTTTAATTAGTCAAATTCATATATCTCAGAAAAATATTGTGTTAAAAGAATCTGATCACTTTGATTTGCATTGTCAGTGTCAGCAGTGGAATCGTTTTTACTAAACTAAATATGAAATTTCAATAAAGTGTTAAAATGTGTAGACTTAAAAGATCCTCTTTTAATTTACATTATATATAAAAAAATGAAGGGTATTAGTTCGTTTCGGAGAATACGAAATGCAATGGTGTTTATACTTGTTGTATAACCCTTCCCTTTCTACTTATTCAAATTTGAAATGTGTAGTTAATCAATTTTTATTACGAAGTTCAATCCCTTTCTGTTTGCTAGTCAAGTTCTTTGTTTTGTTTTTATTTTATGCATATTTTGTTTTGTTCCTAATGTTGATTTGCTGTTTTTTTTTTTTTTCTTCTAATTTTTGCTTTTCATGGCTTTGTTGTTGCGAAACTCTGTCTTTTGCTATCAAATGGGAGTTGTTTTTTTTAATACCAGGAAAAGAGTTTTATATCCTGTGCATTACTCTTTTTATCCAAGGAGAATTTAGTACGTAGTTATTCGAATATTGCTAACTGGCCTTTTGATGCTTCTTCGTTGCCTGTCATCATTCATTTTCTGATTGCAAGGTTATTCAGTTCCCTTGCCCTTTACATTCCAGCCCCCTTTTTATTAATGAGATGCATTCCAGTACAAGAATTGAGACCTATTTTCTACAGGCCTGTGAATTCTGAATTAGGATCAAGAATTCCTGTTTACTGTTGGGTAACATATTTCTTTCTTTATCTACAATTTTAGTGTATGAGTTTATTTATAGTTATGCGTAGATTTTCTTGAGATGCGTAGATTTTCTCCTGAAGTAATTTAATTTCAAATGGATGTGGTAAGTATAAATATAATATACATATTATGGCGATAATAATGAAAGTGTGAATACACTTAAATAATACTTTTGTTTCCACAACATTTTGTGTATAGTATAAATTTATAAAAATTTTTGTCTTGTGTTCTAATCTTATATATTCTGGTACTTTCATAACAATTTCTTCCCTGAGCTTTCCCTAGTTGATCGTAATTTGTACAAGTTTTGCCAAACGGCTCTAGGACATACGACTTGATATTCTAGCTTATAGTTTCTATTTCAGTAGTTTATATGAATGTGTTGCTTATTTTTACCGTAATTGAGATTTTACCTTTAAAATTAATTCTTTTTTTTTTTTAAAAAACCATTTAACTGTGAATGTGTTTGATGTTTTTGAAACATGACAAACCAGCATCATAACTATCTAAACCAGCTTCATAAATATCTATTGATGGGATTGTGAAAGAATAAGATTTCTTCCCAATTGTCATTTTCTTCAGCCGTTCATAATTTAATCGTTTGCATTGCAGTGATACTTCAAAGTACTTTAATCGTGCTTATATTTTTGTAATATGACTGGTTTTTATAATGGTATTCTTAAAAGTGCGAAGAATGCAGCTCGGCAACAAGCAATCGATGGCAGAAATTAATAATTAATTAATTTACGTTATTTTAATCAATTAAAAATGCTCTTTTAGCTCTGTCCTGGAGTTATTCTGTTACAAAAATTTATTGGAATGTGCATGAATGAAATTACAAAGTTGTTGATAAAATTATTTAGTCTAAATTTAAGAATTTCGTGTTTAATGCAGGGTTGCCACTCCAAATGAAAATCCGGGAAAACACAATAAATTTTTAAAAATCGGCATAGAGGGCAGGCAAAATGCTGGGAAATTTGAAAATGTTTATAAAAACATGGAAAATATAGGGAATTTTAAGTTTATTGATTTTTTTTCCCCTATCTAAAAAATGCCAATAGCTAAATATTGCGAGATTCAAATATCGTAGTCATAAGCTTCCAAAAACGAAACAATACTATTTGCAATGGTATTATGGGGAAACTCTAAGCCTTTTTTTCTTTATCGAACAGCTCGGTTTTGATTTGCAAGACAACTCTTTTTCCATAAGTTCCTCAAATTGCAGGTAATGAGTGTGCGTGAGACTTAAGTAACTGCGTGAAAGAATAGAATACATTCAATCGCAGAAGCAGCGCGGTGGTGTTTAGTCTAACATGAGTTTATTGAATGGTTTATTTAATATTTGGGAACTGTCATCTTATTCAAAGTATATATATATATATATATATATATATATATATATATATATATATATAATTAAACAATGAATTGCTCAAAATCGTTATTTAATATAAATTTGTCAGAAAATAATCGACCCTGATTTTGCTATATGGGTTAGATGAGTTCCGTAAAATCCATTTGTTGATTTCGGCCTACTTTATAAGAATAAACCTAAATAATATGGAAAAATAGTCATTAGCTAGTCTAGACAAAAGAGGAAATCATATATGATTGTCTGCCAGTATAAATAAGTCATCATTGATGGTGAAGAGTTTAATACCTAAAAGGAATACTGGAAAAGATGGCATGTCAAATCTGAAAATGCCAAACTGAATTTCCGAAAATAAACTAACTTCAAACTTTTTAATTAAAGTACAATCATTTTTATGGGGATGTAACTTGGTGTTTCATATTCTCTCCCCATTGCATTCAATAATATATCGAAAATGTGTTCACTGAAAGCGGAATATCGAAAAAAATGTATGTTAGCCCGTACAAAAATGTCGTAAGTTATTTGTCAAGGTAGAGCTTCATGAAATGGATGGCTGAAAATCTGCAAAAATCGATGCCCAAACACAGGAATTCGCAAAAATGCATAAACAACTAAAGTAATTTTGTTTTGTAATGTTTGTTAAATAATCATTAAATTATTTATATCTTGAAAAAAAATTTTGTATTTTATCTCACCCAAGTCCTTAGTTTTGTGTCTTTTAATTAAAGAGTATGAGAGGTAATATATCCCCACCTTAATATATAAATGTTGTCTTGCTAAATTCTAGATAATTGAGAAATTGTTTTTTTTTATTTGTAAATACGAAAATTCTTTTAATATGTTTAATATACTATTATTTCAAATAATGTTAAATTGTTGCTTCCTTTATTTGCTTTTTCAGCTCTTTAAAATCATATTGAATTATAAATAGCAAGTGAGTGCTAGTTTTACATTTCCTCGTATCTTGAATATACATGCAGAGAAAACACGAAATTTTTTTTTTCAGATTTCAGTGGCAACCCTGTTAATAATCACTCATAGCTTTGAAATAACACATTAATTAGGTAAATGAAAAACGATTAATTTAATAGTAGTATAACATCTACAGTGGCATTTTAATTGACTGCATTTTTCAAATGGTAGAAAATTTAACTATATAATTTTAAGATTTAAGATTAGTTCATCAGTTTTCTACGGTTTTCATGGAATTAAATGTTTTAAAAAACCAAAAGATGATTGTACTAATATTCTGATAAATAATGGAGGTTAATTCTATGCTTTTTAGAAATTATTTTCTTCTTTTTAACAATTTTACTGCTAGATATTTTTTTTAAAAAAGTGCTGTGAAATAAATAAAAATCCTTTACTGCTTTCTCTATTATTTATTACATTTCTTAAAAGAGTTTCTCTAATAATAATTACGTTTTATTTCCGTGATTCATTTGGTTTCCAGTGATCTAACTTAATTTCTTGTAATCTCAATTTTATGGTAACATATATTCAATATGAAAAACTATGCTGGTTCATTCTAGTAATAATAGTTCACAGTAAAGAGTAATAGCAAAAAAAAAAAAAACTAATTGAAATAAAGTAATTGTGTGCTATATGACCTTTGTTATGTATTACAAATGCTCTGTCAATAGATGTGTTTCTTCGTTTGTTAACTTCCAGAAAAGATTTTGTTTTGCAATTCTGTATTCTGGCAATAGAAATGTTATGAAATACTGAGTGAATATCATTTCACTCAAGGTATTTCCTTTTATAATCAAGATTTTAAGCTATATTTTAAATTTTAATGTAATATTCTGTAACTTTAAAAAGTTAAAGCTGATCCGCCATATTTATAACTTTCTTTTCTAGTTAGTGTTTTAAATTTTCTTTTCTAGTTAGCGATTTGAACTTTCTTTGTTGTAAAGATCATTTCTGAGATATTGAAAATTAATTCAGTTGAAAAATCCGCGTTTCTTGTAAGATTTGATAATGGAATACAACACTTACTACTATGCATTGAATACCGAATGATTGCACTTAATTACTGCAAAAGTACTGGAGAACTTTGAGGAAGATGATTGGATGGAATTTGTAAATTGGGGCTTTTGACAAAAGAAAGCAGTTGGAAATATTTAATTTGCGATTTTTAAAATTTTCTAAACACTGGGTATTTTGTATATTTTAAGCGTACATGATGGACTAATACTTAAGTTGAATTTATTCAGAAGGCCTGGAATAATAACCATTATACGTATTAAGCAGGCTACGGTTGTTTTGTCCTCTATTGCATTTCCAGTTTGTGAGGGGAAATGATAGCTGAGATGCTTCCAAGCGAATTTTAGTATATATTTTTCTAGTAATTTTCAGATGTGATTTGGAATGAGCGCTGTTTCTTCTTTTCATAAGATTTCTGATTCACTGGGAACATATAAAAATGATATCTGATACGTTAATAATTTTAGGACTAGTCATTTTTTATAAATGTTTTCAAAGCGAGACTCTGAATGATTTCAAGCGAATGGGAAGCGATTTTTTCTAATATAGTAAGGGCCGAATAACTTCACGAAGGATTAAACTATGTATGTCTGAAACTGTTATCTCATCCAAATCTTGACAGATCGTTAAGATTTTAATTATCGAAACAGAATGTAATGAATGGATACAAGTATTATCGATAGTTGAAGCAGTGCGATTTCGAACCATCAGACATGATGTTGAAATGGTTTGAATGCATTCAGAGAAGCCAATCGCAAAGATGAAAACTGGGGACTATGCTTTGCAGACTGATTCTTTCAGAAAAATTTCGAAATGTTTGGATTACAGTTGAAGAAAACTGATATATTTATTAGATATTTTATTCAGATTTTGAAATGTAACGGAGAATTTCACCTATTTTAATCAACTGAATTTTTAACGAATCGATCTTATTAACCATTGGTGAAAACAAATAGTTATTTATTAGTTTAAATAAAAATTTGAATTGCTACACGTTTAATTTATCCGAAAGTATTTCTGTCCTTAATAATTTTAATAAAATGATATTAGGAAACTTAAACTGGTTTTCCAAGAATTGTTATTAATATATTATTGCAAGATTTAATTGTGATATCGGCAAAATTATTAATTATTGGAGAATTGTAATGAAAATAAGTGCTGATATTGGCGATTATGATTAAATTTTTCTATTTCTTTTGCAACTTAAAATTTATGGACCGCTGAAATTTTTACAAGCCTCAATGTTTTGATTTTTAAAAATCATTTTAATTAGTTTTTTATAAGAGAATCTTAAGGTATTTAATCGATTCGCTCCATGTAACTAGAATCCCTGTTTAGATTACACTTGTAAATGTAATAAATCTTTTTTTTCATAAGAATATTACATTAATTTTATTGTATTATATCTGTAGTAAGAATATTTGTAGTTTGATATAACTACACCACATTTTGATATAACTTAATGAATGATGCGAGAAATAAATGAAAAGAATCAAGAACAAAAATAGAACATTCAGTATTAACATCCAAAATTTCAAAATCATCTGTGCATATAACAAAAACAGCTAGAGGTAGTACAGAAACCTTTATAAAGGAATTTCATTTCAAAGAAAATGCGTCATTGAGTTTGGGGAACTCCTTCCTGAAGAAAGTCCATCTTGCAATATTGCCAGTGATACCAAATTAAAAACATTTACATATCAATTCATCAATATGAGCAAGTCATAAATACTTGTATTATGAAGACAAACAACAATAAAAAAATCGTTTGTTTTCGAAATTCGCAATGCAAATTTTATAAATTGGAGTATGATTATCTGTGAAAAAAATAAAGCGGTCTTCATTTGCGTGAAAATTTTTGTTGAGAGAGATATTTTATATATATGTGGAACTTAAAATGCGTTCAAGAATATTGCAAGAAACTGAATTAAAGGGATATTGGTCTATGTGAAATTGTTTTGTCTTAATTGTTTTAGAGATTTGGATAATGATAGCATCTTTCCTGTTCTTAAAAATATATCTAAAATGAATTATTTTTCAAAAATATGAAAGATTTTTTAAAGAACTGCCTCATCAGTTTGTTTTTAATTTTAAAAAAAACTAAGTTGCCTTAATTTTATCTGCATTAGAATGATGTTTTTCATTTTACAAAAAGCTCTTTCACATTCTGTATACTTTATATTCTATCATTTAAAAATATGTTATCGCTACTGTAGTCTAATGAGACAGGATTCCTATAGGTGATTATTTTTTGACAAACGTTATGCAAATAAGTTGTTTTGGGTTTTTGAATTACTGTTGTATCTATTGTTATGAAAAATATTTTTTGATATTGAAATTATTATGATTAAATAACTTATTCAATGACTTAAAACTTGCTTAAGGGTTTTAGAGCATTTTACTCATCTCTCCCATTCATTACTTCCTTTCTTTGTATTATGAAATTTTAATTTATTTATATGCTTTTTGTATTAAATTCAGTTCTTCTGGAACTAAAGTTACTAATAATCTTTATGGAATAAATTTTTGTGATTGTATTATTTTCAAAATGTTTCATGTTATAATCTCATGGTTTATTTATTAATGGAATTGAGGAATCGTTTGATTCTTCCATTCAACAGTTTTAATATGTATAATTGTGTTTTTGAGTTTTGAAACATGAAACAACTATAGGCACTTATCACTTTCATAAAAACAGTCAATACCATAGCAATGACTTCATCAAAGAGAGTTGTAGAGCAAAAAGTTATATCTAAAATTTAGGACATACCAGTGCTTAAAATATGCGTTAGATTTAATTAGATTAATGTATTGAGTATTGTAAAATTATAATTATTTAGACAGTTTGCAAAATCCCCTTTGTCAGCTCAGTGGTACTTTCCGCAAAGGTTGAAACATTTAAAATCGAAAGTTGAGGCGTTTAAATTCTTCAAAATTTTTTGATCTTATTAAAACTATGGGAAGATAAATATTCGCAATTGTAAAATTTTAATGCTATTTTAAAATTTTGAACGCAAAAATTTCAAGGTGTTTGTATCATTTTTATTGCAATAAACAATCCTGTCAGACTTTTTTTAGAATGCCAATAAATAAACAATCTCTTACCTATTGTTATCTGAGGCTAGTAAATATTTCTGGCTGCTTAAAAAGAACGCGCATGGATGATGGGAAGTTGGCTTAAAGGGCTGAAAGTTGGCTTATATCTTGACGGCAATTCCTACTCGCATTCTATTCCATGCATTGGAATGCGTGAGACATTAAGATTTTTTTTAACATTGTTTTTTCCACGCCGTTTATATGTTAGTATTGCAAATTTTTCATTCATGGTTTGAAGAAAGGATTTCAAATTGAAAGGAAATCTTGTAATTCTGTGGCAGCTGACATAAGTTCCATTATCTCTGAATATTTAGTAGTGATGATTTAAATGTTCTTATAGCTTCACCTAATATTCTTTAAATTCCAATATCTTTTGTGATTTTATGTATGCTGAGTGTGATCTGGAATTAGAATTATGGAGTTATTTACAACTGATACATTTTTTCCATTCCTTGGCAAGCCTTAATATTTAGCCGCAAAGGAAACAAACTTTATCATAAATACGAGCAGAATGGGCTATAGAATAAAATTTAGTGCACTGTCGAGACTGCCTTGTAAAAAGTTGTATTTTTTGGTTAAATAAACCAAATTTTTGTCGATTCCGTAATGATTTTTGTAAAAATAGTTATTTGCTTTGGCGGTGCATTTTTCGGATTTTTTTAGAGAATATTCGCATTTCAACTACCGCATAGCCATTTTTATCTAATATTTTTCATGGTCTTCTCCTCCATGGAAATATTCATCGGAACATCTGAAATCGGAATTCTAGAAAACAAAATTGTCCATTTATTATCTGTATCAGTGTCTATTTTCATAAATAGTTTCAAAAAGAGCGGTTGAATAGGGAAGTTGTTATGCCGATGGAGAATCCACTACATAAAGCCTTCAACCAAAAATAGGTTCGGTTAAATTAATATGGGTTTTATCCTTATCCTTACATTTATTTTATAATATGGATTTTAACTAACCTGATGAACTGGTTCATTAACAGATTTATTTATCTTATGATAAATTTTGTTCAAAATAATTCACATATTCATTTGTTTTAATTTTTAGTTGGTTAGATAATTTTCTGTGAAAAGAAACCATAAAATTGGAATTCGTTTTGCCAGATGGAAAATTTCTATGCTAACGTAAATGGAGGGGAGGGGGTGGAGTGGGATAAAAACCCTTTGATAAACTTCGATATTTTCGAAAAGAATGATAAGTAAGACACAAATTGAAATGAATTCGGAAATTAAAGCGTACACACAAATCATTGTTGAAGACACTATCCGAATTCTTGGGATAATCATGTTACGTGTAGCGAATATATCTGGAGAATGGGCAACGAGTTTATTTCACCTCATTGAATGTTGTTCAACGAACTGAAGTATCTCCAGCGATAAGATTTACGAGTTTCTTTACGACTTGCCAAATGTTTCTGTTTGCCAACAAATATGAGTTGCGTTGTTAAACGATTCATCTGCTAAGATTTCTCCAGTAATTGTTGACTATAGGTAATGGCCGTGTTCCTGTCAACGAATCGAGCGGATTGATTTCATTTCCTCATAATTTTTGCAATTTCGTCTCATCGAAAGTTTAGCTCATCAACAAGGTGTTCCCGAACATCATTGATAATCACAAATGGTTGTGTGAGCGAGCAATTTTGGAGGCTAAGAACAAAGATGGGGATGAGTTTATCTTCGTAATTCAGAATCAAATCATAAGTACTCTGCATTCATTCAAATTTATTGACTGTGTAACAAATGAAGTCACCTACCATCCATCTCAATTTTTAAACTCATCTGATGTGTCTGATATACCACGGCACAATTTACAGCTGAAGGTTGGCTCGGCGGTGGTCATGATGCTTCTAAACCTAAACCAACTAAAACTATGCAATGGAACGCGTTTGATGATAATAAAGAAACTGATTATAAATGTGATTCACGCGACTATACTCAAAGGAAAATTCAAAGACGAGGAAGTTTTCATGACGAAGACTTCCGTGATCTCAAGCGATATGCCCTTTAAGTTTAAACGAATTCAATTTTCAATTAGTGTTGCATTCGCGATGACGATTAACAAATCACAAGGCAAATCGTTGAATATTCGTTGTCTGAATCTAGAAAACCCATGTTTTTCTCATTCTCAATTATATGTGGCATGTTGGTAAACCATCCGCTTTTTTTTCCGCCTGATAACAAAAAAAAAAAAAAAATGTTGTATATCAGAAGATGCTTGACTCTAGAGAATAAACCCGAATGCATATATAGGTTGAATAAAGAAAATGTTTTTCTGACAAGCCATTGTAATACTTATTTTTGTAGTTATATACATTTTTTCTTTATGTTATTATAACAAGTCAAAAAATGTGATTAAAATCGAAACAGCCGTTCCTGAATTATAAATAGTATAACTAAACTATTCATTGATTGTTAGGCAGTACGGAGGTAGTATATTATTAAAAAGATAAATTTTTCGAATTGTTTTTATGTCATATTTACTGTTCTTTCATTAACTTCGAATGAAATCGCGTATAAAATCTGCCGTATAAATATAATTGCTTTTCAGTTTTCTAATTAAATTTGAAGGATTTTTTAATCTTTAGTTAATTTCCGAAGTGTATGGCGAAAACAAAAGTTTCGAATTAAAGCTTTTTTATAATATTCTTAATATACCAACCTTAAATCATTTTCCATATCTTTTTCTCCAGTTTATTCGTTGATTTTGTCATATTCTTCATACTTTTGATTAAGTAGTTTACTTTCTTCTAACAAGATCAAAAGTTAAATCTCAGTATAGAGTTTCGATATTATTTCATATTCTTTTGATATTACTTTTAGATTCTATTTTAATTTTGATAGGCAGCTTCCTTTCACTATTTAATCTACATACATTCAGCTGAAAGTAACGTTGTAGTGTTTTTGTTAAGCTTCCAATCCTTCTTGTGTTTTAGAAAATTGAAATTCTTTTTATAAATTTTTGAAATTATAGCATTTATCTGAAACCTATTGTATCTTTGAATTCTTCGTTCTGATTGTTATTCTAAAATTTTAGACATTTGATAAGTTACTATTTGCGAACATTATTTATCATGAATTGTTGCTGATAATTATTATTCTTTCAAGATTCGAGAAAAAAGTGAAAGAAGTACGCCTATGAGACAAAGCCGCTCTTCTGCTGAAAACAGTAGTGACATTAGTGGACCCAGTTTCAGTGAAACAGACAGCTTTAGTAACAGATCTGGTTTTTCTAGAACTACTCCATCTCGTTTAAGTCCGCGAAGTATGTATTAATTTAAACTATAATCTTTTAAAGAAATTTAAATTATTTCATCTTTTATAAATATTTGCTATTATTATAATTTTGAATTATATTACAGTCAAATCTGGTAAACTTTTTACTATTATGGTTTTAAAAATTTTTTATAAATTTCTACTTTTTTCATGCTGTTATTAATAATCTTGTTATTGAGTTTTATTGCTCATATCTTGTATCAGATTGACAAATTTTCTTTTCTTTTTCGGGAATATTTTGAAGTTGGATCATCGACAGTGCTTTTTTTTTTTACGAGAAATAAATAATTAAGAAATCCTAATATACCTATTTAAAGCGGTCTTTGTCTAATTCATACTCCCAAAAATAGGATTGGATTTTCTAATTAGTAAAAGTTAGAAGCTGCTGGAAAAAACTTGGCAGGAAGTGGTTAAAACATTACGGTTGTAAACATGTAGATGTGATTAATTCTAAAGACCCAAGATATTTTCGGTGTTGATTACCATGCTATGATTTTACATTAAAATTTGATTGAAAAAAATGAATTGATTTTAAATTGAAATTGCTTCCAATTAACATAAATTTTAAAGAAATTTTTTTAAAATATTTTCTTTACATTAATATTTGATAAAAAAAATAATAAAGTTACAATTCAAAATATTTATGACTTCATTGATAACATTTTATTATTGCACGATTTTCTATGCCTAAATGAAATAATTATGCATTTAATAAAGACCCACTATTTTATTATAAATAGATCCCCTTCCAGCAATTCTACCTGAATTAATTAATTCCTTAATTTACGGTTACACTACTATTTCTGAACTTGCAATTTCAAGACCTGCAACTGTTGGAAGATTCCTTTCATTTATAAATAAAGAAGCAGGGCTGTTAAAAAGAAAATGCACTGCTGTAATATTATTTTATGTTAATTTATCACTTAATAATTTTGTGAAAAAGAAATTAAATTAATTTCTAAAATTGTGAAATTGACCAATTATAGAAGTGTTTAAAATAAAACATTTCAGACTCGAGCAAGGCTTAGCTGAAAGTTAATCGTCTTTCTTGAGTCGTCAAGAATTAGTAAGAAAGCTTAGTAAGCTAGTCTTCTGTAAAAGTAATTCAACCACTCTTTTTATTTCTGCTTAATTTTGCTTGATATATCCTTTTTTTTTAAGTAGATTTGTCTAGAAGCTTCTATATGATATATAATTTTACTATGATTTTTTATGTAAGTTCTGAACTTATGTTTCTTAATATTATATTCCTTAGCTGCATGTGGTAAACCATCAAGTAGGCCTTCAAGCAGGCCATCAAGTCGTCAAGGTAGTCGACCGCCAAGCAGAGCCCCTAGTGACCTTTCCCAAGATGGAATAGAAGATTATAAAACGAATAGAAAACAGACTATAACTGGAAATGGTGTTGCTCAAAAAGTGCCTGTTCTTGGGAAAACTAAATCAGCATCAGAAACTTCAAAAATTCCATCTGTTCAGAAATCTATAAAGCAACCTTTAAATAGAGACTCTCCTCGAAAAATTGAATCGCGAAAGGAATAAAAAAGAAATCATTCCAGACATAGTGATATTGCATGCTAGCAGTTTTATTTTATTCAGTCCTTTTTATTCTGCTCAATAATGCAAGTTACCAAAAGCTATTAACCACTCACAGAATCAGTACTTGTAGTACTGAAAATTAATATTGCAAAAGTTGTTTATCAGCTCACATTTAGTTATTGCTGTTAAAGGAATATATATTTGTATATATTTAATGCAGAGTTTATACTTTGTATCAGCTGGTATTGCTGATGAAGCTTTTTATATTACTACTGTAAACAAACAGTGCTTTGCAGTTAATCACAATGCATTTGCTAGTCTTATTTGCCAAATATATTTTTGTGGTGATGGATAATGAACGTTGAGCAGATATGACATTCCATTGTACATGTTTCTAATATCTGTAAAAATTTCTTAAGTATGCTTCATATCTGTAAAAGTTGAAATGGAATCATGTTTAATCAGTTGCTATAAAACTGATAAGGTTAACAGCTGTGTTTTAAATTGAAAAGTTATGATAAATGTATAATATTTGTCAATATTTTTGCACAAAATTCAAATTTTTTTAAGATTTCATATTCATATAAATAATGTAAAGGAACATTTGTTTATGAATTTAAAGTGTGCCAAGGAAACGTTCGTTATTTAAAGAGTGTTAAATATAATTAAAGAGAACAAATCAATTTTATTTAGGAACAGTTCTTAAGGAACTAGGTACATTTTCAATTGACATTCCTCTTGTACAACTTTTTTATCGTCTATTTACAAATTACGGTAGCATGTTAAAATTAGTTAATGTAATATGTGAATTCATATTTTTAGAATCTTATCTTCAATGCTGAAAACTATGCTGAATATTGTAAAACGATTATCTTGCCTATTTCATAATAAATAAATATATATATTTATTGTTTGTGTTTCTTTCATATAAAATCTTAAAGTATCTGGACGCTGCCCGTTTTTCCGAAACTAATTAATGCATAATAAAACTGTAAATGCCTGTCACTGTAAAAGTGTGTTCTCCATGTGTGTAAGAAATAATTTTTTGTGCAAGAGCACATCTTCATATTTAGATTTACTAAGATCAATACCTTGAAATTGCATTATATAAAACTGCACCATTTTAAATATTTATCCAAGTTTTCCAGAATAAAATAAAATAAATGCATATGCATTTTATAATTTTAAGTAAACGGCTGATAAGTTATACAGAATTGAAAATTTCAATTTTTAATGTTAAATTGGAGTTTTGACACTATCAAAATATAATATTTTCTGGTTAATACTTAATTTACCATTTAAGGAATAAAAGTCATGACTTTTTAAAAATATTTTAGATATTAAAGTTTTGAATAGAAGCTCTTAAAAATTAAATCAAAAGTGCAAGAACTAAAATATCACTTTTTCAAATTTTATCTTATTCCACAAAATAGTTATTAAGTTATATAGCAAAGAACAAAAGTTTTTAGAACAGTATAATTCCAGCATTTTTTGCGAGGCATTACAAAAATATTTTTTTGCATTTCTGGCAGGAATAATAATATTAATAATTGCTAAAATGGAATGGAAAAAGAATTTGTCTTTCGACCTTGCTTAAGGTTTACAGTCTTTTTGTCACCCTTAATAGAAAGAGATTAAGAATAATAAATTTAATCCCATCATGTGGTGGGAACCTCAACATATAAGTCAACACCATTTTGTTATTTATCTTTTAATTTTGACGTAAAGTTTCAAAATTTTTGTTTATCAGCAGCTTCAATTTTTTTTTTTTTTTTTCATTTAAGCTTATTTTTACTAACATTAATTGCTAAATTTATCCAAAATTTTTAATTCATTTAAACAATATTTTTAAAGAGGACACACTTCTGAGTTGAATGGCATGTTTTCTACTAATTTAGTTTCCATAGATTGCAAACAATAAGTGCCCAGATGCTTTTTTTGATGAACTGTATCAATATTAATACACAGTGCTCTACATTATTGTTGCTTTATTTTCATATTTGCAACATTCAAAATATCAAACAATACCTATGTGAAGTTGCACAATATATTGTGCTTACTTAGAAAGTAATTTAAATAAATTTCTGGGTGCAAATATAAATATAATTTAATATAAAAATTGACATTAAATGGATTCACAATTTTAGATATCAATGATGCAATACTATATGACTGAGAGAATCAATCAGTATTCTTCCATTTCCTTTTCCATAATTTTTTTCCTTCAATTCTGTATAATGAAGGGTTTTTTTTCTTTCTAATATAAAGAATGCAAACATATATTCTTAATCTTTGTATTTGAGCTCCTGTTGGTTAAATATAAGCACTACTAATAAGATTCTTCTATTGCCTAAAATTATTGAATTAAATTTATTAATTAATTACCAAAACAGAGTTTTCTCTTAATTTTTTGTAACCTGGTTATTTTACTAGGAGCAGCAATAATCATCAAACTACAACCCACAATTTTGTTTTAAATTTTGTTTGTTTTTTTACTATAATTATTCCATTTATGTCCTGAAATCTCAGATTATTTTCCTACCAAGAAACATTCTAGATCAAAAGAATGGTGCTTGTTACTTTTATTTTTCACTATCATTTTAATCATAATTTTGCTCTTCCAGTTCAAAGCAAATGCTTTGTAATCAAACCATTTATCGATTTTTTTTAAAATTTAATTTTCTTAAAAGTTGCTCCATTTCATTGTTCCTTATGGTCGTTTCGAATACTGTAACATCAAATCACAAAATGCAAATATTTATGCTTCATTTTAAAGAGAATTTAATAACAATCTGTATAAATAAAAATGTATGTTTGTCTGTATGTCTCATGCCTTCCTAAGCCGTTCATCCGATTGCGATGAAACTTGGTTAGTTAATTGCTTATGTCTACGGAATGGTTATAAGCATAGTATAATTATCTAAAATTAAAAAAATAAAATTTGAATCTCAACCGCATCTATTTACCAAGGATTAATCTCCAAATAACTCGCCGAGGCGACAATAAATTCTGTAAAACTGCTCATTCCAAATTAAAGGTTAATATTTTGTATCTATAGTACGCAAGTGTCATGCAAGTCATTCTCTAAGGTAACAACTTTATTATAGATTATGAGAGAAAGTTTTGGGGAGATCAACCCTGGGGGTTTTAAATTTTAATTAAATTTAAGCGTTTTTCGCAGTAACCACCGAAAATATTGTAGAACAAATAATTTTGAACCATCTTAATTATAAAAAATTATCGTTTCAATTATATAAACGAAAGATTAAAAAGAAAATATTTTAATCGCATTTTCTGAAATTAAATTTGAGAATTCTGTACAAGTATAAAACGAGTCACGAGATACAACAAATAGTTTCTTTCATTACCATTCTGAAAGAACACCAAGTTTTATAATTCTAAAAGAATAAACAAATCTAATATACACTGATGGAAAAAAAATCCCAACACTAGGAAGGAGCTGTGCTAGATAAACGAAATTTGGTAGGCGTGTTTATACATCTGAAAGATGACGTCGATTCAAATTTCGAGCTACGCGCGTAAGTGTGGCGCTAGTAGCAACACTATGAACATGCAAATGAGGTTTGGTTTAAATAAGCACTGTAAGGTTCGCGGTCGTTATTTACAGTTGAGATTTGACGTAGTGGGTTAATGTTAGTCAAGGATGCCTCTGAAAAGACGAAGAAGCCATCATCAACACCTCACTGTGTTTGAACGAGATCGTGTTGTAGGGCTACGAGAAGGTGGGTTTTCTTTCCGCGATATTGCTGAAAGACTTGGCAGGAATGTATCCACTGTGCATGAGTATTGGTGGCAGTGGTCAAGGGAAGGTACTGCCTCAAGAAGACCAGGTTCCGGGCGGCCACGTGGTACTACTAAGAGGGAAGACCGTCGTATTTGGCGTATGGCTGTGGCTAATCGTACTGCGTCTGCAGCTGAAATTCGAGCTGCAGTTGGCACCACAGTGACTCAACGAACTGTTACAAATCGGTTACTTCAAGGACAGCTCCGAGCCAGAGGCCCTGTACAGTGCATTCCACTGACTCCAAACCACTGCCGTTTGCGACGTGAGTGGTGTCAAGCTAGAGCTCATTGGAGGACGGAGTGGAGATCTGTTGTGTTTTCTGATGAAAGCCGGTTCTGCCTTGGTCGCAGTGATAGCCGTTTGTTGGTTAGAAGGAGGCCAGGTGAACGCCTGCTAGTGACCTGTCTGCGGCCTAGACACACAGGGCATACTCCTGGAGTTATGGTTTGGGGAGCAATTTCGTATGACAGCAGGAGCACTCTCGTGGTTATCCTACGCACCCTGACTGCAAATTTGTACGTCAGTCTAGTAATACAACCTGTTGTGCTGCCATTCGTGAACAGCATTCAAGAGGGTGTTTTCCAACAGGATAACGCTCGCCCTCATACCGCTGTTGTAACCCAACATGCTCTACAGAGTGTCAACATGTTGCCTTGGCCTGCTAGATCACCAGATCTTTCTCCAATCGAGCACGTATGGGACGTCATTGGACGACAACTCCAGCGTCCTCCACAACCAGCATTAACCGTCCCTGCATTGACCACCCAAGTGCAACAGGCATGGAACTCCATCCCATAAACTGATATCCGACACCTGCACGACACAATGCATGCACGTTTGCATGCTTGCATTCAAAATTCTGGCGGTTACACCGGTTACTAATGTACCAACATTTCACATTTGAAATGGCTCTTCTCGCCAATGGCTCTACCTGTGATCTTGAAACTTTAATCAATTAAATATGTTACCTAGACAAATGTATTCCTAAAATTTCATTACTGTACAATAATTTTTTCTTGGTGTTGGGATTTTTTTTTCCATCAGTGTATAAAAATGAATATTTATTTGTTCGTATTTTATATATTGTCTTTCCGTTCATCCTATTTCCATAAAACATTGCCATATTATTGATTGATTGCATTTAATATTTTTTTTCGACGGCAGCAACGAGCCGGGTACCAGCTAGTTTTAATTTAAAAAACAAAATTCAGATATTTGCAACACAAAAACCTTACTTTAATCTGAAAGATCCCGCTGGTGTGGTGTGGAGAGGGGGATGCCAGCTCAGGTGTCGTCCTCGTCATCTGACCCCTGTTCAAAAGTACGAGGTGTCTCAAAATAGCTCTAGTGTTGCTTTGCAATGGAATGTTAAAATAACTAACTTAATCTGAAAAATAAACAGAGCGATTGTAATTTCTAACTTTCCCGGACTATCACTCTTCTTGTTCTGGAAACCAATCAAATCTTAGTAACTGCAAGAAATTTGGTTTAGTTATATTAACGTCCCGGTTTTAAAGCAATACTAAGTCTATTTCAGAACGGACAAGGTTCTTCTGAACCGTGGTCAGATGATGAGGACGACACCTTAGCTGGCACCCCTCTTCAAACTTCCATGCCACACCAGCGCGGGGGGAATTGGGGGACCAACAGATTTAATGTGCACTAGACCCGCTTACACGACAGTTCTATGGAATCGAGTCTCGAACTTGAAACCGTGTGATTCCGAGATTTTACCTCCAGACCACAGCGGTCTAATTGCTAAAAGAAATTAATATCATATTTTATGTTGGGACAAGTCGTTATTGTATTTTGTTCTGTAGAAGGAAGACCGTTTTTCATGTAATCAAATTAAAAGTAGGAATTTTTTTTAATATTTTTAATTTAAATTTAACAAAGACTTTTCAAAAATTAAGTAGTTGAAAGTTTAAAGATATTTAAGGATTTCTCTTAAATTCTAAATGATTCAGCTGAATATAATGTTCTTTCATTTGAGAAATTATGAAGACCTTCATTTTCCTATTTTGGAATTTGCAAAAACATTTATTAAAAATTTATAGTGAAAACGCTTTGAAGACAATAGATTCAGAAAACCAACTCAATAATCTAAATAATAACATCTTTTCTTGTGTAAAGGCCATTGCACTCAGGGTAATATTTCCATAAACATTCCGATGAAGAATATTCTCAAGAATTTGAAGATCCTAGATGAAACACAAACCCGAAGTTAAGCCCTCAAGCGGCCCTTAGGTAATGCAATTTTGAAGCGTCCTCTCCTTAATATTCCCCATATAAACAGTTTTTAAAGTTTGGCAAACCTTGAAATATATATTCATTATCATATACAGAAATTCTGTCAAACTTAAATATATCAAAATAGAAAATTAACATTTAAGTGTAATTTTATATAAAATAGTACAAAAAAAACACCCTTTTTTTTAAGTTGATGTAAATGCTATTTTATTAAAGGATCGGACATTTTAAAAAATTATTAAATTGAATATCGTTTTTAATATCGCAAAATCAGTTGAAACAATAATTGTTTCTAATTTAAATAAATTCAAGAGCAAGGTACTTTTTAATTTTAATAAAAACATATAATTATATTGCTCTGAAAACAAAGCAAAAGCAAACAATTTTGATGGCATCTAAGTAGTTCTTTATTAATTAATCCGACTTTGTTCAGACATCACAGAATTGTATTTTTAAAGAAATATATGTGTAATTAATTCATTAAAAATAAAACATTTAATATTTCACTCACTGTTTCATCCATCAATTAGAAGGAGAAATCTTCAATATTTAACTAGATATTAACGTATTTGCTATAAAAAAAAGTTATGAAATTTTTAACTCTCCAGAAGAACTCTTTTAATCACAAATTTCAAGAAGAAAACTGGTCCAAACTATAGGAAAACTATGTTTCATTTTTATAGAAAAGATCTTTTAATTATTACTTATTGAGCTTTACTTGTAGAAAGAATACATATAAGTTTCTTAGAAATTTTCTTGGAACCCCCCTCCCCCCTAAAAAAAAGTCAAACTATTTTCCCACGCTGAAGCTCAAAAGCAATAAATAAGGCTATTAAAACTGGAGTTAACATTCCACCTCCCTTTCTCCCGCAGGAAAAATTAAACAATGACTTCATTTGGCAGAAAAGTTTGTACTACAATATAAATTTTTAATGATCAATTTATAGCTTCATATTACTTGAAATGACGGTATTAAACTTGTTCATTTTTTTAATGAAACTCTCACTTAACTATTACATTATGAAAAAGAATCTGTAAAAAAGGGTGGTCCCGTTTTTTAAACCCCATAGGTATGGCATTTTATGTTTCATGGTGACGAAAAATACAGCACATCTAATTAGAGAAAAGTCAATCGTTTGAGCCCCAATATACTGCAGGAAGATGCTGTGTATAAGAAGTACATCTTTATAAAAACAAATGCTTTTTATAAGAAGTATAGAATTCTCATATAGATTATTTGACAACATGAAAAGAGTTGAATATCACTGCAGTTACCTTTAATAAAATAAAAATTATCCATATCATTAATATTTTGTTAAACCTAGAACTTGTTTCAAATTTGCATCAACCATTTATTTTATTTTTATTTTGCAATGACAGTTACTTGGATGTTCTATCGATGCAATGAGTACCGTTGAATCAAATAAATTTCATTAAAACTACCACTTATAAAAACCAGGCAACCATATGTTTAATTTATTAATCTACAATGTTTTAAAACACAAATCAGGGAATGAAGAATCCAGGAGTTTTTTTAAAAAAATATATTGATATCCAAAAGATTGGATTTAAAAATATAGTAAAACAATTAACATTTAAAATTGCACTTACAGTTACGAAGTAAATATTTATAAAAAAATTGAATAACTAGGATTCATTAAAGGTCTTGTAAATACTTTTTGTTACTAAGTACCAAACAAGATTGCAATTCATTCTTATGGTTATGGTTAGTGAACAGTGTGAGAAAACTCTATTCTAAGTATTAGTTGAATGGACAAAAAGAAAAAAAGTAAAGAATTGTCTTTTAAGAGCTTTTTAACAAGTATCAAATATTAACAAATGTACAAACCATAAAAAGATGATAAAACACTATAAATTTCTATAAAATATTTCAATCATCTGCAGTTAAACAGCTTTTATAAATTTTATTTGCTATCTTTTTTATATGAATACATATTAAATAAATGAAGGTTTCAAGTACTTATTGCATTAAGTGACTCAATTTCATTTTTTTATCCAGGAAAGTTAGTGCTCAGAAAACGCTCCAAATTCTCGACTCCCCATTCCCATTGTTCTGGATTGTATATTGTAATGTTCCCCTGTCCCATTCACGATAAACGGCATTTCCAGACAGCTGTTCACCCCCTGTTACAACCCTCCATATTGCTAGGTGGAAGATCCCCTTATCGCCGAGTGGGCGGTGCATCTGGTCATTAGTGCAAAACTGAAAGACCACACGTGAGGTTCATTGTTTGGGAGGAGATTCTCGCACCTTCAAGGGAAAGGAGTGTCCACTCATCTGGGTGCCAAATGGTCCTATTTGTGAAGGGACTGTCATTGACACGTGTTCCAGAGGGTCAGTTACAAGGACGCATCATTAATGGATTTCCCAAGTCAGGCTGGAGCCACAAATGAGAGCATTCTGCTGCACGGCTATTGGGCGATAGAGAGCTGAAATGAACCAGTGGGAAGTAGGAGGCGAAGATTGGACAGATACGGGGTGTTTCTTTGAAGAGGTAAGAGACTTTTTGGATTGCGGACTGCGGCTTTTTACGCTCCACCCTGGCGTAGCCGTGCTGACTAACACCCTCTTTAGTGTCTTGTGGTGTTCTTTCTCCGAATTGATGGAGAACTCTTTTCATGATAAACCTTCAACCTTCGACTGTTGCGTAAATATCATCAACTTCCAAATGGTGTAAATATCAAACATTATATTAAAATTATATTAAGAGTTACTTCTGTCTTTGCATTTCTCTTAATTTAATGTAATTTGTATATAATGCAGTTATGTCAGACTGAAGGTAATTTATTTCTTAACTATTCTTTTATTATTAGTTTTATTTATAATAATCCATCTTACTAGTTTCTGTACATTTTACTTGCAAAGTAAAACAAAATAAGAAATGAATTATTGTTTTGAATTTGTAATTATTATGTTTCTGTTATTGTAGTTTTGAAGACTAATTTTGCATTTACTGGAGTGATAAAGTCAGTGGTATATTATATAAAAATTATTTCATATTGCAGGTGTGTGAGCTGCATTTTGTAGGTGATTTTATTAAAGAAGCTCATGGATTTGACATAAACACAGGTTAAGTGCTTACCGCACCATTGGGCATTAAAAAAATTAAAGAAGAATGCATTCCCGACAATTTTTAATGGATATCCAAATTATTGTCAAGTTGTTAAGATCCAGAAAGATAGTCCTGAATTAAAGAAAGAGGAAAGAGAGCAATCTGCCCTCATTCAAACAAAAGAGGACAGCATTAAAGAAAAGGAAATGTATGAAACATGCAGGTCATTTGGCTCTTTGGAAGAACTTGATTCAGCGATAAGAAATTTGGTGTTATCTAATTTATGGACTGTAATTCGAAAGGATTAGTATTTTTGCGAAACTGATAATTTTCTTTGTCCTCAAATGAAATATTCTGTGCTAATAAATTAAATATTGGAGGTAAATTTATTTTTCATGAAAGTTAAGCGGTTGAAAGTTGGATCATATTATTTTCCTCTTCAGTGTCGTAATATTAATTTACTTTCCGATATTCTTTCAACATGTGTTAAAGTGTTTGAAAAAGAGCCGAAAGATGATATTCTGAATTCTGTTAGATTCAGAATATGATGCAGATCCTTTTTTAAAGTTTATAACTGAATAGTTATGTTTAAAAGAAATACGAAAGCTAACATTTCTGAATAAAAAGTTATTTCTAAGTTTTAATAGAGTTTTGTTTTTAAATCAAATGTCACATTTGGCAAGAAAACACTTTTCAGTTTTTCAACACAGTCTTACAATCTATCTCTTGAAAATATCGGAGTTAACAGATAGGTACATTTTTTTTTAATGCCAGAATGTGTAAGAGCATGAATTGAATGTTTCAAATTAATGCCATACTTCCAATATGGTTTTGCCATATTCTTCAATGAAATCAAGGCGAAATATAATATAAACCGAAATTAATGCTATTGGGAATGATAACAAGAACAAGTTTGTAACAACTAAGCAACCTTCAAAATTAATTTTACTAATTTTCAATCAAAATTTTTGGGTTGATTCTTCATACAAATTTTTTAATGCTTTTCTAATTCAAAGAATCTGATCTTGAAGGAACTGAAGTATCTAACTGAGAATAAGTTCCTCGTATTTAAATACTATTTGTTTAATTTATATATTGTTCAAAAATCTGCAGCTTATTTGAGTGATTCATTGATGATGTACTGAAAGCAGAAATAGGACAGTGATTAATGTATAGAATACAGTGCATTAATTTCGAAAAGAACCAGGTATAAAAGGTATTTTCAAGTCAGTGTTCATTTGATTAATGTCATTGAGCTCACGATTCTATTTCTTCATGATTCTTCAGAATGAGTCGCTACAACGTAAGATTTTTTTTTATTTCAAATTTCTATCTTAATATATTTCTGCCTGTTTTGAATAAAAAGTTATTTGTCAGCTTTAATAGAGTTTTGTTTTTAAATCAAATGTCACTTTTGGTACGAAAACACTTTTCAGTTTTTCAACACAATCTATCTCAGAATCTATCTTTTAAAAATATCAGAGGTAATAGATAAGTACATTTTTTTAAAATTCTGAATGACAGAACGTGTAAGTGTATGAATCGAATGTTCCAAATTAAATAATTTCGTACTTGCCATATTCCTAAATGAATCACGAACAGAATCAAGTATAAATCAGAAATTAAATTTAATAATGTAGTGAAAATTTAATTTGCATTGAGCATTTTATTTCTATTTTCAAGCCATTGTTCATTTGATTTTAATCAATGCGCTCACGATTCCTAGTTCTTCATAATTCTCCAGAATGAGTCCCTCAAACGTAAGATTTTTCTTTACAAATATTTTGAAACGGTTAGTATGACATCATTTGAAATTGTACAATTTTTTAAAAATAGATTTAGAGAATTGTTATTTGGAATTAGGATTAGTTGCAATGTATATAAAGTATCTCATATGTCATATTTCTAAAATAGTTTCCATCCTATTTTAAAGTGTTCATTAAAGAACTCATTCATTCATCATCAAAGTTTTGATGTCCTTAGTCTTGATTTCATCAATTATAGCATATCATGTGAAAAATTCGTACATCATGCTATTTAAACAAGCCATTAAAAAGTTCTTAAAAACTTTAATTGTGCTACTGATTAAAAAAAGCAGACATTCTTTGCTTGAAGTTAAGAAAGCAACGACGGAAAGTTGTGGTAAAATAGAAAAATTGATTTCAATTTCATCTCAATAAAAAAAATTGTTACAAATTATTTCTAAAGTTAATTTTGAATTCTTTATAAAATCTGAAGAAAAATTGTCCCAAAAACAAAAAAATTTGTCTTTGGAAAGTTAATCTTTTGGATTTTAATGTGACACAACAATTGCCAAGCTTTTTCGATTGATTAAATTTAAATTAAGATATAATAAATAAAAAATTAACAATTTTGAAAAAGATTCAAATTATTGAATATCTATTGGTCAAGAAGTAATTATGTACCAAATTTTATAAATCTGGGACCAGCTGTTTATGAGTAGTTAATTTTTTGCTTCTCGCAAGCAATTTACAAAAAAAAAAAAAAAAAAAAAAAAACGAATTTAACAGTATAGCTGTAATATAAATATATCACAATTTTTAATTTAGAAGCTGTAATATGAATTTATATTACAGCTAATTAAATTAAATAAAACACGAAAAATTAAATTAATTTAAATACAAATAATCGAATTAAAACACAAAATTCCTTGAAAGATTTTATGCCGTATTAAAAAAAAAATGAAAAAGAAAACTGAAACATCCTTACATCAAAAATCAAATTTTAACAAACAATCCCCATTTCTTAACAGAAAACCTACCAGCGTATTCATGTTATGAATTTTGAGGCAAAGTAGTTAAATATATAAATAAAATAAATTCTCTTATTTTTGTTATTATTTTGAAGGCGTTACATGTATTTTAAAATTGTTTAATAGCAACATTTTACGGAAAAAGATGCTCAGAAATATTTTGCTTTATTAAGGAACGAGTTCTTAAATTGTTATTTTGATAAGTAAAATTTAGAGAGATTTTTTTCCCCTTAAGTTTCCGAAAACACATGAAATGCTACCTACCTAAACCATTTTGACTATAAGGAGCTCATTTATGAGCGCTAAGTGTTTTTGGGAGGGTTTCTTTCCACTTGGTAGTCTTATCTTATCATAAAGTAATCTATCAATGCCAAAAAGGTCATTAATGGAGGGAGACGGGACAGGCGGAAAAACGCGTCGTCGCCCTTTTCGATTATTCAATTGAAAGTAGGAAAAAACCATTTGCGCCCGTCTTGGAAACAACTGAACAGATCGAAAAAACACGATTCCATACTCTCAGAGGGGATGTGCGTTTCAGAAAAAAACGTCGCCGCCGCTTGGAGGGTTATACCGTATGTTGATTTTAAATCGGGAAATATTGTTGGTATCTCAAAAAATAATGGTCAGTGGGCTATTTCAGCACGTTTTCATGATTTCAAGTGTGGCCTCTTCTTACAAAGATGTTATACATGTGTGGTCAGTTAAAAGCATGACATATGATGATTTGCATTGCATGATCAAGAAAATTATCAATAAAGAAAACATTGACTTTTTTTGTCCTTGTTTTTGTTAGTGATAACAATTCCATTAACAGAAGTGCTATGTCCCAATTCGATACTCAGGCCGATTCAAAAAAGAAAAAACAATTTCGAATGGTTTATCTTCATCCATGTGATATAAAAAGGCCTTTGTTTTATATGATAGATTCAATGCATTTACTTAAAAGAGTACAAAACAATTGATTACACCAAAAAAATGATGATAATTCATTTGTTTTCCCAAATTTAGGACATGAAGGGGAAAGTTTTCACCAGGCTTAGAACCATCACTTAGAAAAATACACAATGTTGATGCTAATAACTGAGTTAAACAAAACTATAAATTAACGTTAAAAAGTTTATCTCCTTTAAATCTTAAGAAACAAAATGTCAATCTTACAAGTTTTTAATGATCACACAATTGGGGCATTGCAGGAGCTTGGCAATAAATATGAAATTGAACATTTACCAGATACAGAAGAATTTATTAAAATAATCTTTTTTGGAGGAGATTTATGAATGTAAAATCCCGTAGAGTAGGTTTAAGAGAAAATGATAAATTTAAGCAACCTCTATCATAGATGGCTAATGATGAAAAAGTTCAATTTCTTGACAAATTTTTAAATTGGTTGAACAAATGGAAAGAAACACATGCTGTCTTAAAAGTAACCACGAATGCTATTGCAGAAATAGCCATTTACTGTAAAGATGAGTTTAGATTGGATTTTATTTTACCAGGAAAATTTCAAACAGATAATTTCGAAACTAGGTTTGGTCTTTATCAACCAATGTCAGGTGGCAATTATCATATCTATAAGGCAGCTGTGTGAAACTGAAAAAAAAGATTAGGATACATTCTTTATTAAAATTAGGTATATTTTCTAAAACTTTTGGTCCGGTTTTAATTACAAATAATGATTCACAAGATTTTGGTAATGTAGATGAAGAAAGTATAGTTCTTTTCATTTTGGCCAAATATTCAGGTTAATGACGAAGATATAGAAGATAAAGAGGTTTTAGGACCATTAACCTACATAGCAGGATATTGTGTGTTTATTACTGTTATGAAATTAAAATGCAATACCTGCAAAAATAATTTAACAGTAGATAAGATAATTGAAATTGATGAAAGCTATGGGCTTATTTTTAAATTAGACAGGGGTCAGCTTCTTTGTCCAACACCAAATGTAGTTAATGCTATTGTATCATTATTAAATTATATCACACAATTATAATTATTATTTAAAAAAAACTTTGTTTTAATTTTGAAGGGGATTTTATTGCATCAGAAAATCCAAGAAAGATTGCTTTGGGATAATCTGAAATTAATTTAAATTCTGAAAATTTGTTTGAACATTGTGATAATAGACATAGTGATGAAAAAAATCTCAAAATATTACTGTGCTCATCTACAAATATATTTTTAAATAATTACTGTGAAGAAAAAAATCAGTGTGGGAAACAAACAGCAAAACAAAAAAATCATAAACTTCAAACTCTAAAGTAATTATTTTATTATAAATTGTATCTAAAAATGTTTTAAATTTTGTTTACTTAGTTTAAATGTTAATGTCACAATAAAGGAATGGGGTCAGTTCATGTGACTTATAAGTCTGTAAAAACATAAAAGTGTTTCTTTAATTTCTATATGTAAATATATTTATCATGACTTTATTCGTGTTTATTAAATTTACAGTATTGTATGTTATAACATTTTATGATAATCATTCAGTGTAATTTTTATCAATGTAAGCCAAAAGATTATATTTTTTGAATAATTATCATATGTAATTTATCTACATTTTTGGTAATGTGCAAAAAATTATGAAGCTATAATTTTGTTTGTGTATTCTTTAATGATTTCTGCAAATTGAAATAACTTATTCATAAGTTGCATAGATTAAAAAGTGGTATCTATATCTTTTACATTGTATGATTTAAAATTGTAACCATAATTTATTTAATACACACAAATTTGAGTTTCATATTCTTTCTTCTGAGCAAACAAAAAACACCAAAGTCTCAATTTTAATAAAAAAAAAAAATAATTGTATAAAATGCATTAATTTTAATAGTAAGCTTTAAAATGTTAACTTATTTAAGAGTAATAATTACTTAAAAGAAACTATATTCTTAAAATTCAACACTTAAATAACATTAAAAAAACTTAATTTTTCAAAAACACTGCCATAGCTGTTCATCAAAATGTATCCTTTGAACAACAATAACAAAAAACATGGGAAAGGAAAGAAAAAAATGGCACCAAACTAATTTTAAAAAATATTAATTAATTATGCAAAAATAATTAAAATTTTAACTTAAGAAATTACATTACTATGAAAATTTGTAGAAAATAATTGCAAAAAAGAATGTCGACAATAGAAATAATTTAGAAATGTTGCCTATAGTAAAATCAATGGAAAATCTAAAATCTTTCACTCACTCTATAAAATCTCATGTTTTGAAGTTAGTAAAATTATGCTGCAAAATTTTTCACTAAAGCATTATTTAAGGCATAACATTTGACATGAGGAAAGGTAGAGTTTGCATAGGTGTCATGATCTTATAATTTGCAAACTGTGTGATTTGTTTGGTAATCATTTGAGGAAGGTATTGTAAGCAAGTGCTTCTGTTATTTTTCTTCAAGATCCTGGTTTTTTATTTGATTTTGACTGTTAATCACCAATAATTTTAATATGTTTATCATATTTGTAAATATTCTCTCAGAAAAAATAAACTTCAAATGAAATAAAATTTTAATAATAAAATAGAAAAAATATTTAGAACAATTTTTTGTTGTTAAATTAAGTAATTGATATGGAAGAAATTTATTTGCTTTCTCCTTCAAGAAAACAGGTAAAACTCTTTAAATGCATTGAAACTATACTTTTATCATACATTTTTACTTTAAAAAATTAAAAATACCTCCTTTTCCTTAAACAAACGCAATGTTAAAGATTGATAACAATAATAAAAAAAAAAAACTCCCATGTTAGGTAAAGTTTAACATAAGTTTTTTTTTTCTATACAGTTAGCCTTTTTAATATCAAAGGAAAAAAAAAAAAAAAAAAAACATGATTTTGGTATTCCTTTGAACTTAAAATGAAATTAGCAAAAAAATTTTGAAAATAAAAGGGAATGAATCCCCATATAAAATGAAAACAATTTATGCAAGACTTCGTTGTTCCCGAATCCGTAAAGACTAACCCTAGTGGTGATGATGTCACGAAGCAGCACTGAGGCCTTATCTCTCGACGGCCACACCTCAATCCAAGGGAAGATACTGCCCCCCTCCACACCATCACTGAATTCCGCTACATGTTTCATGTTTGGAACCATGCAGTCAACATGAAATGCTTTTACCGGTGTTCATCAGACGAACACACATTGGGTGTTCTGGATTAATGTAAATGAGAATTCATCAAACCAGATGACTTGTTCCTATTGCAATAGTGTTTAGTTTAGGTAATCTTGGCACTACTGTAATTTTTTCATAGCATTCCAAGCCGAAACTAAAGGTTTTGAAATGGATACTCTGCCATGAATATTCGCAACACGCAAAATTCGTTGAAGAGTTTTCATGGCGAGGTTCTGAAAATGGGTATTCATTAGTGATGTTATCTGTGGCAGTGTAGTCTTGAGAATTCGGACGAATAACCTCTTCAACACCCGTTTATCACAGTTTTCAACTTCCGCCCATTGTTGTGCTTCGCAGAAGACACTTTACTCAGGTTTGTATAGGCTGTCATAATCCTTGACACAGTGGCCCTTGAAACATCCACACGGTTAGCTGTTCTGGACACGGACGCTCCAGCGAGGCCAGCTCCAATTATCATGCTCTTTTCATGTCGCAATGCTAAGTACAGAATTTTCTCATGCAATCAGTACCAAATCCTTGACTGAAACTTCCCCTTTCGCCCCCACTAGGTGGCATATTGTTGCGACACGAAGCAAACTATTATTGGATGGTCGAAGGACGACTTATTTTTAAATGGATGTTCCTATTATTTTGTGCTATATCTGTAATTATTTACAAAAAAAAAAAAAAAAAAAAAATCTTCACGAGTTGAAATTTAAAGAAAGCAGTCATATTTGAACTTGTGGTCGCATGCTACTAGAATTTTCTGATGTATTCGTCTGTGAATATTTGATGTAGAATGAGGAAGATAGATTTTAAACCTTCATCGAATAAGAATGTATAATTAAAGTTTTCATCTGAAAGAAATCATTTGAAAATTACTTATTTCAAATTCGCAAAATTATTTACAATAATCGTATTTTCAATATTTCTATTCGTAAAGAAAGTTTTTTAGTGTTTCACATTTTGTTGTTAGCTATAAAAGTTTATTACTAGCTGTAAAGTTTTTCTATTATTGTTGCATACAAGTTGAATATCTGTTTTGGATTTTATGTTAAATATTTTAACCAATAAAAAAAAGTTGCTATGTCATTTTTCATTTTGCCATATATTTTATTTTCATAAGCTAATATTTTTTCCAGTTTTATTGTAAAAGAAAGAAAAGAAAGGCCGTCTTATATAAACTTTATTTTATATCATATGACAATGGAAGTGATTTCGTTGGTCAATTATGAATATGTATACATCAGAAGTCTTATTTATTAGCAAATGTAATATTAATGGGATTGGTAGGTGTAAGTTTGAAACCCTGTAAAGAATCCTTGGCAGCAGATGCCAATATTTCATTTTCAAATTCCACAAAGGCTATGTCATGTCTTCCAGGAGCCAATCGTACTTCTTTAAAGCCAGGAAATCTGATATTCAGAGGGGGGGAAAATTAGATCAAATAATTGATTCAACACAAAATAGCAGCAAATTATTATAAACGTTAGTTATAAGACTGGCAATAACTTTTTAAATATTAAAATCTAACTGGAATTGCTTTTTATTTATAATACAATCTATGCCAAAACCTTCAATTAGAATTTAAGTTTCCATTCAAAAAAATCTATTTTGCTAAACAGTTTTAAAAATCAAATGAATAATACATGTTTTTAAAATTAACCCTGAATTATTAGGCATATATGTATTTTTCATACTATGTAAATAAAAATAACTACCAAACATACATAAATAGCTGGTTTTAAAAATTATTTCTTTCATATATAAGATGAAACATTTTGAATAAAGTGATAATCAGTATTTTAGTACAATCAATCGCATCTCAATATTCATACTCTATGTGTTAAGAAATGTTAACTTTAAGAAAAAGACTTTAACAACAAAATTTAATTAAGAGTAAAATAATATAAAACAGAAATCAAATTATATGATTATATACACTTACTGACTGAAAAGAATAGTTAGCATAGCATCAGTTGCATCTTTAGGTACATTTGTAACGAACAAAATTTGGTTGGGTGGTTGATCAGATGCTGCAACTGCTGTTGTTGAAGTTGATGTTGCAGCTGTCGCTGCTGCTGTTTGAGCTTGTGGCATGGTTTGAACTATAAAAGAGCATAAAAATAAAATAACTTTTGAATAAGGTAACAAAAGTTTATAATATCAATCAAGGTAATTTTACTTAAACAGAAATACCATAGTGTAAAAGAATATAATATTAGTAAAAAATATAGTTGCATCAATCACTTTCTTGGAAAGAAAACATAGAATGTTTAAAGTAAAGCAAATGAGATGAGAGGATTCTATGTCTGATAAACAAAACAAAAAACATATCATTATCTATAGTTTAATTGTCACTTGATCTCCAAACAACAAACAATAATTTTAATTTTCATTCTATTTAGTATTTTTTAAAATAAAAATTAACCATAGATTGTTGAAATGAATCCTCCTCTCCCATAAATATTTAAAACAGACAAGGTTTTTAACTAATTATGAATTGATAAAATCAGAGTTGCCACTGAAATCTGGGAAAAAATTTATCTATATGCATCGATACTAATATATAAATGTAAAAGTTTGGATGGATGTTTGTTACTCAATCACGCCAGAACGGTTGAACAAAAGAGGATTAAATTTAGCACAAAGATAGATTATAGTCAGGAATAGAACATAGGCTACTTTTTATTCTGGTTAACTGAGTGGTTAATTTTTTATTATTAAAAACTAACAATCGCGCCAAAAAGCTGAGACCAAATCCTGCCAAAGATAAGCAAAATTTCAGTCCCCCCCCAACAGAAATGAGGTTAGGCTTAGGAGAATTTCGACCGATTATTTAAAATGATTCTATTTATTTTTTTGTGTTTGATGTATTTAAGATCAAATGTTGTTAATTAATCGATCTTTCGAATTCATTCTGAGGTACTTTTAAATTAAAAGAAACCTGAATAAAGGAAATAAATTTCAAATCTACATTACGTTACCCCAACTGGCGTAGAAAAACTCATTTGCTTTGCGCCAATAGACTTCATTTAACCCTTTATCTACTGACGGTACTTATAAGTACCAATCACTTTAAAACTTTATAGCACAACAACCATTACTTATATTCTGATGGTACGTTTCGGAAACGGTCTTTTAACTCATCTTTTTCATGATTGATGACAGTAGTTGTTCTAGGCTGTTGAATTTTGCGAGGAAGAAAGCTATTTACAAACGGATTTTGTGTTCTTTTGCTGCCATTTTGTACGGATTGCCGCTCTTATCTTTTCTTTGCTA
>JAPMOQ010057597.1:1973238-1984196 GCA_026543055.1 Argiope trifasciata | reverse complement strand
ACATTACATAATCTGTTATCTTATAATGATTGGGCAAATAATATTCTAAGACAATACAGAATGAATAAAAAAAATGCGTAAATGAAAAAAAAAAATTGTTTTTATGATAATCATCAAATGTGAATTTCTACCATTATTATTATATAAAATAAAATTATGTCAGTTTGATAATTTCTTTGTTTTCTTATGAGTGTTTTTTGGTTATTTAACATTTTTAAGAGGTTAAATTTCATTACGAATACCATCTGTATTTTTTTTTCTATTATGAGGAAATTTATACCTAGTGTACTGACGGTACTTTTAAGTACCACTTTAATTAATTAGTTCTAACAAATTAAATTTCGCACCGGGAGATTTGTTTTCTTGTATATCCTTTAATTAGCAATATGGCAGCTAGAAAAAAATATATTTATGAAGGAATTTTCAGTAGTTCATAATGCAGTAGATAAAGGGTTAACAGTGTTTTTATTTAAATTAAAAGTTAAAAAATTATGTGTATTATACTGTTGTAGCTATCTCAACCTCGACAGATAGACTTGATTGAAAAAAAAAAAAAAACACGGACTTAATTGGTTATTTTGTTTTATTTCAGGTATACAATGTAAATAAATTGTTTTTAGGTTAGTAGTGTTTTTTCATTTATTAAATTGTACTTATGTTATATATTTTTCGTACATGCTTATGCTTTTAAATGTACCTTTTTTTTTTATTTAACAATATTTGATACTTCAAAATGCCCAGAAAACGCAAATCTAATCTTTCGAAGAGAATTAATAAAGCTCTAGCAATGAAAGTAGCTAGAAGATCTGTTTGTGGACTATCAAACCAGCTCCAGCTGTGGGATAAATACAAGGACGCTTTATCAGAAGATATCGTGCATAGGCTGGATGGTACTCACAATGACCTAAACTTTAACAAAGCTTTGGTATAGATTGAGGATAAAATGGCTTCCATATCTGGAAAATGTCTCGCCGATTTCGGTCTACCTCCACTGCAGAGAAGAGGGAATTACAAGCGAAGTTATGAAAGAGTTAAACTACGACAACGTGGTTGTAGAAGCGCAGATCAATGAAATTACACTGCTCAGTTCAGTTATATTAACGTCCCGTTTAAAGCAACACGAGGGCTATTTTGGGACGGACCTCTTAATTTTGAACCACGGTCAGATGACGAGGACGACAACTGAAGTGGCACCCCCCTCTCCACACCACACCACACCAGCAGGAGGACTTTGGCCTGACAGATTTAACGTGCAAGAGACCCCCTCACACGACGGATCTTCGGTGGAATCGAGTCTCGAACCTGAAACCCTCCGGTTCGAAATTACACTGCGATTAGTTCCCAAACAGCGTAAAGTCTATGAAACGATTCTGAACCGAATAAAGAATGGAAAGGAGGGATTATTCTTTTTTGACGTACCAGGGGTTACGAATATCACGTTTGTGCTGAATCTCCATCTAAACAACATCACAAGGGCAATATAGCACTGGCGGTAGCTTCCGCTGGTATGGCTACAACATTGCATAACGGTGGCCGGATTGCACATTCCGTTTTCAAATTGCCACTTAATCTTGCAACCGAAGACACCCCAACATGCAACATCACCAAAAACATCGGCAGGTGAGTCCTTTTGTAACAGTGAAAGTTAATAGTAAGGGACGAGTGCATAATGTCGCACAAGCATGCATTAGAGGCGTCAAACCGCAGCCAGTAGGACATTCACGGCAACCAGGCGGTGATGGGCAGCGTTGTCCTTTTGTTCGCAGGCGATTTTAGACAGTCGCTGCAGACAGTTCTCGTATATATACATCAAAATTTCCACGCAAACGAAGTCGCGGGTAATAGTTAGGGAATTTATGTATTTCTTTTGATTTCTACTGAGCTAAATAAACTCAATATTGTGCCACTTCTTATTTCTTTAAGTTGATGATTTGAAACAATTTTTTTTCTCTAATTTATAAAAAAAGGGCTCATTCTGATAAAAATCGACTTCAATTATTTTTTTAATCTGAATTTAAAACATGGTTCACAAATGTGCACAATATTCTATTCTAATTTTTTATATACATAAATACTACAATTTCTAATATTCATTACGTCATGAAATCGTTTGTAAATCTGGTGATTTGAAAAGTTATTTTGATAACATCCACTTAAAGCTATGAGGATATATTTATTCAAGAGGTGGAAATAAAAAGTGACGATATAGATGTTCCACACCCCCACACAAAAAAATTCAATCAAATTAAGGAAAAGGAGAAACGTGCAAAAATATTCATAACATTGCTTAGATATATAATAATAACCCTGCGCGATCGCGAGTTTCGCAATTGCCTTCTAACTCACATTTGATAACTGGTAGCTAGATTGAAAAAAGGATTTCCGGTAGTCGCTTTTTAATCATCATACCCATCAAACTTTTCAAATATATTAGCAATTGCTATTATCTGTAGAATCTTAGCTACAGTTGATCGCTTTATGTTGCCAACTTTTAGTAGCTCATTTAAAAACCCGAGATCAATCTCATTCAATTAATGTGATCGATTATTAATAGTAGAATTACAAAATATTTTATGTAAATGTAGATAAGGAAGTAGAGTTATATGCATTTATAAAAACATTGATTAAATAATTAACTAATGGATACATCCGAATTCCTCTGTTGTTTAAAATATTGCATTTTTCAGTCTTCAAACGTTATTTAATAAAAATCTTTTTTTAGTTACTTTAAACCTTTCATTTTAACCCAAGTAATCAGAAAAAGTATAATTTACGAAAAAGATATCCATCCTGACATTGAGTAATGAATAAAACTACTCATGTCTAAAACTGTACGGCCTGCTTCTATATATTATACAAGTAGATTGCCCATGACTTTAATTGTTCATCTATCATATTTTGATAACGTTATATATTTTTTTCGAATTATCTCTTCGCAAAAATAGCCCGTATGTTACTTCGTACGACTCATTTTGTTATTTTAATTCTGTGAACGCTTAAGAAAATCTACTAATACATGGATTCTTCCTTCACTTTTGTACCTCAAAGTATTGCAATATGACATACAAAGCAAGAAGGAAATATCAACTAATGAAAGATGCTGCTGATGTTATTTTCATGCCTAGATCTGAAATAGAACAGTATAGAATACAACAATCATAATTTATTCCTATTAAAATATTTTTCGTCTTTCTGAATGCTATATAAGGTTACTTAAGGTTAAAAAGACTATTTCGACCAAATTTTCGAGGATAATTTAATTGTTTTGTTTATAAGTCTTGCAATTTCAAATCAGATAAATACGGTTCTACGATGTTACTTAAAGATATATAGCTATTTTAAGCTCAAATAAAATCATCCAGACAATAAAAGGATGCAAGATTAATTATGCATGCAGAAAATAATTTTAATTACAATTATGGGGACAATAATTTAATTAAATATCACTACTCAAATACATGTTACAATGAAGTATTAAGCGATCAAGTTAATTAACAAGTATTATAAATAAAATACTTCTGAATGAACTTAATTATCTGAAGTTCAAATATTTTCATTAAAAATTTAAACAGGCTAAATATAATATATTTGCATTAAATTCAAATGAGGAAAAGAGAAGAACTGAACATTCTTGTTTATTTTTACAATTGCAACATAAAGGCATAGCCACTTGCTTTGTTTCCATCAATATTAAGGAATATATTAAAAATGGATAGTTGTTCATACAATGAATCCTATGTTATATCATCTGTGAAAATATGCAAAGGGTCTTGAAGCAGGCATTCGATTTAATATGAAGTGATGTTAGTTCAATCAACATAACAAATACATGTATTCAAAAACCTTTTTAGATGCACATTGCAACATTTATAAGCCAATCACAATATCAATCAGTTGAATTATATGAACTATTAAGAAAATTATTACTTACGAGGAATGCTTTGGTGAGCACTAAATAAAGTTGGGATCAAAGTTTGAACCATTGTACCAGCAGGAATACCAGGTAACAGACCAGGCTGCATTAATTGCATCTGAACTTCTTTTGCCTTTTTCCTTTTCATTTCCTTAAGATCTCCACGGTGCCTTTTCCTCTCACCAGGCTCTGGTCGTGGTTCCTTAACACGCTCAACAAAAGTTCCCTTCCTTTTAGCTATAGCATCAGATTCTGTTTTCGCATATTGTATTCTCTGAGGAAGTGTAAAAAAATTATCTTAGCTTTACATAAATGTTATTTATAACATGTATATATATTATAACATTACATATAAGAAAAAAATACCAATACAAAATATTTTTATGAAATATTAAGGATTATAAATGGTAGCTCATGACCAAAACAAAAGCTGTAGAATAGAGTCATATATTTCTTTCAATGATATCAATACATATAAAGAAATTACTAATATGCTAAAAAACATAGTCTAATTTCTTAACTCTTTATGTATTACCAATTATTTTATTTTTAGCCATTTTCTAAAAGAAAATCATATATGAATCATAGCTACAGAACTATTCGAACAACAAATTATACTTTTAGGTCCCTATTTATTTCTAAGGATTAATATTAATGACAGTCTATTTGTTATTGATCCTCAGAATAAACGTAAACCTTGAATTAACTGATGAATTTCGTATGCCAAAGATCAGCATCCTAGACCAGCACCCCTTTCAAATTTTAATCTTCTAAAAGTTCAGCATTCTATGATTTTTGTTTCCCTTTCATAAATAACTACTGAACAAATAATCACATCAATATTTGTGTATAATTTAAAAATGGGGGAAAAAACCTAAACACTTTAAGTAAATACTTAATTACTAAATAGAAATTTTAAAGTCACTGATACTGTGAGACAATAACATCATAAATGACATTAGATTCAGATAAAGTTATATGTATATTCTGTCATCACAAGCCACTTTTATTGGAGAAAATTGCAAAAATAATCATGAAAGGTATGATGCCAACTAAATTTCTTTTTTTAAAAAAAGTAATAAGTAGAAAATCATTTATTTAATGTAAAACAAGATTACAATATAAAAAATGTGTCATAATTCAAGGGCAGAACTTTCAACCCAAAGAGAAATTTTTACAGGAATTGCCTGAAATTACAAAAACTAAGATTTCCGGTATGTTCAAACATACTCACTGCGTTAAGCAGTTAAAAGGTAACTCATTTTTCAAAGCTTCTGTTTAATTTTGCATGTTTTACATTTGCAAAGTTAGGATTCTATAGTGATTTTCCATTCATATAAGGGAAATACTGAAATTTCTCATAATTAACGAGTCTTGCTGACTACTGAATATTAAAAATATTTTAGAGTTATCAATCATCAATTAATATATTAATTAAACTGCAAATTAATTTTACAAACATGATGGTATCAAGAATTGAATTTGAAAAATAATCACTTTTAAATCTTACAATATTTATAATAAAAAATATAAAATACCATAAATATTTAAAAATAGAAAACATCATGATTTAAAAGTTTTATTTATTGAAAATAGAACAAATTTATAGAAATTAAGACATGAAAAAAGTATGAAGATATAATTGCAGACATCCATTAAAACTTAAGATAATATTCAAGTAATTAAATTTCTAGTATACTTACAAATAAATTTATAAGAGACTGAGGAGATAAAGATTTTACTTTAAAATCCATAGTTTTGATAAAAAAAATCATTAAAAGAAAAAATGTGAGTATTATGAGAAGATAAGATATTTATTGCTAGAAATACAGAACATCAATAGAATTTTCATTAAGAAATTTTCTGACTATTTATGTATGGAGATCTGTTTTAAGACGGACACCCCATTTGGCATAATGTTTTGTGCACAGCAGTGCAGTATAAGCATAGTCACAGTTGATTCCTGAAAAAAGCTTGGATGTTTTAAGTCTTTTTTAAAGCAAAATAAACATAATAAGAAACAAATTTCTAGACATTCATTAAAAGTTAAATTATATAATTAAGGCATGTAATTAAAGTTTCAATTTATTTAGGGTATTTTTATCAATAAAATGCTTTCACAGCTTTATTTTAACATCGTAAAATAAATATATTTTATGATTATTGAATATTATAAATTACATATTATATTATAATATAAATTGCATAATATAGATAAAAATTTAAAGAAAACCATCCAGTTTGTCAACAGCATTGTGGTGCCAGCATAACTACTTTCATTTCCCAGATAAAGCTTATGTATGTTACTTTGTTCTTTAAACCATAATGAATAATAAAAAAATGGGGGGGGGGGGAATTCAAAACCTAGAAGTCAAAGCAAATTTTTTTTTACAGCATAAGGCACAGCAAACAACAGAAGATTAAAGTTACAATGTATATCATAAGAATAAATATGCCCAAACATTCATTTTATTAAAATTAAAGTGTATTATCAATGTGATGACAATTACACTTTATTTAATGCCTTTCTATAAAAGGCTCCTACAATTATAATTTTTGTATTATAATAAATTATATAATTAATAAAATTATTATTCCTCTGTCCAAAGCGTGCATCACTATACAAAAAATTTTTGTTTCTGAATTATATAAACCATGTTATTTTTTTCAGTATATTAATTATTCAAATGGTTAACATAACTTTTATAATTGGAGATACATTTAACAGTGCATTCTATCAGAAAAATCAGTTTTTCCAAGGAAAACTATTCATCTCTGCAATCCCTATCTGTGCTAAAATTAATTTCAAAAATACAGTAATAAATATAGAAACACAAGCAATACCTTATGATTTTAATATTACAAAAATGTTATATCTCATACATTTTTTAAAATCTAAGAATTTAATTTTTAACTTAAAAAAAAATAATTGATGATTGTTGGGTGTTTCCTTTTTGTGTGTCTGCCTATAACCATTATTTGCTTTTCAGGATTAAATTCAATATGAAACATTTTGTCTGTGTTTGATTCAGATGGTTGCCTTAATTTATATTTATTGATATATTGAAAAACATTCCAAAAGAAAATAGTATTTATGTTTATTTATAAAGTAGAAAATTTTATAACAATTACTTTCCTTGTCCATTTGCATGGCATAGTTAGTTAAAATATGTCCTTAATTAGTCAAATAATGTGTATTTACTATAATTTAAAACTATATATGACCAAAACAAAAAGAAAATTCATTAACTATCACACTTTTTAAAACATCTTTTTGCTAATACCTGAAGGTTATTATTTGCACTTCGTGCAAATGTTTACAGCTTTGCCACTTTAGATTTAAATTAAAATTCAGCATAAACATTAATGCATTTCCAGGGTATTACTTCCCATCTTCTCAATATAATTTTCAGTTCAGCTTACTACTAACAGTAGGAGTAGCAAATTTTAAAATAAATAACACAGCAAAATATTTGCTATTAATATTATGAGTAAATCAAACATTTACTCAAATCAATTAGTTCGACAATGAAATAAAACATTTGAGAAAAAATTACAAAGTACAAACCATTGGCTTGTCATAAAATGGAAACGACTGCATTGTAGTAAGAGCAGCAGTTGCACTTTTAATGTCATCAAAAACCACAAATGCTTGTCCACGCATTTTTAAAGTTTGCATTGCAACTATGTCTAAAATTTTCCCAAATTGGGAAAATACAGCAGTTAGAGATCTCTTTAACTCTGAAAGATAAAATTATATTATTCTATGTTTTTAAAAAAACTGTTTTTTTTTACAGCAAACAAATAAAAATAAAGTAAAAAAGAAAATTTACAAATATTACAAATTAAGACTAGATTTTTTCCCTCTTCATTAAATACAAAAAAAGTAAATAGACACTTCTAAATATTTATATAGTAGTTATGAATAATGAATTTGAATTGCAGAGAATAATTCAAATTCAATGTTTTAGCTTTCAATTATAAGTCTAATTAAATCTTTAAATTTTTAATAAAGAAAAATTATAAGGACTGTTGCCATGATTTTCAACTTAAAAAAAAAAGATTTTTGCAATTGTTGATTTTGGCTGAAATGGGAGTTTTTTAAAGTTACAGGAATGTTTTTACATGCTAATTTTTTAAAAATCTTCCTGTGTTATTCTCATTAATGATCTATAACTGAAACAGCAATTTTCCAGTACATGAAGATTTCAGTGAAGCCCCAGAAATTGTAAAGAAAAAGAGCGATATTTCAAATATTTTTTCACATATTTGTTTCCTGTGGATTGCAGATTGTTTTATGGTTTGAAGTTTTATTTGAATATCATTTATTACATTTATATAATGATTTCTGATTGAAAACTTCAAAGTAATTCATATTATGAATTTTCAATAATTTTAATTCACATACAACTGCTAAATATAAAAGAAATTACAGTGCATAAAAAATGCAATTTGATGTTATTTCACTGCAGCCCATTTTGCAAACATACAAAAGAAATTGAAATTAACATTACAGATTTAATAACTTGAAGTCAAAAAGTATTCATTAAATATTTAAAAAAAAATTGAAGCCAAATGAGCCTAATTAAGAAATTTACATAATGGATGCGAAAGTACAATTTATAAAAATACAGACACTGTCATTCTGCTCAAATGCAACCTAAAATAATATTTATACTAACAGACGATTCAAATTTGCCTAAATTATTTTCATTTCATTTTGGTTAGGTTACATACAAATTTACATTATCTATTTAAAATTATATAAAAACAGATGATAGGCAATTAAGTTGATTGCACATAAAAATTACAAATGACCTAATTATCACTGGTTAAACAACTATGAATTTTTATATATCTTTCATCAATGTTTGTTAAGATTTACTGATGGTTAGAAGTGAGAAATAAATTTTGGTGACGTCTAAATAGCCAAATTTGCTGTGTAACAATTTGCTTTAAAATAATAATAATTTTTAAAAAGCAGAAATGACAGTTTGCTAAATTTTACAACTAAGACAAAAACATAGAAAAATTTAATTGCACTTCACATAACTTTTTCTAAGCATGAAGTTTATTCCTAGATGCAGAAATATAACTGAATAGTGTTTTTGAAAGGGATAGGGGCATTATTATAAAAATAACTATAATTTTTTAACTAATTTGCTTGTTTATTGAATTGTTCAATTTTTAAGCATTATAAACTAAGATGAAAATAAGCTATTATTCGTAGATATTAAAATATAAAAAATGCATGAATATCCATAAAACCCAAATGTTTTGTGGATTCACAGTGAAATCAAAATACTGGTAAATAACTTTTTTTTAAAAAGTGACACTGTGTTAAATAATTGTGAAAATAGTTAAGATGCTAAATATCAAAAGGGTAAAAATGTTTTTTGAGGGGAGAGGGGTTAAAATCGATTCCTTTTTGCTATAAGTAAGAAGGATTCTTTCAAAAACAAAAAAAGAATGAATTGAAATTGACAATGATAATTCAAAAATTATTGCGTCCCATTTTATGAAAGGCAACTATACACAATATAAGCTGTAAATAATAGATCAAAATAAATATTAGAATTTCATTATTTAAAATAGAAAATGTTACACTGTTGATTAAAAAAATGATTTGATGTTATGAAGTATTTATTATAATGTGTTAATTTATTATATATGCATATAAATATGGGAATTGCATTACTAAAGGATTAATTACCCTTAAAAATATTTTTCCCACTCATTGTGTTCAAAGGTATTTGAATCAGAGCAAAAAATGCCTCTCATTCCTCAAGGCTTATATTTACATTCACGTATGTTCTAATTTGTATAATGTATTTTGAATTTAAGGTTATACATTGGGTGAATAGAGGAAACTGCAGCAAAAATTAGGCGTTAATTAGGCTGTGCGCACACCACAAAGAAACTTTTTACAAACATGCACAAGTAAAATCATTCATTTTCTAACTATAATGTTTTTTGCTTTACAATACAGAGTCTTGATTGAAAATTTTAAAAAACACATATTTTAAATATGTATTTTTTTTAAATTTTAATCTTTATTTGTATATCTATCTAATGTTTCTATTGTAAAATAAAGGATGTTTTTTTTTTGTTTAACAAAAAATTAAAATAGAAATTGTCAACAAAAGATTAAGCCACCTTTAATGAGATTTTTATTTTTAATCTATGTCCCTTTTTCATATTTCTTAAAATTAACAAATTACCAGTTAATTTGGATGAACGCATCATTTTTAAAAATATTTTCACTAATGTAAAAATCCAGCATGACCATTAAAAAATCTAAGGAGAGGAATAGTTTTGAATATTTTTGAAATTTACTGCAAATTAGAGGTTATACCTGAAAACGAATAGTCAAATTTATTTATAGTCACCTGTTTTAATAATGTGTCAGGAAATTTTGAATTTTAAATTTTTTTTATTAATTTTGATATTAAGATCACAATGAATATAATATATACATATGAATGAATTCAAATTGACAGAAGTAATCTATGAAAAACTTTTGACTATAAAAAACTTCTTATTTTAATTAATATATTCTATTACACAAGACAAATCTAAAAATGATTATAATTTTACTTATATGTTTATTTCAGACTCAAAATTTATTGAGAATATTATCTATAAACAATAATTGATGTAAAAATTGAAATTTTATCACATGAGATATTTATAAGAATGCATATCTCTGTATGTATATATGACTCAGTATTTTAACAATAAAACTGGAAATTACATAGTTGATATAAGAAACATAATTTTATAGAAAGTGGGATAAAAAATTAATTGCTCAAGATGGAAGTCGAATGGTCAGTGCTGCAACTTGTTCTATTTGTTCACTCTAACATTTATATAAGTTATACAAAAATCACACAACAACCAATTTCATATTAGCTTTGAAAATTTAACTTTAAAATTACTGATAATGCTTACATATTCTTCTCAACATAATTTTAAGTTTAAAATTATAAATAATTCAACAATATTTGAAATAATTTTTGTTTTAATCCTTAGAAACTTAAATTCA
>JAPMOQ010057597.1:1963152-1973228 GCA_026543055.1 Argiope trifasciata | reverse complement strand
GAAAATTAAATTTGATTAAAAAGTAAAACTTGCTAAAATATATTCAAAAGGCTGAATTCAGCAGCAGTAATAATATCAGGACTTACCACTAAGCTGATATGTTATATATATATTTTTTTCCAATAATGCATAACAAGTTTGTCCTGTGTGGTTTTGAGATATATTTATTTATCTTCACCTAAAAGCTCCTTTTCTGTTATGTGAAATGCATCATTGAATATTTGAGAATGAACACAGCACTGCACTATTAATTTGAAAATATTTACATTAAATATATATAGAAGCTATAATATTCTTACAAGTAAAAACCTTTAAGATGAATAAAGCAATTATTTTTAAATTTTTTTAAAGTAAGTTGCTGAGATATAATACTTTAGTCCAATCGAATTCAAGGATTTATAATTTGGTCACATCTTATTTCTGTGTTTTGTTTCGTTCTGTGCACAATTTAAAATGGTGCTAATTAAGGAAGTAAAATTACATGATTCAGGACTAAATTTTTCAGTGGTGGGGTAATTATTTTCAAACTAAACTTTTATTTTGAACCAGAATGTGCTACAAAGTAAAAAAAACTCTTACAGGTATTTTGACAATATTTTTATATCTCATTCATAAAATATTCCATTCAACTGGAAAGATATTTTGCAAATATTTGAAAGGATTATCATTACACTCCTTCCTCCATTGGGTAGGCCATGCCTCTTTCCCTATTGGGAAGAAAATAACTCTATTAGGCATACTCCTAAGCCAAACTTTTGAAAACCCATTAAAAAAAGTTTAAGCACACACTAGCCAAACATAAGTAAAATTAATTTATCATATAAAATCTTAAAACATAAAAGTAGTTTATAAGTTTTTTTTGAGTTTGTAACAAATTTGGTACAATTTATACTTTCTTTTAGGAATAACCCTTGCAGTATTTCAATAAATGAGGGGGACTTTTGTTGAAGAAAGAGAAAGCAGAAAAAGGTAATTAATTCATGTGGTCTTTTCAAGGGTTTTTAGGTCCACCTCAGAATGTATTAATATCCCTCGTTCTATCTTGCCCTGAATTCCTCCTCTTTCATCAATTCTTCCTTCTTGATGCTTCTGGTATTCCGTTCTTTATGCAAGTGGCAAAATTTCTTTTATTACACTACAATTAGTATTATAAAGAAAAAGCACTAAACCACTATTTCATTAACATTTCAAATTCTTGAAAGAAAAGGATCTAAACATAGGTATAAAAAATCTAGCTACAAAAATCATGCTAATTTTACTAAACTTTTTTCCAAAATTTTTCAATTTTCTCAAATTGCCTTTCTTGATTTGTACGATTTTGTTAGTAATTAAATTCTCTGCTTGTTGAAAAAGAATATAAGTTTTAAATTTAACTGCACTGTTTTCTTTTATAAAAGAAATTGCATTTTTCATACAGACATCAAGAAATCAGATTCTAGCCTTGTTCATGTCAACAGCAGCTAATTCTTTAGTCATCTGTTCCTTCCATGAATTATTTTTTTAAATGCTGCATCCTTTTTCATCAGATGATGGTTCATGAGAAATAATAAAAATATTTTTCAAAACTACAGTTTTGTAAATTTATTGTCTTGAAATAAAAAGGGGGAAAATCCCTCATCCAATCTCATTTACTTGAAATTGAGTGAAGATTTGACTGCTATCAATACATTCCATAAAATTTATACATTTCATGAGAATGGCATCCCACAGATTTTAATCGTTTTATCCATTCTAATGTAAAAACAATATAGAACATGTCTAGTTTTTTTCACACACACACACCAGTTTTCTCGGCAAAAACATTTTTTACTGATGTATAGTTTATTGAAGATCTACTCATTAAACATTTTATCATTTGTAAAACAAGCAATCATGCTTGAAAAGAATATAACTTTATATCAGATACTTCTTTCATGGAATGTTAAAATTCAATAATGTGTCTTCTCTTATACATACAATTATTTTATCAATAGCAGAACATGATGTAATAAAAAAATAAAACTGATATTAACTATACAAAGAAAAAAAATTTAACTTGAGAAGTTTCCTTTAAAAATTCAAAACACTATTTTACAAGCTTATATATATTATAAAAAGACAAAATTGAACATGACTCTGAAATGATGCAGATAATACCATAATATTCTCCGCAACACATGTGAAACCAGTGAAAAATATCTCCCCTTTACACAGGTATTATTATTCCTCCTTCCCACATAAAATTTACGGAATTTGAACAAGACTGTGAAAACCATGAGCCCCAAATTTTTTATTTTCAGGATCTTACACATAAGCATTGTCCCTTGTATTACAGTAAATGAAGTATGTATTTTGGAAGATTTTTGATCAGCCAGCTGAAATCAAAATTTGATGCATAGCTATAATTTTAGTAAAAAGATTATGAATCAAATATCTTTTATTTAAATTCCCGTATTATATTTAAGTGCATATATACAGAAATGATAGATTTGTTTCAAAAGATCATATTGATTCTTAGTTTAGATGCTAAAACCACATGCCGAATTATAAGGATAACACTCTTTGCATTTGGAAATTATCATCGAAACAATGTGAAATTTCATCTGTTTAACTTATAGCAATTTCTTTGTTGCATTCAAACATAAATACATGTAATTTCAAAATTTTGTTTTACTGAGATCTGAATCTTGGAGACAAAATCATTTACATAAAAAAAATTAAGGCTGAAATTTTGCCCTTCTTCTTTGATTACAAGAAAGTAAAAAAGAAATTTGACTGGCAATCTTTCGGGCAAGAGTAACTGATTATTTTTAAGTAACCTTGAAACGGCATACATCTTTTGCTGTACTTTTTATATTTAGAAGTCTTTAACCATTTAGTATATGAATTTTTAAAAATCCATAGTAAATTAACAACATGTTTTCCCAAAATATTATGAAAAAGTTCTAAGGTTGAAATGTAGCACAGTGTGCCCCCGAGTTTATCGTCAATATGGCAACCCAACGGAACTTTCTTACAGTAACCCTATACTTCTGTTTTGTTTACTACTTTTTACAATAGTTGAGTTGTTCAGGAACTACAACTGTTTTATAATAAATTTAATATTTAAAATATCGATTTTAGATGATTTAAATTTTGTTTATTATTTTAATTTAAAATTTATTATACAAAGAAAGTTTAGAATAAAATTAATATTAATTAAAATAACATTTATTTCCTTTTTAGTGTTAATATTTACAAACAAATTTTTTCGTTTTCACAGTTTTAATTATCACCATGAGAATTCGCAAATCGTCTGCGTTTTCGTATTAAAAGAAGTCTGCCATGGAATTATTCGCAGTTCTCATAATTCTTTTGGTGTTCCAACGTTTGGTTCCCTCGAAATATTATTATTTCTGTAATCATACAGGAGTGGATGTTTGGTAGTTGCGATGGTGGGCACTACTTCGAATCTGCTGAATGGATGAAGGGTGAGTGAAATATATATATATATTTATTTAATGAGTTGATGAGGCTTGGAAAGAATGCTTTGAGTATTATGAAGGGTTGAGTTTTTATGAAAAGATTAAATAAAACAAGTACATTAAATATTAAAAATTCTGTATAATATTCGTTCCTTTAATCTCATTAATTCTTACTTGTAATATTATTATGCACTATTCCTTAATTCACACAGTCCATCTGTTCAATTTGCTAGCGAAGCTACTGCATTCCTGATCCGTAAGAAAGCGAAGCTCTAGGATGTTTTTTTAAAGTTAAAAAATACTGCCCGGTGCCTTCTACAGATGCCTGTAGAAGGCACCAGGCAGTATTAAACAAATAATTATAATCAGTTAAACATTCTAAATAAAAAGGCGGGAAATGGCAACCGTAACTGTTTCGAGGAACAGTTTGTTTATTTCGTCCGCCATCTTTGTTGGCGACTTGGCATCCTTGGCGTAGCAAGGAGCACACTATTCTACACTTTTACCTTTAAATAAACTACTATAGGTCATTTACTGAACGATGTTGAAATACAACTGATAAATATGTTATAACACAAACACACACACATTGTTGGAAAGCATACAACAAAATGAAGTCATTTTTTAAAAACACAATTTTTTTACAAGGATTTACACAATTGAGCAAACTGGCAATTTATCAATTAAAGTTATATCTCATTTTATTATGGGTAGTATAATACATTAAAGTATAAGGCTAAAATAACTTACAAAATAATCTAATATAATTTAATATATTTCAGAAAATAATGTTTGTGTCTGTTAGTTCCAGTGAAAAAAAAAAATTGTCATAAGTAATATGACAAATCAGTTAAAAGTAATTTACAAGCAAAAATTAGATATATTTCATTACATTTCAGTTGTATATGAAATTCTATATAGTTTCCTTAATCATAAATCAAATTCAATATATTTTCCATACTTGTATATCAAATTCTGCTAGGACATTTATTATCTTTTATACAAATTTTGATCAATGTTGGTACACTTATTTTAAAAGTGTCATATATATTTGAAGGATTAAATATCACTATCACTATTTAATCAATATAGGTTTAACATTTAATTAATTATTATATATTTTGAACAACATTCAATATCAGAATATAGAGGTTGGGGTTCACGAGTCTATTCCCTGACTTTTTTTTTGAAGACATGTAAAAGAAATCTAACATAAAATATGTGTGTATGTATGTATGTATGTATATGTGTGTGTGTGTATACATATATATTTATTAAGGAATGTTATACAAGGCAAAGATAAAACCTTGTTAATAATCTAATATGTGGATTTGGCACTGTCTACCTTCCTCATTGCAGGATGAAGTAATGGGAAAAAGGATGTTGACTGAATAGTGATCTTGGCCTCCTTCTGTTAAATGCCAAAAATAAAAAATAAGCAGCAGGTGTTCATCTACCAGGACTTTCAAAGAAGGACTTTTATATATTCTTGATATAAAAAATGGAATCTTTAAGTATAGAGTGATTAGGTTAAATTTATATAATTTATCAATAACAAATTTAATCTATCAAGTTAGCATTTAGAAATGAATATTCTAATTTATAACATGAATTTTATACCAAACAATTTCTTGATTGATATTAACTTACTATTTATCTTGAATAAAGAAAATCAATCTTTCCATTCAGCATTCAAGACTGTCTAACCATTTTTATAATATAAGTAATTAACTAATAGTGAGAATCAATGATCTATAATCTGTTCTGAAAATTTCTTAGATAATTATTAAAAAAAGGGCGACTTTGCTTTATTAGACATAACTAATGAAATAGGAATAAAGGATTAGCAATGGAAGAATTAAAATTATTAAGAATTAAAAGAATTAGCAACGGAAAAAGTACCCAATGGGATTTTAAAAAATGCTTATACTATATCTATAACTAAATTCCGGATATAAAAAAGTATTTTTAGATCTAGAGCTTTATATTATTTACACTCATTAAACTAAAATGTTGAATATTTATTTTGCAAGTACTTATTTATATAAAAATAATTTATATTGCAAACAAGAAAAGAATAATAAAGACCAGAATTGACCGAAAATTATATTTACATCGCGAGACAAAAGAATGTTTTAAAATCGAGTTATCGTTCTACCTCAATGGTTTTAAAACATTATTTTGTCTCACGTTGTTATCGTTCATTCATTATTACCAAAGGAGCAATAAATTTTATTACGAACATATTTTTCATTACTCTTATTGTTTTTTAATAAAACGCTTGTAAGTGCCCATCTAATTTTATGTTAAGTTTTTTTTTTTTATAGTTAAAAAAAAACACTATTTCCAGAAAGAGCTATTTCCTACTAATGAACGATTTCCATAGCCATTTTAGTTTTTTTAAAAAAAGTAATAACATTATAGAGTTTCAAATGAAGAAAAGAATAATCATAAGAATAATAAGCACTTACCCTCTTTTTTAATTTTCTCATTGAGATTATTGATATAAATGGTGTGATTTGGCGTGAGAACGGGATCTAACATGCTGAATTAAATTGATAATTAGAAAAAATCAAGAAAGCCGATTTTTACCCAAGCTTTCGAGTAGAGCTAGATGGGTGATGCTTTGTGGATTTAGCCAAGTTCCTTTTAGTGCCTCTAGATGGCGCCAGCAGTCTGCAGCCCTCTATAGGCGCTAACAGGAACTATCTCAATTCGATAAGACGGGTTATAAGATTTGGCAAATAAGCATGCTTGTGGCGAATTATTCAAATCTTTTCCATTTCCTTTTGTTGTTGAGCATTTATTTACCGATTTTGTTCACCAATTTATTCTGCTATAACTTTGAATAATCAAACTGTTTTTGCTTATTTTACTATTTCTGAAATTTTACTCGTTGCTTTTACACTCGCACAGAAATTTATCAAATAATTTTTTTTTATTTGAAATTGAATTTAATGTTGTTAAACTTTTTATTATTATTAAAATATATTTATTTATAGAGAAATTATTAAAGTCATTTGCTAAAAATTATTATTTATTAAATAACTTATTAAAAACATTAATGTTTTTATTTTTTATTTATTTTATTATTGTATAATTATTTTTCATTTGAAAGAATACGTCTCCAACTGTTGGAAATAATAGGAAATATTTTGATACAAAATTTTTATAATTAAATGCTTTTATATTATTGCGATTCGAAGTAACATTTGGTTGCAAGGATTTTCCATATAAAATATGTATAAATATTTTACTATATACTAATTCTTTTCTAATAAAAGAGAAAGTATGTATGTGTGTGCAGAGGAAAATAAGTATGCGTTGGAGGTTGGGAGAGTATAAAGTTTGGTAGAGCAATTTCTAATTTTTATTACTTAAAAACAACGGGAAAAGTTTGATGTTTTTCTGCAATAACTTTCAAAAAAATTTTCATATTAAAAAGGATTTTAACGCGTCTTTCGAAGTAGATTGTTGGACTGGAGAAGTTCCATATTTCGCTGACAGTTAGCTATTTCTTGGATAGAAATATTAAGAAGTATTGTCTCAAAAATTAAATTAAAATTTTAATTAAAAAAATTTACAAAATTCAAGCATTTTCTTTAATAATTTCGAATCATATCACTAACCAAAAACAAGTTTGCACCATTTTAAAATTAAAAAAAAAAATTAGTTTTTCAGTTAACTTTTTTTAAAATTCCATTATATATTTTTCTTGTTTGATCTTAATATTTTTGAAAATACTTTTAAGCACATTTTTCAAAAATATTTCCCATTGGTTTGGTAAACTATACTTCTGTATGAGTATGTTGCAGTGATATTAAATACAATTTTATGTGCATACTAGCAGCCTTTGGCGACCAGCTGGTTCGCCATGAGTAATGCGTTCTAAAATTTTCAATTAAATCACATATTCATTAGCCTTGTAGTAATTCCGGGCATTGATTGGCTTGAAATTAATATTTTCTTTAAGATGATGGACAGAAAGTTCTAAAAGAACACGTTTTCCTAATAATATTCTTTGATTTTATAAATAAGTCAGTTTTAATTATTGATTTAGAAGACTGATTGATGTTGCAACTTTTATTTAAAATATTAATAAAAAATATTTTGTAAAATATGGCTCACAGAGTAAAGTATGGAGAAATCTAAAACTCATTACTCATAAATGCATTGTTTGACTCAAACTACATAAAATGTAATTATTTACTTCATTTAGATCAAATTAATAGCATTAAACAATATATATGCCTATTAATAATATTTTACAAATTGGCCATTGGATCGAAATTTGAATCCCTATCCTGTATAAATTCAATCATGTATAAATAAAGATAATTTATTCAATTAATGATTAAAATATTGCAATCGATCATAGAATCTTTTGCCTTGCATTTTTTTAAAAAAATATCACATTTTATATTTATATTATTTTATCCAGTCACGTGCCGAAAGTTGCATTTCTTTAGATTTAATTTGCGATGATAGTTTTTTTTTTTTTTAAATTTGAACTTCTGTCATTACTTTCTTTTATTTTATCCAGTCACGTGGTAAAAAAAAATATGGTTAAAATATTTCTTTAAAAATTCGTTAAAAATAGAAGCTTAAATTATACATTAAAACACTGATACCATTAGAAAGCTAATTTTTTTAATCTTTAAATTGGTGTAAAAATCATGTTTGTGCGATAATATTTTCGAAAGTTGTAGCGGAAAAACGTCGAAATGTCGCTTAAATTTTAATTAATTCAAATTCTAATTAAAAATTCGAAAAAAGGGCCCCAAGCTACACATTCATGACCTCCAAGGTATACATGTACCAAATTTAGTGGCTGTAGGTCCAACGGTCTGGCCTGTAGAGCGCCAACACACACACACACACATTGAGCTTTATTATTAGTATAGATATAGATATAGATTATTGTTATTTTTAAAAAATATATAACTAAACCATTAAAATTGCTACCATGGCTTCCTATGATATTTTGAATGAAGATTCAAATCTACTTTATTATTTTCATTTCTATTATTCATGTTTTATTTATTTCATTTCATTTATTTTAAGTTATCATAAAATTAAAAATTAGGTATAAAACATAACTGGAAAGCCATTGGTGTTTTTTTTTTCTAATAAAATGGAGTTTATTTTCCTACTTTTACCATTTTTTATGGGGTTTTTTTAGCATTGAATAAAAAATAATTTTAAAAATGGACTTTTAATACATTCATTTCTTAGCTTAATCATTTAATAGTATTTCTATCAACTAAAAGATAATTCTTTCAGAAGGTTATGTTGATTATTTATATATTAGTTTGCTTAAACAGTAATTCTCATAAAAAGCTAAAAAACAGTATTTCTCATAATTATTCACAACTAAATACAACTTGTTCTTGTCTTGCAATTAATGCATTAATTGAACAAAAATTAAATTGATTGCAAATATATAATTAATTTATATAATTAAAGTAATATTAAATGCATGAGGACAAACCAGCTGGTCACCAAAAACGGATGGTACATCCCTAATTATTTTGATTTCATTTTCAAAGTCTACGTCTAACGATAATCATCCTTATTACGTAAATGTTTTTACAATGTGAAACAAAACAGTGCATATCAGAGAGGAACGCGTTGTTAATATATTAAATTGCTTTAGCTAACATTAGAGCTCATGTTTCACTTTAGGCTGTAGCCTTGTCATACATGAAGTACCTACTTGGTTATGCTCCGACTCCACTTAAATTCTTAAATAAACTAAGATTATATTTCTAAATGCTTTTCTTCGTTTTTATATAATTCTTTTAATAAAAAAACAATTTATAGCATAGTGTCTTTTGTAAAAATGTCGGAATAAATACAGATATGTGATAGTCAATATATTAATACAAAAATTTTAGTTTAAAAATTGAATACCTTTAAGGGAATATATATATATATAAATAGATAGATAGATGTGAATTCATATCGCCGTTTAATTTAAAACTACATATTGCTAATGCAAAAAAAGGAAAAAAAAGTTTGTGAAGAGTGGGGGAGGGAAGTGGTCAATGAGTAAGATAAGATAAGATAGCCAGATAGATTACAAACCAGTTTCCCCACTGGGTTAATTGGAGCCCCGCGGTTGGGAATGAGGGGGGGGGGGGTAAAAATGCTTGTTTCTTTTATGGACACAAACTTGTGTGAAGCTGATATTTTTTGGGGTTGAGTGGAATATGCGCTGCATAAATTAACCCCCTCTGTCATTAAAAGATATATTTCAAGATCAGGGTTGTCATATTGTAACCGTTATCTTTGCATGCAAGATGTGGCTATTTTACAATGAATTCCAAATGGTAATCAATCACAGTTCAGAGTAATAACGATACTCCATGTCCTTGAAAACGAGACGAAGCTTCAGTCAGAAAAAGGCTGTCTCCACTTAATTGAGTTTTAGATGAGAGTTTAAAGTAATAAAGGAAATGTGAGAAATTTGATTTAAAAATTTATTATAAAGGAACACGATTATAATTTTCTCGCACAGAAGGCATTAATAATTTTGATGTGAGTAATACAAATTCATCTAATAAAGTGAAGTTTAATTTTTAGTTTTTATGAGGATTTCATCTTTATATCTCTTACGGTTTGATTTTTTTT
>JAPMOQ010057597.1:1912029-1935172 GCA_026543055.1 Argiope trifasciata | reverse complement strand
TTTTTTTTTTTTTTTTTTTTTTTTTTTTTTTTTTTTCATATTTGGACATTGCTTCGTAATTGGAATTCTTATGCTTAGATGTGAAATGACGGGAAATGTTATATTCCTTGAAGACTGCTACCGCTTCATTGCAGATAAGACTCACTGGTTTATCTTTTACAACTGAAAAAAAATATTTCCATGTCCATTCATCATTAAAAGCGTGGTACTCTGAATCAACTTTACGTTTTTTAGTAGCCATTTTGGGGTTGAAATATTTTACGAATAACCCAAACAAGCACTAGCTACGCTATACTTTTAATAATTTCACCACTATTCACAATGACGCTATATGTTCACAATCTTTCAGCACGCAGTCAATAATATTAGAACTCGCGCCAAAAGAAAAAGCCGCTAGATGGAGCTTAAAATGCGCAGTCTGCCACATGCGAGTTCTAATTCACCTATATTGAATTCCCATATGTCTTCTCCACGAGAAAAAGATAACGCTTGTTGGCGCCAATCTACAGCTATAACTAACAAATAACTTCCGCTTTTAACACTTTACCGATTGAAAACTGCCTGTGTTTGCTATTTCCTTCGATTTATGTTTTGTAGAACAAAAATAGAGAATGTAAACAGATTACCAGCTCTTTGAAAAAAAGGAAGAAAAAATATATTATTTAAACAAAGTAGAAAAGGAGATGGATATATAATATATGAATATTTCTTTTAATTTGCCTCTGACCGGCAAATTAAAATTCTATCCGTGGGCCGGATAGAACCTTCCGGCGGGTCGTAGTTTGCCCATCCCTGCTCTAAGGGGTTTGCCCATTTTAAAAAACGAAAAGATAGATCGCACATCATGCCGGTTGACAAAAAGTAGAAGGAAATCTGTCAGACCCTTAGGTGGCATTAGATCCAAGAGCCATTGCAGTTAATATATACTGATATTTGCGGCCCTTTTCCTAAACACACTCATAACGGTTGCTGTTATTTCATAACCTTTATTGATGATTTTAATCAAAAAGTAGCTTGCTTCTTAATCAAAACTAAAGATGAGGCATCGGACGCATTTCGCAAATATCAGGCTCGTTCCGAAAGATTTACTGACAAAAAAAAATCATCTGCATACGTTCAGATAATGCAGGAGAATTTAGAGTATTAAAATTTCAGAAAGACTTCGAAAATATGGGTACCAAAGTGGAATTTATAAACGTTCATACTCCAGAGCAAAACGGGGTAGCCGAAAGATTTAATTACACAGCTTGCGATGGAATTAAAGCTTTACTAAATAGTAGTGGTTTACCTGAGAATTTCTGGGGTGAAGCTCTCCTAACATTTACTTACTGCTTTTCGCAAATAGCGTCCATAGTAACTTTAATAAGACTCCATTCGAAATTTATGGTGGCTTCAATCCATCAGTTAATCATTTGAAGCCATTTGGAATGGAAGCATTCGTTGGAATACCCAAGCAAACAAGACGATAAAAACTACGGAAGAGAGCAAAACAAGGCGTGATGGTAGGTTATGCTCTACAAGCGAAAGGGTACCGCATTTATTTACCATAAGAACGCCGGATCATTGAAACGATAAACGTATCATTTGGAAATAAAATGTAAAGGAATCGGAACTTGACCCTAAAATCGAAGCACCAGTTAGGTACCAAATTTCTGAAAATCAAGAACTCGAATATGACAAATCCAGTAGCAGCAACTCAGATTTATCGTCAGATAAAGAATCGCCTCCAGTCTCTAAAACTTCGTTATCCAAAATCTCAGTAAAAACTGAATTAGAACAATACCAGACAGCGAGCAAAGAGACGGAAGATGAAATTCAGGACCCAGCAGGTTTTAATTGGATTCGAAAAGCAGTACCAAGGAAAACTGGAGATCGTAAAGACATTTACTATTACATTTCTGGTCAAACAATACGTCTTCGATCTATTAAAGAGGTTAAAAAATATTATTAAGATCATAACCTAGAATATAATCCTAAATTATTCAATTTTTCAGGAAGCATACTATATCAAGGACCTGTGTTAACTGGTGAGGAATTAGAAGCTCCAGAATCAAGTGTTGCGTCAACTTGACTAACAGACTAAATTAATATTCCTAGATTTTTTCAGGAAGCCAAATTAAAGAGTTGTTTCATGTAAAATATCATTTTGTCAGGAATCTGTAAAACTTAAAAGTTTTTTAGTTACTTTGCGTAAATACTAAGTTTAATATAGCAGACATATTTACTAAGACCAAGACTAAATTTCTGTTTAAGACATTTAATGAGAAACTATTTAAAAATTGCGTAAAAGTAAAAAATTAGATTTGTATATTGGTATTTTTTAAAAATAATATTATATGAGATTAATATCTTGTGCAAATAATATAAAATGCATTTTTTTCTATTAAAAATGTCTTTAGAAGCATAATATGTATTTTAGGCTAAGAAATTATTTTTGTGAGAATTTGTTAAAAAATATTTTTTCTCTCTTTTGTCAATTGAATGCTTTGCAAGGGAGGTTTCTTTATATGAATTGATCAAATTTATATACAAATATAAAGAAAATTTTTTATACAAATACTATAAAAAAATTGTTTTTATATAAAGAAAAAAAAATGGTGTATATGTGCTGATTTATTATCAATGTGTAAAAAGTGTATACATATCTAAGTTAACATATTTGATTTTTAATTTTAATTTTAATTTTTATAAAAGATATATATATACCATTTTTTAAATCTATAAAACTTATGAATCAGTTATTTCATTTTAATTTGTAGAAATCATTAAAAAACAAGTAAGCAAAATAATTAATATTTCCATAATAATTTTTATTTACACAGTACAAAAACATAAATAAAAAAAATATGAATAATTTTCAAAAAAATATCAAATAGTTTTTTTTAATGTATTCACCTGTTAAAAATAACTAAAAAATTTATTTATTATTCCAGGCATTTAGAAAGAATAAAAATATAGCATGACGTGAATGTGAATGCTGAAATCAATTTTATTCAACAGAAACATTCTAGATACTAAACAGTTTTTTTTATCACCAATAAAAACATAATGTCAAGCAATATGATTTTAAGCAGAATGTTTTTGAAACGCATTTCAAAATGCTAAAGCTACATTGAATGAATATCATAAAATAAACAAAAAACATACAATAAAGTAAATTTAATAAAGACGAGTAAGGTCATGATAAATATATATACATATAAAAATTAACTAGGTTATAAAGATTAGATGGAAGAAACACTTTTATGTTTTTACATAATTTTATGATTTAAAACTGATGTATTAAGGAAACAGGGAGAAAAAGAAGAGTAAAGCATCCATGTAGCAATGAAATTGGAAATAAAAAAAATATATAATAAATTCTGATATGGAAATTGATTTTCAATGAAAATATCCGTATTTCTTAAAACAGAAATCACTGAGGTCCACAATGATATTGCATGGCATACAACATGGCATTATTATTGCATGGCATTATAACAATCAATTTCAGTTTAAATACCAGAAAAAATTATAATTATCAGGAAAAAAACACTAATGAGAATAAACAGATTACTCTTTTTTATTAAACATGATTACCCAGCAATAACTAAATAATATGAAACTAAAAAGATAAAGAAAACTTTCAGATTCATAATAAAAAAGTAAAACCTCATGATGCATTGTATTTTAATGCCATCAACTAAAAATCTTACTTTGTGTATTTCAATTTGGAATCATTTATCTCATCACAACATCATTGGGTTCTAATGCATTCATCAGGTAGCTTTTAATAAAAAATAATTTAATTTTCTTAAAATTATATTAAAAGCTACTTCTGTCTTTACATTTCTCTTAATTTAATTAATGTAATTTGTATATAATGTAGTTACGTCAGAATGAAGGTAATTTATTTCTTAGCTATTCCTTTATTATTTGTTTTATTTATTATAACGCATCTTACTAGTTTATGTTCATTTTACCTGCAAAGTAAAACAAACGTAAACAATGAATCATTGTTTTGAATTTGTAATTATTATGTTTCTGTTATTGTAGTTTTGAAGACTAATTTTGCATTTACTGGAGTGATAGAGTCAGTTGAAGATAATTGAAAAATTATTTTATATTGCAAGTGTGTGAGCTGCATTTTGTAGAAGATGATTTTGTCAAAGAACCTCATGGGTTAGACATAAACACAGATAAAGTGCTTACCACCCCATTGGGCATTAAAAATTTAAAGGATGCATTCCTTACAATTTTTAATGGATATTCAAATTATTATCAAGTTGCTAAGATCCAGAGAGATTTCCTGAATTAAAGAAAGAGGAAAGAGAACAACCTTGACAGTATTAAAGACAGCTATAGAGGACTGCAGGCAGCTGTAGAGGACATTCTTAAAGAAAAGGAAATATATGAAAAATGCAGGTCATTTGGCTGTTTGGAAGAACTTGATTCAAAGGTAAGTAATTTGGAGTTATGTAGTTTTAGGACTGTAATTCGAAAGGATTCATAATTTTTTTGTTTGTTTGTTTTTGTGAAACTGATAGATTCCCCTTCTTCTCAAATTAAATATTCTGTACTAATAAATGAAATACTGGAGGTAATGTATTTTTCATGAATGTTAAATGGTTGAAAGTTGGATGATATTCTTTTCCTCTTCAGTGTCGTGCTAGTAATTTACTTTCCAATATTCTTTCAACTTAGAGTGTTTGAAAAAAAGTCCAAAGATGATGTTCTGAATAGAGATGCATAATCCACGATTTTTTGAATAACAAATAGTTTTGCTATTGTTATTTTTAAATATTTGTTCCAAATATCTGTTATTTCAATCGTATCATTAATTAAAATTACTAATTAGTATTAAATATTAAATTTGTTAATTTTAATTAATATTTAATTTACTAATTTAAGTAATGTGTGATTGAATTAATTTATCTATTTCAGCTTACTATTTTAATTTGATTTTTTTCATAACTTTTTATGTAATTTATTTATTGAAGCAAAACATTTTCTAAAAAGGTTGAATTAAAAATATATGTCATATCTTTAAAAGGTTTATTGTGGTTCTATATTCTACCAATAGATGGCGCCAGCAATGACCACAATAAATGCAATCACAGCGTTACGTCACAAGCAGTTAAAAATGATCTATAGTGCATTGTAAAATGAGAATATCGGTAAGTCAAGGTCATTAACGTTATTTAGCCGTTTCGAGTGATTCACTGGAAAGGGCGAAATCACAGTTCCGATAAATTTCAGTGATATGCAATTTAACGATCCGATAATTCCAAGAATAACGGGTCCGTTTACTTGTAAGTCCATTCGCAGATTTTTCTTTTTCCCTTTAAGCGTTAAGGGAAGGAATCCTCAAGGACCCCCACCCCCGATGGTGAAAAGACACATAAGAAGAATTTTTGTGTTTCTGGGATTTCCTGTCCACCCCATGGAGGGTCGGGGATCAGTCGATACTCCTTTTCTTTAGGCGAGTTCCAATGACTGGAGAATCTTCATGCGAGCTGCACGTTCCCCCCTCCACCCCTCTTGCGAGTTTCAGAGAAGTCATCTCAGGCCGCTTAAGTTTTGATTGCGTTATATCAATACAGGAAGTTATACATTTGCGGTTGTACATTGAAAGGAATCTAGGATTCTTTTTATTCCCTTTCCACTTACAGCATATTTTCCTATTGCCGACTAAATGAATAAAATATTTTTTAATACATTTTTCGGTATTTTAAAGAAACTTGAAATGCATTCTACTAAAATTTGTAATGCAGTTTTTGATAATTCTATGTCATTTCTGCTGTTTTTATAACGAAGAATTATCAGCTTTTATTATGATGTGTCATGGTATATTAACCTGAGAATGATTAATTTTATATTCATAAAGTAAAAGGGCAACTTCTTTTTTTCTGAGGCGATTATTTTCCACTTATTGCAGAACCAAGAGATATTTTTTTTATCAAATATATTTTGAAAAAAAAAGTTACCGAGTGAATATTTCTCATCCAAAATACACTGATGGGAAAAAAATCCCAACACTAGGAAGGAGCTGTGCTAGATAAACGAAATTTGGTTGGCGTTTATACATCTGAAAGATGCCGTCGATTCAAATTTCGAGCTACACGCGTAAGTGTGGCGCTAGTAGCGACACAATGAACATGCAAACGATGTTTACTTTAAATAAGCGCTGTAAAGCTCGTGATCGTTATTTACAGTTGAGATTTGACGTAGTGGGTTAATGTTAGTCAAGGATGCCTCTGAGAAGACGAAGAAGCCATTATCAACAGCTCACTGAGTTTGAACGAGGTCGTGTTGCAGGGCTACGAGAAGGTGGGTTTTCTTTCCGCGATATTGCTGAAAGACTTGGCAGGAATGTATCCTCTGTGCATGAGTATTGGCGGCAGTGATCAAGGGAAGGTACTGCCTCAAGAAGACCAGGCTCCGGGCGGCCACGTGGTACTACTGAGAGGGAAGACCGTCGTATTCGGCGTATGGCTGTGGCTAATCGTACTGTGTCTGAAGCTGAAATTCGAGCTGCAGTTGGCACCACAGTGACACAACGAACTGTTACAAATCGGTTACTTCAAGGACAGCTCCGAGCCAGACGCCCTGTGCAGTGCATTCCACTGACTCCAAACCACTGCCGTTTGCGACGTGAGTGGTGTCAAGAGCTCATTGGAGGACGGAGTGGAGATCTGTTGTGTTTTTTGATGAAAGCCGGTTCTACCTTGGTCGCAGTGATAGCCGTTTGTTGGTTAGAAGGAGGCCAGGTGAACGCCTGCTAGTGACCTGTCTGTGGCCTAGACACACAGGGCCTACTCCTGGAGTTATGGTTTGGGGAGCAATTTCGTATGACAGCAGGAGCACTCTCGTGGTTATCCCACTCACCCTGACTGCAAATTTGTACGCCAGTCTAGTGATACAGCCTGTTGTGCTGCCATTCATGAACAGCATTCAAGGGGGTGTTTTCCAACAGGATAATGCTCGCCCTCATACCGCTGTTGTAACCCAACATGCTTTACAAAGTGTCGACATGTTGCCTTGGCCTGCTAGATCACCAGATCTTTCTCCAATCAAGCACGTATGGGACATCATTGGAGACAACTCCTGCGTCATCCACAACCAGCATTAACCGTCCCTGCATTGACCGCCAAGTGCAACAGTCATGGATCTCCATCCCACAAACTGATATCCGACACCTGTATGACACAATGCATGCACGTTTGCATGCTTACTTTCAAAATTCTGGCGGTTACACCAGAATGTACCAACATTTGAATGACAATGAAATGTACCAACATTTCACATTTGAAATGGCTCCTCTCGCCAATGGCTCTACCTGTGATCTTGAATCTTTAATCAATTAAATATGTTACCTAGATAAATGTATTCCTAAAATTTCATTACTGTACAATAATTTTTTCTTGGTGTTGGGATTTTTTTTTCCATCAGTGTAGTACTTTTATGGATGTGATCTTAGTAAATGAATGACATTTCTTTTATACAATTAGAAAGAATCATTAGATGAATGGATTATTCCAAGCATAGCTAATTTTATATTCCTTTTAAAGGCTTTTTTTAATTCTTTAAAAAATATTTTGAAAAAATATTTTTTTTTTCTAAAATGTCTGTTTTAAATCTAATTTCTAAGGATGGATGGTGTAATACATTTATGTAATGCTCTGAAATGAAATTTCTTTTAAAATTGAATTTCTCTATTTACTACATTGTTTAACATTTGCTGCATTCTTTACTGCTTTGAAGCGTCACATATCGGGCAAGATATTGCTTTCTCCATCTAATTAATGCTAATTAATTCCCAGCCACTTGAAAGTAGTGTCAGTGTTGCTTCTCTCGTCGATATTTCGCTTTGTGAGAAAAATTGAGCTTTCTTTAAATCTATTTCCGAGAAAAAATTGAAATTTGCTTTGTACTTTGAAAACGCAACAAATCTATGTGAGAATTTGCAATCGTGTTTCATATAGTATTGCATTAACTTACGTTGGACGTGTTTTTCTGCAAAGCAAGTTCATTTCAAGAAGGGCAGAAACGTGTCATTCTGGCCTCTTCGGTTGTCTTTAAGGTGGGCGCAAGCAGTTTTTTTTTCACTACTTTGGAATTTGTCTTCCAAATCGGAAAAGATGGTCGGGTTTCTCCGCCATTGTCGTTTCCCACCAATAATGACGTCTTTGGCAGTGATGGTTTGGAAAGAGAGCAGATGTTCCGGATGGAGCTAATTTACGCTGACTATTGAATTCCTTACTTTATAAACGGTTTGAATGGGAAAGGTCACTTCCGAAAAAACAGAAAATCTTTCTTAAATTATTATGCACAATTTCATAAATGCTTATTTTCAAAAGTAAAACAAAACGTTTTTGAATATCTTATAAAAAATGTGAATAAACATTTGTGAAATATATAGATCGGCATCAAATTATGAACAACTATTTTACTTGTCGCCCCCGTTTTCTGTATTAAAAAACCCTACTTTCCATCAAAGAGTATCCATAACAAAAATACTTCGAAAGAAATTTCATTACTCAAAATAGATATTTGCATGTGTCGCTATCTAAAGAAAGTGGAATTATGGAACTTGCGCTCTATTGATCACTTCCTACCCCTAGTTTGTAGGTTTACTGGAATTTTATTACCTTTGGCAGGAAAATTTGGGATTGTGGACTTAACGCTCCAATTACCATTTCCTACCCCCAGTTTGTAGGTTTACTGGAATTTTATTACCTTTGGCAGGAAAATTTGGCATGGAGCGCATATTCCACTCATGTTTTTTTTTCGGTGCCTTACCCCTTTGTTAATGACCTTTTAGGCAGTGATAGATTACTTTATGATAAGATAAGATTGCAAGGTGTGCTCCCCCCCTCCGAAAAAGCACTTAGCCCTCATAAATGAACTCCTTATCGTTAAATGGTTAAAGTAGGGAAACTGAGAAAAAATTCTCAATATTTTTCTCACATAAATTTACTTATCAAAATATTTCTGAGCAACTTTTTCCATAAAATATTGCTATTAAACAATTTTAAAATACGTGAAACGCCTTCAAAAAATAAAAAAGGAATTTATTTCATTTATTTATTTACCAGCTTTGCCTCAAAATTCATAATATGAATACGTTGGTAGATTTTCTGTTAAGAAATCAAGACTGTTTGTTAAAATTTGATTTTTGACGTAAGAATGTTACAATTTTCTTTTTTTTTTAAATACAGCATAGTCTTACAAGGAATTTCATGTTTTAATTTGATTATTTGTGTTTAAATTAATTTCATTTAATTTTTCGTGTTTAATTTATTTCGCTGTACTATAAATTACAGTTTCAGAATTAAAAATTGTAATACATTTATATTACAGCCATACTGTTAAATTCGTTTTTTGTAAATCGCGAGAAATAAAAATCACCAAAAAAGTAACTACATATAAACAGCTGCTCCCAGATTTATAAAATTTGGTACATAAATAATTACTTCTTCACCAATAGATATTCAATAGTTAAAATCTTTTTCAAAATTGTCAATTTTTTATTTATTAAATCTTATTTTAAACTTAATCAATCAAAAAAGCTTATTGGCAATTGTTGTGTCGCATTAAAATTTAAAAGATTAACTTTCCAAAGACAAAATTTTCGTTTTCGGGACAATTTCTCTTTAGATTTTCTAAAAAATTCAAAATTAAATTTAGAAATAATTTCTAACATTTCTTTTTTATAGAAAATGAATTGAAATTAATTTTGGTATTTTACCATGACATTCCGTTGTTACTTTTTTTAACGTTGAGAAAAAATATCTACTTTTTTTAAACAGTAACTTCAATTAAAAATTTTAAGAACTTTTTAATGGCTTATTTCAATAACATGATGTACGAATCTTTCACATGATATGCTATAATTGATGGAAATCAAGACTAACGACATCATCAAGACTTCAATGATGAATGGATGAGTACTTTAATGAGCACTTGAAAATAGTTAGGAAACTATTTGAAAAATGTGACATATAAGATACTTTATATACATTGCAACTAATCCTAATTCGGAGTAATATTTCTCTAAAATTATTTAATAAATGTTTCTACAATTTCAAATGATGTCATAGTAACCGTTTCAAAATCTTTGTGAAGATTAAATTCGAAAAGAAAAAAAAATCTTACGTTTTAGCGACTCATTCTGGAGAATTATGAAGAAATAGGAATCGTGAGTGCAATGATTATAATCAAATGAACAATGGCTTGAAAATAGAAATAAAATTCTCCATGCAAATTAAATTTTCACTACATTATTAAATTTAATTTCGGATTTATACCTGATTCTGTTCGTGATTAATGTACCTTATTCTATACATTAATTACTTTACTATTTCTGCATTCAGTACGTCATTAATAAATCACTCAAATAAGCTGTAGATTTTTTAACAATATATAAATTAAACAAATAGTATTTAAATATGAGGAACTTATTTTCAAATAGGTACTTCAGTTTCTTCAAGATCAGATTCTTTGAATTAGAAAAACATTAAAAAAGTTTGTATGACGAATCAGCTCAACAATTTTGGTTGAAAATTAGTAAAATTAATTTTGAAGGTTGATTAGTTGCTACAAACATGTTCTTGTTATCATTCCCAATAGCCTTACTTTCGATTTATATTCTGTTTCGGCTTGATTTCATTTAGGAATATGGCATGTACGAAATTATTTAATTTGGAACATTCGATTCACACACTTACATATTCTGTCATTCAGAACCTTAAAACAGTGTACTTATCTATTAACTCTGATATTTTCAAAAGATAGATTCTAAGATAGATTGTGTTGAAAAACTGAAAAGTTTTTTCTTACCAAAAGAGACATTTGATTTAAAAACAAAACTCTATTAAAACTGACAAATAACTTTTTATTCAAAACAGGCAGAAATATACATTAAGATGAAAATTTTTTAAAAAAACTATAATTTAAAAAAATAACGATTTATTATTTTTACAAAAGCTCTTTGGTTTATTTCATACAAATATTTAGTTAACTAAGGCTATAAGACCTTCAGAAATAAAATAAATAACGAAAACTACTGTGGGTGAAATGCAATTAATATCGCTTTATATCCTATTAAAAATTGATTTCATCAGTCTGAAATTTTCAAAAAAATTCAGTGAACAATTTCTTTGGATATTATCGATGTAAAGTTATACTTCATACTAAAAATTGAAAAACATTAATTTAATATCTATCCTGATTGTATTATAGTCAAAAAGAATTAAATAACTTTGGAAACTTGTCGCTAAAAACTATAGACAGATAATTTTAGAATAGCAAACCTCTATAATAATTGTTAATTAGTCAAATATTTGTAATATAACCGAAAGGAATTTGAAATAATGTGTGAAAACTAGGCGCTAAAAATTATAGATATTTCAAATATTTAGAATAAAACACAATAATAATTGTTATAACTATAAAAGTGCCAAAAATCTCAAAAGTACTCGTGTTTAATGTTATTTTAGTAGAAGTAAAATTGTTATATACATATATGGTAGCAAATAATAAATAGACTTCAAGAATTCCTTTGCCTTTTTCTTTCAATACATTAATTAGTTTAAAAAATCTACTTTTTTAAAATTTCAACTCACATTTTTATAAAATATTCTTAAAAAAATATTTCAAATCATGTTGATTCTATTTACATAATCAATACTGCTTTTATCAAGAGAAATGTCTTATGATGTCGGATAGGTAATAATATTTTATAAATAAAGAAAATAGATGTCTGAAGAAAACATTTTTACTTACAAAATCTTGTACTTCAGATAGAATATTAAATCTAATACATAGGGAATAGAATTTTTAGACTACGAAAAGACGTAAGTTTTAACTTAAAACTCAGGTCTTAATGATACAACTATATAAATAAATAAAAAAACTAATGTGATTGGTCAGTAAATGGATTGATTATTGCTTTCCACACAATTATCATTTTTTTTCTTAGATTTTTTTTCTTTCGTAATAATATATATTAATTAAGAAATAAGTTAGTTTGATATTGCTTAATTTAATAGGAGTATTTTAAAAAAGCAGAAATAGGGAAAATTTGTCATATTTGAATAATTTAAATAGTTTTCAATGAAAATTGACTGTAAAATAATTTTAATAAAGGAAAAACAATAAATTTTTTGTAGTTAATTTGCCTTTAAAAATGCAAAAAAAAAAAAAAAAAAAAAAAAAAAACCCTTTCTGAGAAATACTTTTTAATATAGAATAAAACATAGTCTATTAAAATTGCTTCACTGATTCAGATAAAGAAAATGATTCAACAAATTACACCACTAAGTTTTTTAAGCTCAATAATGGAAATTAGGTTTTTATTTTCAAGCTCCTATCAGTATAGAGAATCTGAATTCAAGTTTGATATTTTATGAACTGTAGTATTTCCTTTTTTATTTTTTTGTTCCTGAAGATTTAAAAGCACTCAACCCTATTTTTTCTATTATTTGGTGTCTTTTTATATTAATTATTACTTTTTTTACTTTAGTCTTTTCTAATTTCAAATAATGATAATGTTTATAACTGTTCCTTGAGAACTATGATGGACCTCTTCAAATTCAGGAAATAATTTTAATTCCAATTTAAGCCCTTTTAGAGGAACTTTACCCCTCCCCTCCTCCCCTCAAAAAAGAATAACTTGATTTTATCTATAAATAAAATTATACTATAATAAATACTAAACTGTGGTCAGTAAAATTTATTCTCAAAGGATATGTTTTGTTGCTTAATTTCAAGCTGTTTAATTTCCATTCTTACTTACCTAAAACAGATAATATTTGTTAATTTTCATTACATTTTTTAAAAATTGAATGGTATTCTATTAATTAAAGTGCTTAAAAATTGGTTCCAAATTAACACTTTCAACACCTATGCAGAATTACATTAACTTAATAATACTTGGACATATGTGATTGAGTTCATGGGACATGAGGACCGGAGTTTTGAGTGAATCAACGAAGAGTTATCAAACATTCATAAACAAAGTTAATTCATTACTTATTTCAGTTATAATCATACATTCTACTTTTATTGAAAACGAGACCTAAAAATAGCAGCTGTAACATGCGAACAAAAACCTGCGAGTGGCGAAGAATTGTCTTCATTTTTCCAAACGTGAACTTTTTAAAAATTAATGTTTCTATCTAGATCAAAGTAACATTTGTCTCACCAAACAACAATTATTAGAAAGAAAAAAAAAAAAAGGTTTTGATTTTGCGTTAGAAATTGCCTATTTGTTTGATTTTAGACATCGATCTTACATTCTGTATGAATGCCACTTATTAAAGTTGAAGTATTCCCAACATTGTCAATTTTGAAATGTTGAGCACTGGACCACTTGTCCCTAATCTAGCCAAAGGGTAACCTGAAAAATATAGACAAATGTAACTTTTTTTCACCATATATATGACACTTCATTCTCACAATTTCTCTCCGTTTATTCCTACAATTTTTAATTACTATATCTCAAAGCCCATTAAATTGTTGGGAACTGAAAACAACATTGTATTTTTCTAAAACTAGAAAAAGCATTACGATTGCTTACAAAATAAATCGTCATCATAATCAAAAGTTTCTTTTTTTTATAAAGACCATAATGCAACTGCCGTACAATAAAAGTAAACATTGCTAGGCACAATTCCTAATTTTTTTAAGGCCATAATGATTACATGATGTACAAGTTGCGTTTCGAAATAAACGCTTTTTTTCCCATTTGTGACCAGTATTTTTAAATTTAAAACTAAACATATCTCTAAAAATTTTCTAGATAGAAACATGAAGTTCTGTAGGTAAAGATAAAAATAAGAGAAAAATTGCATTAATTAACACTTGAAATTATGATGAATATATAAAAATTTAATTTTCGTACTATTTCCTACCTTATTTAATGAAATTTTCTACTTCGAAGTGTTTAGATGCAATATCTAAAAAAATATTTCTTAGGGAAGCTTTTTAATGCTCTATTAGAAGAAGAAAAAGTGACTTCAGAAACCATGCAAACATAGCTGTAAAATTATTTTTATCTTAATGCCTAATATTTAAATATTTACCATTGTAATTTCAATTTTGATTATGATAAAGGTCCAATCTATACAAATTTATAGTTTCGGCAAAAAAATTAGGGACGAAAAAAGAACGAATAAAATATAAAGTAATGTATTTTATTTTTAGCTTTCTTTCGTGTATAGATTTTAAGACAAATGGAAAATTAATAATAAATTATTGACACCGCTTTTCAGAAAATAGGCAGAAATTTGCTGCTACATTACCTGCGGGTAAAACTTTAGATCATGACACTGAATCTGAGAACTAAACGTTTTAATGGAAAACTATAGATGCATTTACATGTCTATTGATGGTAGATTGGATTGTGTATAATTTTATAACGGGAAATAAGCTAGAAAATGTGGTAATATATTTCAAATATGAAGGAATATCAGTAATCATCAACATTTTCTTATAGAAAATATGTTATTTCTTCCTGAGAATTAACCAGCATTTAGTTTTTGAATTATTACTATCATTCCTATCTTATTTTAGACAAAGCGCTTAATATTTAGCAAAAAAAAAACACCTCAGCTTATTTGAACAATTTTAACATAAAAAATACATTAGCTCATTTCAAGTAAAAGCTTGGGGGATATGTATATATACAAGAATGCATAAATACAAATTGAAAGAACTAAGTATTACTGATATGCACTTAAATTTCTTTTTAAAGCGGTTTCTATGTTGTTGTTTTTCATTTTGTTAAAAAAAGTTAAACCGTAAGAGATACAAAGATTAAATCCTCATAAAACTAAAAATTATACTTCACTTTATTAGACGAATTTGTATTAAGCGCTTCAAAACTATTAATGCTTTCTGTGCGAGAAAATTATAATCGTGTTCCTTTATAATAAATTTTTTAAATCAAATTTCTCACATTTCATTTATTACTTTAAACTCTCATCTAAAACTCAATTAAGGGTAGACAGCCTTTTTCTAACTGAAACTTCGTCTCGTTTTCAAGTACATGGAGTATCATTATTACTCTGAATTGTGATTGATTACCATTTGGCATTCATTGTAAAATCGCCAAATGAATCTGATGAGGATCTCGTTGCTCGAATATTCGAAGTTTCTTCATGTGTACTTAAAATACCTGCATTTTTGAATATATAGATTAATTGCATCATCAGAACTGTCAAATATATATCATTGTCAGTGGACGCAATTTTGAACAGCTAATGGGAATATTACGCTTATTAAGAATGTAGTCAATATACACTTCGTCTTTCTTTTAATCCCTTACTTTCATATTTACCCAGCCCGTGTTTCATGTAACTACATATTACTATATAAAAAATGCATGTTATAGTGTCCTGCACCAGCTCCTAAAGTAATAACCGTGAATTCAGAATTAATTGGATATTTTGTTGGCAGCTTATAACTGGACTTCCAATTTCTCAAGCATTTTTTAATTACTTTTATAAATTCATACATTTTTATTGTAGTTGACTGGAATTCCATGGTAATCTATTTGATAGATTATTTGATTTTGTAGTTATAAAATTTGCTCGCTGCCTTATTTAATCCATGTTTGTCACTGCTCTTGATATACTTCTATGATTGCAATTTCCTTCTAAAGGGATTGCAATGTTGAAAAGGTCTCATAAATGGTAGTAAAAAGAGCAGAAGAGCAGCGTGTCTGAACGGTAGCCTACTCTTCATACTTATTAAACACGCACACACAAAAGAAGGGGGGTGTGTGTTGACTTTCGATTATGAACTAGCGAACAGGAGGTCAACATACTTGGTAATCCTCAGTAATACAATGATTTTCATTTAAAATTCAGTAACACTCAGATAAAAAGATAAAAAAGTTTTTTTTTTTTTAAATTTGTATATTTATTGATATAGTTAGGGGAACTCGTTAATTCCATGCTGGTGTGATCTGCTATTAACAGACTGAAGAAACCTTCTCTAATTTTTATTAAAAATCATTATCTGAATAAGCAAAGCTTGAAAGCAGATACTCTATTTTTGTAAAAAGTGGCGCTTCCCTAAGTTAGAGTAGAGAATTAATTTATATACTGAGAGTGGAAGAATTAATTTATGAAAAATTAACAATTGAAATATTATTATTTAAAAAAAGAAAAGCTGAACATTTTGCCATGCGTAGAGTATATCTTTAAAAATATCACAACATATGTATTTTTTGTTTCAATCTTAAATAAACCATCAATGGAAGGAAAAATATTTCTCCAAAAATATTCCATAATAGTATTATTCCACAAATATCAAAGTATTATAAAATATTTTAGCTTAAAAATATGAATTTGAAAAAAAAAAACTTTCGAGTAAAAGCTTTGACACCAACGCAGGATAAAAATGAAAAATCCCTATAAAAGATCAAACATTCAGGATTAAACAAAAGACAAGGGCCAAAAAAGATAAATCTCCCAGACAGATAGGGATTTTACTTGATAATCTGAATGACATTTCAGATATTTATAGCATTGTCTTTCCAAAGAAAATGCACCCACAGAAAGTATGAATTTGGGGAGGAAAGCCAGATTGAATCAGGAAGTTCCCAATGAAGTTAGGCATCGGCTTGCTTTGACCAAACACTTTTCTCTTTACCAATCAGTCCTGTCTTAGAAAAGGTCCATAGAATCCATTACGAAGGGACGAAATACAGTGGCCCACGGCCTTTGAACTTACTTCGTTGAATGCTAAATGAATGGGATGGAGTTTATAAGAACACTACCCCGATTTTGATGGAGGGAAAACAAGTTTGCCTTTCGAAAGACTGGACGTGCTCCTGGAGGCAAGTTAACACTCTTTTTTATGTACCTCTCAGTTGTGTTGTATTTGCTTTAATTGAGTATTATGAGGTTTTTTCAATAATAAGTGTATTAGCAAACACTTAAAACATTTTATGTGAGAAATCTTCAGATAACACGAATAAGATTAAATTAATCCGTATATAATATCAGTTTGAAAAATGCTTTATATTTCGTTTTTATTTATGGTACTTCCTGACACCTTCGGTGGTTTGTTCATAAGTTATGAAAACATCTATTTATAGCATTTTTTATCATTTAATTAAAAAATTACTTGGAGCACTTAAATATCTTAAGCATTTTATAGGTCCCCATTCGAATCAAAATGACTAAGTATTTCAAAAATGGAAGGTGTCATCGAATTTGACAGAAGAGAAAATAAATCATTTAAGGGATTAATAATGCTTGAGTGTAAATAGATTAATAAAAAATTATAGAAGAAGATTTACAAGATATTTAGTGTATACAATACTATATATAATAAATCGTACTGTTGTGATAAAAAAGTATCGAGAACGCTTCATTTTAAATATACATACCTGAAATCATTATCAAATTATAATGGTACATTTTCACCATTTATATAAACATTTGGCAGTGTTTAATATTTGATCATCTGAAAATAAATGTGTTTTTATTGAGATTAGAATTTAAAATTAATCGATTTTTTTAAAATTACAAATGTAACTGAACATCAAAGTTTGCTCTCACAATGCACTTTCTGTTGCAATAAAGTTTGAATTGTTAAAAAATGCCTTTAACGACAATTGTTTTTGTAAAAAACAAGCGTATTTGAGTTTAATAAAATATTTAAAGAGGGCTCAAAATTTTTCGTAGAGGAATTACATTCTATTTGATCAGGAAATTCCTGTAATAATCAATATGGCTATAAGATAAAAGAAGAGGTGTTTAATTATTATCGTTTAATAATTAGAATTATTATTGAACAAGTTTCTATGTCGTTAACATCTTGAATTGAGGTGAGATATCTCATGGGTTTTGCACTTTTGTAATATTCTTTTTCACAATACTATTAACATTTGCTAATTTTTGACAAAAAAATTAACAAATACACTACACATAAGGCCCATAATCATCAAGTATTCTCCATTTTCTCATTTTCACCTAACGCTTGAAGCCTTTCTTTTATTCTGAAAGTAAAACATTTCTCAGAAGTTAAACTTCTTTAAATATGTGTAAGCTCCTCAATCTCGAGGTATCCTAGGACTTAGTCTCTTTTTCCATTAACTATTGCCTTCAGCTCCAGCTTTCAGCTTCGTCAATTTCTTTCCCAACTTTGCTTCTCAAGATCAATAATCTTTGTTATAGCCGCATGCGGCAAACCTTTGGGTGAGAGGTGCATTGCCGTGTCTAGTTCATATATTCGTTTTGTAGGTTTATCTCTTATGTAGTCAGTCAGTTTGGGAAGAATTAAAAAGGTATCTGTTATTATTTAGAGAAAAAATGTCACCCTCAACGAAATGCTCAACTTTCAACTTAATTTTGGTAATATATGGCAATAAAATGGGAAACAATGTTTACTGAAAATGAAACAATAAAAAACATGCAAGTTATTTTGCATATAATATTTAAAGACTCTTACCGTAAAAGAATTATATCGCAATTTTTTACCAGTCATGAATTACATATATAAGTTTATTTGGGATCACTAACATTATTTTTTCAACTTTTATAGAATTCCTGATGCATTTCAAATTAAAGTTTGTAAAAATTGAAGAATTATCTATTAATAAATAGTGATTAAGCGATTGTCATGAACAGATATATACTGCTAAATAGTGATTAAGCTACTGCCCTAAACAGTGATCTATTTTTATATAGTGATTAAGAGACAGCCATGAGCAATTATCTCTTGTTAAATAGAGGTTAAGAGACAACTCTGAACAATTATCTACTGATAAATGGTGATTAATACGTCTAATCTAACAATCTTTCCTTAAACCGTAACTAAGATACATTTTTAATTGTCTTTTTAGACATTCTTCCTTAATGACCTTTTCTTAAATAACAGTTTTAGACAATTCATTTATTCATTTTTTATTTTAAAGGATGTTGAATAAATCTTTCACGACATTTCTATCTTAAAATAATGAATAAGAGATTTTTGAAATTGTTTTCCTACCGATTCATCCTCCCCCACAGATTTTATAATTTAGAAAGATTTCCTTAGAATGAAATAAAATTGTAGCATCATATGTGAATTTCGTTTGTGAGTTTCGCAGATAAAACTGTTTAAGTTAAAAGTAAAAGTAAAATTTTGTTTAGTTAGGTAACTGTTACAACATACCGCAATAGAATAAATTCGCGCTCACATGATAAAAGTCAAATGCATCACCTCAGATTAATTTTGAATCTCACAGCACATTTTTCAGGGAAGTAGCGACATCACTGGACAAAAACAATGCGCAGTTAAATGTTAGATGGTAAGCCTTTTTTTTATGGAGTCAGTGTACTTTAACATTCCCTGAACTGTTTAGTTCAATTAAATTAACGTCCTTTATTCGAAGTACGAGAGGGAATTAGGGATAGATCTCATAACTTGAACTGAGATTCGTTTCGAAGACGGCACTTGAACCGAAGTCCTACCTCCAAGCTTCCGTATCACGCCTGTGGGGAGAAGATTTGTTCCGTAAGACTGGGATGGGTTAGAAAGCATTATGTTGGAAATCAACTTTTGAATTTGGAGCCCCCGATTTCAAATCATGGAAATGCAAGGAATAGCAGATTAAAAGAAACATCGTCGTTTGATTCGAATTCAAAAAAGTCCATGAAAGAGCGTGGCATGAAATGAGTTAATTCTTTTGATTATTGGTTATATCGAATACATTGTACATATATTTGATGCTGTTAATTTCTTTATAAGTCAGGCAATGACATTGTTATATAAAACAATTGCGGATATGCAAGTCTCTGTCCGAGTCCATTCTCCATTGAGATTAATTCACTTAACTATACTTAAAAATGTGATTTCAAAAATTCGTTTCAAATGTCATTGTTTTCTCTGAACTCAAATAAGTCCATGAAATAATTTAGCATTAAATGTTTTAATTTTTTTCCTTCGAAGATATTGCACAGATATTTTATACTGTTAATCGTGCTGTTAATTTTCTTATAAATTAAGCAATGGCATTGGTATACAAAACAAATATAAATATGAAAGTCTCCATCAGAATTCATTCTACATTGCAATTAATTCACTTAAATATGCTTTAAAATGTGATTTCAAAAATTAATTTAGGATAAATCTATAAAAAATTCTCTTCAACCGGTTTTAAAAAACTAAATAATCTCCACTTTAAACTGTTGTTTGATTTAAAAAAGTATTTATTTCTTTAATTCAAATTATCAACATATCGATAAAATAATGTTAACTAAACTGGACCTAGTGTTAAATTATTTAAGGATATTATTTTAAATAAAAGGGGGATTCATAAAATAATTATTTCCTTTTTTAATCCGTAAATATTGCATTATATTTCCAATTAATAAAAAAACATGTGCTGCTTTTAAACATATTTCTTCTATACTTGTAATAAAGCTCAATGTGTGTGTGTGTGTGTGTTGGCTCTCTACAGGTCAGATCGTCGGACCTAAAGCTACCAAATTTGGTACATGTATACCTTGGAGGTTGGGAATGTGCACCTCGAAGCCCTTTTTTCGAATTTTTTTTATTAGAATTTGAATTAATTAAAATTTAATCGAAATTTTGACGTTTTTCCGCTATAACTTCCGAAAATATTATCGTACAAACATGATTTTTATATCAATTTAAAGATTAAAAAATTAGCTTTCTAATGGAATCAGTGCTTTAATATATAACTCAAGCTTCTATTTTTAACGAATTTTTAAAGAAATATTTTAACCATTTTTTTAGCACGTGACTGGATAAAATAAAATAAAACAATGCCGGAAGTTCAAGTAAAAAAATAACAATTATCATCGCAAATCAAATCTAAAGATATGCAACTTTTAGCTCGTGACTGGATAAAATAAAAGGAACATAAAATGTGATATTTTCTAAAAAAATAAATGCAACGGTTTCTATAATCGTTTGCAATATCTAAATCATTTATTCAACAAATCTTCTTTATTTATGGTAAACCTGATTGAATTTAGACAGGATATGCATTGAAATCCCGACTTAATGGCATATTTCTATAATTGTTTGCAATATCTGTATCATTAATTCAATAATTTTTTACATTATAAAATGTGATAGTTTCTAAAAAAATAAATGCAAAGCCAAGGTTCCTATAATCGTTTGCAACATCTAAATCATTTATTCAATATTTTTTTTTCCCTTTTTCGCTTTCTTTAAGAAAACACATTTAATATTTTGGCAGCATCACGGAAAAAAACATTTTTAATTTCAGACCAATCAATACCCGGAATTACTTCAAGACTAATGAATATGTGATTTAATTGAAAATTTTAGAACGCATTACTCATGGTGGACCAGCTGGCCGCCAAAGACGGCTAGTATTGAATATTCGTTAGATTGATTTGCAATTAATTCTTTAAGAGTATTTTTTATTTATGTATTTAAAATATTTAAGAAGGATCGAAGAATCTATCTTTCTTTGGCCATAATTACTGGTTCTAGTTCTTCGGTTTTTGTTTCATTTGAATGAATCATAATCTTTAGATGTGTCTTCAGTGGTCACCTACCCTCTTTTGTTTTGTTTTGTTTGTCTGCCTTTCATTTTCATCAGAAGTTTCAAAAACGCTGCTTTACTCGACTAAGTAAATAATCCATTCTCTGTGGAGGAAAACCGTCAAAAAATTCCCCTGACAGAACCACAGCACCGATTAAATTTTTTTTTTTTCTTTTCATGTTTTCTTTAGGAACATCATTAACAGCTTCCTACTATACACCAAGTCTCATTTTTATTAAAAATCTGAAAAGATTTAGTTTATTTCACATTCTTTGTGAGAAAATAGCTATGACGGAATTTCCAATTATAATATTGATTTCGCAGATTTGTGTTTCATATAAAGGCTCATGACCAATTGAAACGCCATGAATGTTTGTCGTCCGTTTCCCCATCATTTGCTAGAGATATCGCAAAATAAAACTTTGATAGAATTAGTTATAATTTAAACTAATATTTCATTTGTTGTAATAAAATATATTTCATCAAAGTTGGTTGATATTTCTAAATCAATACTAATAATGGGATGGGAAAACAGCTGGTTACAGAAGGCAGGTAATTATAACTGAATTTAGAAATTCTTCCATTCGTTGACCATGAATAAAACATGTTTGATTGTTACCTTCAAATTTAAAGTGTCGAGCCTTTAAGTTTTTATTAAAGCTTTTACCTTCAAAAATTAATGTGGGAGATAATATTGTGCCTTTCACTAATTTTTAATATCAACTTCTGTATTGACTTTGCATGTAAACTCATAATTTTTTTGGATTGCTGATCGTAAATATGCCCAGTTTTATTTTCATTATATATTCTGAAAAAATAAAAATTTGATTTTTAACATTTGCAATTATTTTTTGGAATGTTATCTGTTGGCCAAAGGTACAACAGAATATTATACCTTTGACCTGCATTTGTTATAAAAGAAACATAAATGAGAAAATGAGTATAAATTATTAATAAGATAAATATATAATTTTTATACATAAAAACAAGCTATTTATAATAGTTCTTCGTTTCTTAAATGGTTCCTTCCTTTTAAATTATATTAATTATTTTAGAATTTAACGAATAAAAATTTTTTCTCTGCATTTTATTATTTAAAAAAAATATCATTCCAAAAGTTTCACTTTTAACATTTTAAATTATTTTTTAAACTTTCCCCGGTGGTCAAAGGTACAACATAAAATAGTACTTTTGACCTGCATTTGTTATAAAAGCAAACATAAGTGAGAAAATGAGTATGAATTATACATGTTAAGATAGTTAATTTTGAATAACTTTCTAATTTTCCTATATAAAAATAGGCTATTTAAAAAAAAAGGGTTTTTTTTTAGTTATAGAAATTATTTTAGAATTTAATGAATTAGAAAAATCTTCACAAAATTTTATAATTTGAAATAAAATCATAAACCAAAAATTTCATTTTAAATATTTATAAATATTTTTTAAATATTACCCAGTGGTCAAAGGTATAACATTATAATGCACCTTTAATCTGAACTTGTTATAAAAGAAAATATAAATGAGAAAATGAGTTTGAATTATTAAAGATAAGATAGTTATTTAACGCTCTAATTTTTATACATAAAAACAAGCTATTTACAAGAGTTATTTGTTTCTTAAATG
>JAPMOQ010057597.1:1885229-1912019 GCA_026543055.1 Argiope trifasciata | reverse complement strand
TGACTGAGGTTCAAAATTACGAGGTCTGTCCCAAAACAGGTCTAGTGTTGCTTTAAAACGGAATGTTTTTATGACTAAATTAGTATTCATTATGTTATAATTTTATGAATAAGAAAAACCTTCTCTAAATTTTATAATTTGACAAAGAAAAAAAAAGCAGAGTTTTTAAAAATTATCTTTTAAAAAACCTTTTTTTAAAGTAACAATGTTTCTTTTCAGTCTAGATGTTTTTCGTTTTAAGTCCATCCTTTAATCATATAAGACTAGTTTTTCTTATGAGACTTCCTAGATCCTACAAGACTAGTTTTTCGGGATTGTCAATGATAAGCTTTGGTTTGAAGTTTGTAGCTTTATAGTTAAAGTTTTGAATAGGCTAGATATATAGTTGTCTAAAACATGCATTCGATTATTGTTATGAGGTTGAACGCTCATGACAATCACACCATATTTTCTTTGCAATCTCAATAAAAGAAATGGCTACATGAGTTTGGGGGGTTTTCAAGGAGTAATAGTGCAGGGTATTCAGACTTGATCAAATATGATCGGTAAAGTGCTTAAATGGTCGAAGAAACTTAGTCTCGTAAAGTAATCTAATAATCGAAAAGTACTCAAAAATTTGAAAAGTTATCTCGTCAGTAAAAAACTGTAGACAAAAAGTAATCCAAAGATTCAACTATGTAGAATTGTTATATTGAGGAATATCAAGTATAAAATTGTAAATTGAAATATGCTTACATATGTGAAATATTTTGATTAATGTAGGAAACTTATAATATATATATATATATATGGGGATTACAGAATATTTTATCTTCTCCCTATAAATGTTTTAGAAGATTGGCATGGAAATAGGATCAAATAGAGATGGCATCCACAAATTAACATTTTTCTCTTCATAATCTGAGAAAACGATCTTAAATAAGATATCTGCGACCTCCTCTAAGTGAAAAAAAGTCTTGTGCTTTTGAGGAACAGCACAAAAGCGTATGGTAGTTAAAGGTACAACATAGCGCAATTTCATACTTAAACCTTTACAACTCCTCTTTGGTTAGGAATAGAACAATGAAAGTTCGTACAAAATAAGACTATAATCTTGTCTGTAGAATGCGTGCACAATTATAAATTCTTAATCGTATCACAAATTTCTAGGAGTCTAAATGTCATGTTTGTTATACTTTTAGTAGCGAAATCATATAAATAATTTTAAACAACAAATTAAGCATTTAATATTAAGTAATCAATGATTAATCTTTGCGCTAAATACGAAAATTTTCAAGTTATGTCACTCGTTGCCAAATTTATTATAAATCGTAAAAAATACAATGCTCTTCTTTGTCGATTCTTATATAATTTGATTTAATCTAAATTATTTTTTATCTAATATAATACACCTTTAAAATAACTTAGAATTAAGAAAATTCATTGTTACTGTATAACCCTGATCTGTTTCTATTGCTTATTACTTTTTTTATATAAATAAAAACGGATGTTTGTCTGTATGTCTCTTATGCCTTCCTAAACCTTTGGTCAGTTTATTGCTTACATCTATGGGATGGCGATAGATAAAGTACAATTATCTAAAATAAAAAATAAAAATTAGGATCTCAACAGCATCTATTTACTAAGGATTAATCTCCAAATAAATCGCAGAGGAGACACAATAGATTCAGTAGAAATGCTAAATCCATGTTAAAGGCTAATATTGTATAGTTATTGAACACAAAGCATGCAAGTCATTCTCAGCGATATGCGAGAAAATTTTGGGGAGACCAATCCTGGGTTTTTTATTAAATTTTAATGTTTTTCGCAGCAACTTTCAAACATATTAAAGTACAAATAATTTTGCACTATCTTAATTCAAAAAAACTTTTCAATTATATTAACGATTTTATGGTGTAAATATGTTTTTTATGTTTAATCAATTTTGAAAGAAATTATTTTAATCCCTTTTTCTAAAATTAAACTTAAGAATTCCGAACGAATATGAAACGAATCACGAGATTTTATAAACAGTTTCTTTAATCACCATTCTGAAAGAACACCAAGCATTACAATTCTCAAAAATACACAAACCTAATACAGAAAAATGAATATTTGTCTGTTCATATTTTATATACTGTCGTATCATTCATCTTATTTCGATAAAATATTGTCAGATTAGTGATTGATTGCATTTAATAATATTTTTTTGAAGACAGCAACGCGCCGGGTACCAGCTGGCAAATAAATACAAAGAAAACCAGATAGTTATCAGGTAAAAATATAAAAAACATTCTCCTTCTAAGAAAGGTCTAAACAGGAAACTTAAGTAAAATGATTTTTTTCTATCATTTTAACTCACTTTTGAAGTATTTTTTTAATTCTGGCTCTTTATTTTATTCTGTCTTATTCTTCATCTGCTGATCAAAATGAATGTTGTCGTTCTTTGACGAAGCACATAAATGGAAAACGAAAACTGGGAAACGATTATGTTTAAAAGCATGCTGACACCGTTTTCTTGTTAAAATATTTGATAAGCAATCCTTTACAATGTGGTAAACATGAAAAGTCCCCGGGAGTTCACAAGGTAATTCAAAAGAATGTGTAAAGCTGTTGCTAATGGGTGCAGTTTTTTGAGATTTCCCAACATTTCCGCGTTTTGCACTTGCATCATTTACAACTTATAATCAAGAATTCACTATGCATGGAACAACAGATACATTTTTATAACAAATATGAAACACATTAATGAGATGATTCCAAAGTCTATTCACCATGATATATAAGGAGAAATTTCAATATTGAATTGAGTAGATATCAAATCCTCCTTAAATCCAAATGGAACTTTAAAAAAACATTTTGTGATCTATTACATCTCTAATCAAATCAATTATCTCATATTGTTTTTACTAAAATGGAAAGACTTCCATTTCCTTTGTAAAGCAATGAAAAGGAAAAATGGAATGAAATTTCCTTTATAAAATTTCTGAATTTCAAGAACAATATAGGTTCATTTAACTTTTACCATTTCTCAATGATAAAAAAAGAATCAATCCATTCAACACAAACATTATGATTATGAACGAGTAATAAGAAGGTTTTCAGGGCGAAGATTTAAAACTACGACTTTAAAATCCAGGGTTTACTTGCAATCATTTTTGCTATTCATAAAGATAAATATATTGTGTGTGTGCTGGTGCTTTACAAACCTGATCGTTTGACTTACAGTTACGGAATTTGCCTCAGATATATCTAGAAGGATAGAAATATGCACCTTGGAGCTATTTTTATTAATTTTTTTAAAATTAAAAATGAAACAAAATTTTGAAGTTTTTCCTCGATAACTTCCGAAAATATTACACAATAAAATAACTTTAATACCATATCAAAATTTTAAAAATTGTCTTTTGATGCCACCAATTTAACAGTCAGACAAATTTTTGAAGAATTTTAGCATTAAATTTTTTTGCCTAATTTCCAGCCTTAAATTGCATTATTGTTTTGAGATTCAAAGAGCTTTCATTGTTTCAGCCAATATTTAATTGCACGATTTTTTTTTCGTTGTTGAAAGCTAAAGAATGATTCTGTTAAACACGCACATAGTTTACAAAACGAATAAAAACGTGAAGCTACAATATCGCAATATTTAGAAGACAGATGAAGTAGATATTCACATTTTTAACAGTACTATGATGTTATGGTTTTACTCTCTGTTAGAAAGATTTGAATACTCTATAAACAGAAATATGTAAGATAATTAAAATAAGACTGCTTTAATGCCCGTCCATTTGTAGAAGCATTTGTGTGAAATTATATCCAAATGATTTAAATAACTTTAACTATAAATAGTATCATCTGCGAATCAACTGATCAACAAGTGATTTGTTCTCACTAAAACATTCTAAGTTCAAAAAATTTTAATATAAAACATAAATAACATACAAGAACAAAATGCTTCTTTTATTTACAATTTGGGATGTTTTTATATTTTTGTACAGTCTTATAAAAGAAAAGTGAATGCAACTTTTTGCATTCATTTTTCTAGTAGTTTTTCATAGCTTCTACTTTTTACAAAGCTCTTTGTGAAAGTAAATAGAAAATATAAAATAAATAATTAAACTTATATAAATAATTTTTAAAATTTTTAAATAATTTTAACGAGAAAACCTAACCCAGGAAACCTAACTAATCTTTCTTCACACTGTGAAATACTATTTTTTTGTAATGCATCAAAGTTTTAAATTCTAAATTAAAAATCAATGAAATTTTACATATTGTTAAATCTGTAATATTGCTTTCCTGCATGGTTAGTTTCACAATCAGGAATATAGTTTTACGAATTTGGAAGACGATACGAATTTGCCGACCGTTCGGCGACTTGATGAAGTATTTAGCAATTTAGCGACGAAAATGAAAGATCTAGAAGAATAGAACGATATCTCCGAAAGACTCAAGATTCTAGAAAATTCGATAGACTGTCAGAAATCCTACAAAATGGTAAATTAGTTTAGTAAACTCACTCTTTGGAGGGTTGATTGTGGAGCGATATTTGTAACTGCACTTTTGCTGTTGTTTAATGATGATTTATTGTTTGCGTGTGTGTTGTTGATTTTTGAAAGTAATATTTTTGCATACACTTCGACTGTGTTTTGAATAATGCGCCATTATCCTTTATCGAGCTTGTTGAACATCTCACCGAATACTCACTGAAGGATTTCCGTAGCAATATTATTTCTTTAGTAATGCTTTTAAATTGCGTGTTGTCATTAATACACTTCATAATTTTATATTCTTATGGAACACTTTAATTTTGATTTCGAATTCTGTTTTTCATGCAAGCCACCAATATTTCACCTAGATTACAGTATTGTTACAATATTTTGTAAGCTTAAAACATTAAGATTTGGCATTCATAATTCTTGCATTAGAATTTTATCGTACTAATAGCTACATTTAAAGAACATTTTATTACTTTAATAAGTCTTGTCATGAAAGTTTTGTTACATCAACTACCCATAGAGAAAGACTATGGATTTTTTTACTCTGTTTCACACGAAGCAAACAAAAAGATAGTATTATAATTTTCAAAATTATTCATTTGGTAGATTTTCACGAATCATCATATTTTATACTTTCCTGAAACAGAGAAAAAAAATATTTTTTTGATTATGTGTCTGTCATCAAGATAGCTCAAAGGTCCAGAAATCTAGTAAAATGAAATTTAATACTTGGAGTTTTTACAAAAATTGTTGATTATTATCAGCTTTTGGTGGAAATCTATCTTTAAGAACCTTTGAAAACGATAATTCAAAAGCGAAAAGTGATATATGAATGAAATTTAGTGTATGGTTTATCATTAGAATCGTGGATCTGTCTCAGATTTTGGCTCTAATTCATTGTAGATCCTCTATTAATCTGTATATTCTCTTGCACATGCAGGAGATAGTTGAAAAACGCAATGATTTAGATAAATGAAATTTGTTATGTAGTCTTGTCACAAAAATTGTAAATTAGTATCAAAATTGGATCTCGACTGATCTAAAGGAAGACATCCAAAATGCAAACTGGTTTTCTGGATAAAACACGCCATATTATGATATTATTCAAAAAGGTCGAAGGGAGAGCGTTCCTTTTAGATTTTTTGTAATATAATTATCCAGTGCTTAAATTGTTTTCGATTATATTTCCAATATTTCCATAATTTTTGTTTAAACCTCATAATGGTTTGTAATTTCGTATAGCTCATTTATAACTTAAAGATTCGGCACTTTTTCATTTTTAAGCTTACTTGACAAACGTGAATGACAGTTTTATTTGGAAAACCCCTATTTACTAGTTTCCTTTCTCTGATTTCCAAGATATAAAAAAAGAGAGAAATGTAACTGTTCTTAAATTTTGTAGAAACATAAGCTTTCCGTAATGCTTGAGTTTTTCAGAAATAACTTTCTCATGTTTCAGAGATTATCATTCATTGATATATTTCTTGAGCCTTATTATGGTGGAGAATGGCTGGGCGAGTTTGGTGTGAAATTAGTCATTGTTCAAGCAGGCGGAAATGTAAAGATTCGTTATTGCGCGGGGTAAATTGGAGTGGTTCGACTTTTCCCTGCAATTTCAACAAACACTTCGAAACCATAGGCTTACGACGAATGCTCGTCCTCATTATAGAAAAGTGCAAACTGTCACAATATGCTCTGCTGAAAAGGCATAATTAATCTGAATTTAACCTATTAAAAGCGGCAAGCAAGAACTCCAAGAGACCCAGAAATTTTCTAATCTTACACCGTGGACTCATGCGTTTATATGACATTCTAGTATTCACGAGTGTTTGAATAAGTTTTAAGAAGTAATCTGCCTAAAAAGATATAATTTAAAGTCTAAAAGTATATTTAGATCATACACTGAAGTGACAAAAGTCATGGGATAGCAATATTCAAATATACAGAAGGCAGTAGTATCGCAGCGAAAAAGTATAAATACGCAGTTCGTTTTCCAGAGCTTTCATTTGCGTTCAAGTTATTCATGTGAACAGGGTTTTCGTGATTTATGGCGGCATGACGAGAATTAACAGACTTTGAACGTGGAATGTTAGTTGGAGCTAGACGCATGGGTCATTCCATTGTGGATATCGTTAGTGAATTCAACATTCCGAGATCCTCAGTATCAAGAGTGTGCCGTGAGTATGAAATTTCAGGCATCACATCCCATCATGGACAGCGCAGTGGGCGACCACCTGCACTTAACTACCGAGACCGCCGATGTCTGTGTAGAATGGTCAATGTTAATAGACACGCAACACTTCGTCAAATAACTGCAGGAATCAATGTGGGACGTACGAGGGACGTGCGCGATAGGACTGTGCGGCGAAATTTGTCTTCCTTGGGCTATGACAGCAGAAGACCGACTCGAGTGCTTTTATTGACAGCACAACATCGCCTGCAGCGACTCTCCTGGGCTCGTGAGACCAGTGGAAAACCGTGGCGTGGTCAGATGAGTCACGACTTCAGTTGTTACGAGCTGATGGTAGAGTTCGAGTGTGGCGCAGACCCCACGAAGCCATGGACCCAAACTGTCAGCAAGGCACTGTTCAAGCTGGTGGTGGCTTCATAATGGTGTGGGCTGTTTTTACATGGCATGGACTCGGTCCTCTGGTGCAACTGAACCGATCATTGACTGGAAATGGTTATGTTCAGCTGCTTGCAGATCACGTGTAGTCCATAAATGGCTGCAAGCCATTCATGGACTACACATGCCCACACAACGATGGGATTTTTATGGATGACAATGCGCTATTTCACCGGGCCAGAACTGTTCGCGATTGGTTTGAAGAACATTCCAGACAATTCCAGCGCATGATCTGGCCACCTAGATTGCCCGATATGAATCCCATCGAGCATTTATGGGACATCATCGAAAGGTCCGTTCGTGCCCAAACTTCTGCACCATTCACATTTTCACAATTATGGACGTCTATACAAACAGCATGGCTCAATATTCCTGCAGAGGACTTCCAATGACTTGTGGACTCCATGACACGTCGAGTTGTTGCACTTCGCCGGGCAAAAGGAGGACCGACACGATATTAACAGTCATCCCATGACTTTTGTCACTTCAGTGTATATTGAGCTTCTTAATAGAATAATTAAATAAAAGGGCAAAAAATGGACATAAACTCCCTAGCGTGTTCCATCTTTTTCTTAGTAATATGCATATATACATGTTGCTCTTTAGAAAAATGGAGACATGGAGCAAAATAAAAATAATGAGTAAATTTACTTAACCTTAAATAATAACGAATAATTACATATCTACGCCTTTAAGTGTGGCGAACTTCACACTCAGTTCACCAAGCTGTACACCGCAAATACAAGGCTCAAGAAATATCTTATTAAAAGATTTTTTTTTTTTTTTTTTTTTTTTTTGAGATTTGAAAGTTTTGTTTCTGGAGTGCTCAAACAACGCTAAAATGTTTTGCTCCAATGAATCTCAAGAGAACCCTTTGCATATTCTTTTTTGTTGCTCATCTCTCTTTTTATAAAGAATAGATAATAAAAATTACTGAAGTGTAAAAAACAACTGATATTAAAATTTTAGCTATAATAACTTCCCGTTTTAAAGCAATGCTAAAGCTATTTTGGGAGGCATCTCTTAATTCTGAGAATGAGGATGACACTTAAGCTGGCACCCACCTCTCCAAGCTTTCACGCTACATCAATGGGAGGACGTTTGGCCCCGACGGATTTAATGTGCATTCGACTAATTTACACGCCAGTTCGTCGGTGGAATCTGATTAGGAATCTATAATCTTCCGCTACTGAAGCCGATAGCTTACCACTAAGGCCACAACGGCCGAATTGATAATAGCAGGAGAACGCTTAGATTATAACTGATCATGTGTGGTTTGGCAATAATCGATGCAAACATGGCCGACTTCAGCGACCTTACGACTATGGGGTCAAGGAGGTATATATGACTCGGACACCAGTTTTAAGTAAAAATGATGACAAACGTTGAAATGTTAAATCCACTTTTTCAAGAAAATTAGGATAAAATAGGGAAAAAAGCACACCAATCGACGAAATTGTCATAGATGTTTCAAAACTGGTTAAAAACAAAAGAAGCCTTGTTTAACATGTGAAATGTAAATAAAAACTCATTTCTGTCCTAAGAGATCCTCAAATGAGAGTGAAAGACAGATAAGAATTTTGGTTTTTAGATTTCATCAGTGCTTTTCCAATTCCTTACAATCAAATGTCTTGTAGAAGGCGAAATGAATGAAATATACTTACTGTTACTCCATAAACAATTTTATTCAAGCTGGTACAGGATATCTTCATCGTTAAAACTTTATATATAAAGTTTTTTTACAAATTTAAAAAAAAAAAAAAAAATGTTATTTTTGAAAGATCTGATTACATCTACATTTGCTGGAAATACCTGTATTGAAGCATTCCTGCATTGCTCTAGATAGCACTGTTTACTGGGGAAAAAATTGATATACTGATGAAGTTTTTACTTCTGTAAAAGCTTTAAGGCTGTTCTTGTAATTTTTATGTAATTATTCTTATAACTATGATATATTAAGGATGCTGAAGATGTTGAAACGTGACTTTTTTTTTTGAGAGAGAGCTTTGTCACTCCAATAAAAGCGCAATATTTTAGATCTTGTCATATTTTTGAATACGAGGATGACGTGGGCACTTAAAGAATACGCAAGAGCAAAAATGACATAGCAGTTATGTGGTTTTCTTGAGAAATGAGTTAAATTGCATTCTGTTCAACAGTATTATTTGTCCAACTCAAATTCATAATGCCTTATTAACAAAAAAGGGAAATAATACTTTTTCACAGATTATTGCTGTATAATAAAGCAAAGGCAAATAAATTTAACGAATTTGAACAGGCTGGAATAGTATCCCCCAAATTTTCTCTCATACTCTTCAGTAAAGGTATTATCCTACTTCCACCACATACAACTCGGGACCTTGGGTAAGGTCACGAATACTTTGCATGACATTGATGAACAATAGGTCTTGCATTTTTACTATATCTATCTTGATATAGTTTACTTTATCTATCTATCTATCTTGAGAATATATATTTTGGATACATTTTTGCCGTTGATTGACACTAAAATTCGACACAAAACTACAACTGAAATCACAAGATAACATACCAACTTTCATTGATTTAAGTCATTGCATATGAAAGTACAGGCTGACAGACGGTCAGTTACGTGCTGGATTTGGTACAAAATTAATTAAGTATCTGTATTTTAGATGTTAAACATATGTATCAAATTTTATCACCTTAGTTCTTTGCGTTTTGTAGATATTGAGTTCTGTTACACTCGAACAGCCAGCCAAACAGATTTCTTGCGAATGGGTTTTGTATAAAATTTTATAGAAGTCTAAAAATTTGGTCGGAATTCCATATACCAAATTTTAAACGTCTAAGTTAGTGTTTTTGAGTTAACGTGTTCAAAGACTGTTTGATAGGGAAGTAGAGTTCTAAAAATGTGTTTTTTGGACACAAGAGGTCTGAAACTAATAAATAACATGTAATTCGTCATATAAATTCACCAAAAGCTCAATATTTGCAATAGTACAATTATAATATTTCCTTTATATATATTTTTTCCGAAACAGAAATCGATTTCCGGAACAGAACAGTAGAAAACAGAAATTGATTTCCGAAACAGAACAGTAGAAAACAGAAATCGATTTCCGAAACAGAATAGTAGAAAACAGAAATCGATTTCTGAAATTCTAATTAAAATTGAGTTTGCCTGTTTATCAGTTAAATATTTATTTTACTTCCCAAGATATTTATTATAAAAAGTTTTATTGGCTAATTAATTGATAAAAGGCTACGATATTATTTATTTGTGTGTTTTTTAAATATGAATTTATATATACGTGGTTTAAATATCTTTTCTGTGTTCAGATATTAGAAACTGAAAATTTCTTTTTTAGTGTGAAAAAAAGTTAAATAAAGGAACTATTAAGAACATTGATACTCTCATTTTCTTTTTTAAAATGAAATAAATTTTGAAAACAGTATAAAGTAAATGAATCTTGCATGGGAATTTAGAATTTCGGGAGAGTGTTTTGCCATTACTGTACTATCATTTACAAGTGAAACATGATATTTAAAAAAATCACCTGAGTCTTGGTCAACAAATATATAATACTTAAGCGATTAAATTAAACAATTAACAATTTGATATTTAGTTAGAAATAATTGTTCCAGAAATGAATTCAACAAGAATATTGTTTTCCCTATCAGATTAAATTTGGCCCTTTTTGTATCTTTCCTAAGACAGCACAAAGAATCAGTTAGTAAATGTCCATTGTGAGTTATTTTATCAGTTTTCTTCCGAGCTGTTGTTCCTTCATATGTTAAAAAACTCGATAAATTATTAATAAATACTTGACCGCATAATGCGGCCTTCTCAATCAAATTAATTACCTTTATTATTCAGAGATTGCAACGTGTTAATATTTCAAGCTGAGAAAAAAGTTGTTTAAGCTTCTAGCAAATTTTTGATGGAAAAAATCCAGATATTTCGATTTCTTTTCTGAAACCTCATAAAAATGTTATGGTTTGTTAATTAAATATAATTTAATTAACAAACCATAACATTTTAATGAGGTTTGTTAATTTCTTATCTAATTAATAGATCATATTAAGATATCTTTGTTTAAAAGGCAGTTTTTATTAAAAATTAACAAATTTTTTATTGTTTTATTTTAAAACCCAGTTAATTGGGTCAACAAATCTGTGTTTATTTTAATTCTATGATAAATAGAAACCTAGATATGTGATGTTTTATAAACGGTGGTAGCTGAAAATGAAACCCGGAAGTAGTTGAATGTCCCAACATTTTATCAAATACATGCCTCCCTGGATTATAATTTATTTTATAATATGTTCTGTCAGTAAGCTACGCGTATTAGAATACGTTTTGAGTAGCTTTTATGCCGAAAGAATTGGCAATTACATCTGCTTTTGAACACTGTTTACGTTTAAAAATTTATTTAGTACATGACAAACGAAAATTTAAAGAAATATTTTTTTAAAATTTGGATTTCGTAAAAAGTTTCATGCGTAAAACATGATATTTTAAAAACTTGTTAATATGAAAATTTGAATGGAAATTTTACCTATATGTAACCTTTAGTGTGTCAAAGGCAACGAACTAAGGATATAACTTTGAACTGAGTAGTTTTTCCTTTAGAGCTGCCTAATATAATTTTCCAACGACGAATTTTGTGAAATTTTCAATACAGAAATACTCGATTAGCGAACACTTTTTTCAAAATGCACAGTTCATTCCCTTCACCATAGATGTAAGTATGTTGGATATAAAAATAATTCGAATATGTGCAATCGAATTTTTTGTAGTGTTTCGATTTTTGTTGCGATTTTCACTTTTTAAAAAAAACCTAAATTGACACAGAATTTCCTGATCAGTATTTTTCATTATTTGAAACTGCATTGATCTAGAAAATGGCCTAAATTAGGTCATTAGAGGGATTTTTCAAAAAATTTGTATCCACAAGTAGGAAGATACCTTAATTTTATCTAATAAGCTATTTTCCTAAATTCTTTTCTTAAACCAATCTCCTTCTCAGCTAACGTACCATTCTAGAAATGAATGGTCATTTTAAAGTTAATTTTTGTTATTTTTGGACATGAATCGGTGAAAGACATGTAAAAAAAATAAAGAAAAAATGAAACTCATATCATTTGTATCTGATTAAATTAATTTTTATTCAATATAATATTTTTTGAGAATATTCATTAATGATGTGTTTCATGGTATTAAAAATGAATTAACCATTCTTGATAAAAATTAAAGCCTTAGTTTGTTTGTTTTTCAAGTAAAAAGAGGTAGATCTCAATTGTTACTTAACGAGCTCATTTATTTTTAAAGATTTTTTATATGATACTTTGTTTCATTACAATGATACGAAGTAAAAATATAATGAAACAAAGTATTAATATAATGAAACAAAGTATTAATATGATGAAACAAAGTATCAATATAATGAAACAAAGTATCAATATAATGAAACAAAGTTTCAATATAATGTTACAATGTATCATATGAGATAATTTTTATTAATATAATGTTACAATATATCATATCAGATAATTTTTATCAATATAATGTAACAAAATATCTTTTTATCAAGATGTTTTGTATCAATTATTGCCTTTTTTTGGCGGTAGTCTAATTGAATCTTATTTACTCAACATCTAGATAGATAATCAACTCAAGTATCTGAAGGAAGATACGAGATTTCGTTAAGTTGCTTAGGCTTTGACTGAAAATCGTGTTAATTTCAGAATGCACGTAAGATGCTTTAATGTGTGTGTTTTTCATACGGATGCTGATCCTTTAACCTTTTGATAGACATCGCAGAAAGACATATTGGCAAAATTAAAAGAATTAGAAACTCATATCATTTGTACTAGATTAAGTTAATTTTTACTCAATTTAGTGTCTCATGAAGATGATCGATAATGATGTGTTTCATGGTATTAAATTTGTGTCCTCGTTCTCCGTTTTTAATGAAATAAAGACCAATTTCTATTGTTTCTTAGGAGCTTATTTACTTTAGGGTTTTCTTATAAGATATTTTGTATCATTATAATAATAAAAACTATACTATAACATATTTTGCATCATTGCAATTATTTGAACTATCTTATAGCATACATTGTGTCATTATAAAGATATAATGTTAGTAAAAAGATACTTTATAGCATTTGATTTCCAGTTCTATATTTTATGTTTGCCGTCAATTTTCAGCATCCTGAACTCCTTTTCTCAACATCAGGATAGATAACGAATTCTATTATTTGAAGAAAGAGGAGAGGTTTTGCTAAGTTGGCCAGGCTTAGTATACCACATAGGGCGAAGGTTATGTTAGTGTCAGACTGTATTTGAGATGCTTTAATGCGAGAGAAAGTGATCCACTCCTATGCTGACTGACTTTAAATCCGCATAGTACAACTTTAATAATAACACGAAGCTTTTCTCTTTTTTTCTAAATGACTATAAAGACAAAGAGGTCAGAGGCTCTAATCTCTAATAATATCCTCAAGTTTGTTATTTTCTGCTGCCCACGGTACCTTGATGGCTGAGACTTGGTCATTAAATAACAGCTTTCGATCTCAGATTCGAAACCCGGTTCCCACAAAATCACGCTATTTATAAAGGCTTGGTACAGGATAAAATCCCCAGGAATTAAAAACTCTCATTTTAGATTGAAGAATTAGTTTGAAGAAGAATTTCTGTGTCAGAAGCAATCCATTTAATCACAGTTCAGATGGCTTAAAGGAACATAATGAGGGGATGTATATTCTTAGTATTTATAATTATGTGTGAATTTCTCTTAATTAGGAATCGTAGTTGTTAACATACATGCGAGAAGGACAATTAAACACTGTGACACGTGTAAGAAATATATATCATGGAATGAAGAGAATAATATATTTAAGTAAGGCTTTCAATATTTTAACTATTTATTTGTCTATATTATATTATATCACATTGCAATCAATAATTATCTAACTTTATTTCTCACCTAAAATTCGAAACATAATGTAGCTATAAATTTAATTATCGATATCAGAAACTTAATAATATAGATCTTCATTATTATAATATCAGATGGAGTATCACCAAAATTTTCTCCAATAAAGGTGTAATCCCAGAGAACATCTTACATGGCACTTCGAACTATAAACCTCTGAGGTGACTTAAGAATTTTCACTGAATCTATCGTATGATTCTAGGCGATGGTTTTGGAGATTAATCCCTCTCATGTGGTTAATTGTATCTAAAAATCGAATTTCTTCATCAGAACTACAATTGACTTTGATACGGAAATACGATTGTATTCACAAAATGTTATGTTAAAATTTAACATATTTAAGGTATTGCGTTTTCGAGTTATCGAGTTGACATGTTTTTGAAAGTACAGATCGACAATCACTCAACCCTTTGTTGGATTTCTTTCAAAATTTGATAGGTGTTTATGCTATGGATGTTAAATCTTTGTATGGAATTTCATTAATCTAACTCTCTTCATTTTGTAAATATAGTGTTAACTTATAATCGAACAGCCGGATAGACAGATGAATAGATAAATATCAAAATATGACAGATATTTACAAATTTGGTTTGAAGATTATATGTCAAATTTCTTCCTTCTAGCTCAAAACGATTTAGAATTAATCTTTGTCACAAGGAGATAGAGGTATTGTCTAAAATGATATTTCCCACCGAATTCAGAGAAGTTTAGAATCTGGGGATTCGACAAAATGGCTAATACGAATTTTTTTGGTGGTTTTAATATTTGCTCTATGTTTCGTATATGACAAAGTAAAAAGGATAATTTTAAGCCTTTTGTCACATAAGATTTATGATGGAATCAGAGGATCTATTGATTGTTCTATCTCAAAAGAAAACGGAATACTTATACAGGTTATCGAAATATTTTTAATACTAAAGATATCTGTAGTATAAAAAACAGCAATCGGACTTTAACGAAAAGCCTTGTCGTCAAAGTATCACATATTAACTACTCCGATTCATCACTAAGGTAAATGGATAAATCTGACTGCCGGATCACCATGACAGTATTAAGCCATTACCAGCTATGGCGCAATCCTTCCCTTAGGAAGTACTTCCAGTCAAAAGAAGGGGGTAACCAACTACACGATATTTTTGTGGGATTGTGGAACTTGAGCTCTATTGAGCATTTCCTACCCATAGTTTGTGGGTTTACTGGAATTTTATTACCTTTGTCAGGAAAATTTGGCGTGCATCTAGAAAGGTGTCCAAGCGCAGCTCTGCTCTGTTATTTCCACCTTCGATTATTTCCTTCAACGAATACAATCGCACCTCTGGAAACAAAATTAGTAAATTTTTGTAAAAGAATTTGAAAGTCCAATGTTGAGGTTTATTTGTAAACCCAAATTTTGCATATTTAGCTGCGTCTCCGGACGGGCTAATTGGTGATGACAGAATTGCAGAAGTGAAATGCACAGAATTTTGTAAAAATATTATTCAAAGGAATCAAAACTAAAAAATTTCTATTTTGGAATTTAAATAAAGGTGAAAATATAACAAAATAAACCCGTTTATTGGGAAATCCCATCCAAGAATAGAGGAGCTGATTCGTTTCTTAAAAACGGAAGCTGTATATAGTGACTTTTTATCAGCATGGAAAGTGTAAAACTCAGAGGGAAAACAGAGAGTGAAAAAATATATAAATCTAGATAACAGAATAATGCAAACAGTCGAAAAATATTTTTTTTTGATAAGGATTTAAAGAGTTACCTTGTAAATCTTGTAAATCAAATATAACAAAATTGTAGTAAAAATATTTTTAAGCAATAAATAATGGAATTTTATTTGAAAAATAATTTGCAGTAATAAAAGGGAGTTAAAAAAACGAAGCAAGTGTAAACATAAGGAAATAAAATACTTTTAAGTATTATGTATAATTTTTCATGTATTCGTTATTCATTTTTACTTTTGCCGGTGTTAATTTTTTAAGTTACCATCACTGATTAAAATTGTATTTAAGTAGCAGTATGATAGAGAATATTTTGCTGTATTTTAGAAATTGTTAAATTGAAATAATTTATTTTTATATTTGAATAATAGCATTTTCTTAGAAAACTATTTGTATATACTCTACAATAAATTTTTTATTAATATATAGCATAAAAACTTTTGCATTAGAAATGGCCTATTTGCTTGATTTTAGACGCCGATCTTATATTCTGTATGAATACCACTTATTAAAGTTGAAGTATTCCCAACATTGTCAATTTTGAAATGTTGAGCATTGAACCACCTGTCTGTAATCTAGCAAAAGGGTAACCTGAAAAATGTAAAATTTTTTTCATCACATATATGGCACTTTATTCTCACTATTTCTCTCAGCTTGTTCCTACAATTTTTAATCACTATATCACAAAGCCCATTAAAATGTTAAGAACTGAAAACGACATTGTATTTTTCTAAAACTAGGGAAGCATTACAATTGCTTTTAAAATAAATCGTCATCATAATCAAAGTTTCTTTTCTTTATAAAGACCATAGTGTAACTGCCGAACAATGAAAGTAAACAATGTTATGCATGATTATTTTTTTTTGAAGCCATAATCATTGGATGATGTACATCGCACATGACGCAATTGATGATGTACATTGTACATTGATGTAAGTTGCATTCCGAAGTAAACGCTTTCTTCCACATTTATGACCAGAGCTTCGAAATTTAAAACTAAGCTATTGAATTATGAAAATTGCCTGGATAAAAACATGAAATTTTGTACGTATAGATGAAAATAAGAGAAAAATTGTGCTAATTCACACTTGAAATTATGATGGATACATAAAACGTTAATTTTTACAATTTTCGTACAGTTGTCTACCTTATTTAATGAAATTTTGTAATTTGAAGTATGTTTAGATGCAATATTTAAAAAAAAATTATTTCTAAAGGCAACTTTTAAATACTTTTTTTAGAAGAAAAAAAAAAAGTGACTTCAGAAACCATGCAAACATAGCTGTAAAATTACCGTTATCTTAATGCCTAATATTTAAATATTTACAATTGTAATTCAATTTTAATTACGGTAAAGGTGCAATCTATATGATTCTATAGGTTTGACAAAAACATTTAGAGGCCAAAAAAAAAAAAAGAACGAATAAAATGTAAAGTAATATATTTTATTTTTAGCTTTCTTTCGTATATAGATCGAAGACAAATTGAAAATTAGTAATAAATCATTGGCAGTGCTTTTAAGAAAATAGGCAGAAATGTGCTACTACATTACCAGTGAATAAAACTTTAGATCACGATACTGAATCTGAGAACTAAACGTTTTAATGGAGAACTATAGATGCATTTACATGTCGATTGCTGTGACATTGGATTGTGTATAATTGTCTGACGGTAAATAGGCTAGAAAATATATTGCTAGATAATATATTTCAAATTTGAAGGAACATCAGTAATTATCAACATTTTCTAATAGAAAATATATTTTTTCTCCCAGAGAATTAACAAGCTTTTATTTTTTGAATTATTAATATGATTCCTATCTTCTTTTAGACAAAACGCTTAATATTATGAGACAAAAAAACAAACAAAAAAAAAACGGCAGCTTTTTTGAACAATTTTAACATAAAAAATACATTAGCTCATTTCAAGGAAAAGCTTGGGGAATATGTATATACGTACAAGAATACATAAATACGAATGGAAAGAACTAAGCATTATTGATATACACTCAAATTTCAATTTAAAGCAGTTTTTATGTATTTTTTTCATTTTGTTAAAAAAAGTCAAACCGTAAGAGATATAAAGATGAAATCCTCATAAAAACTAAAAATTGAACTTCATTTTATTAGATGAATTTGTATTATTCACATCAAAACTATTAATGCCTTCTGTGCGAGAAAGTTATAATCGTGTTCCTTTATAATAACTTTTTAAATCAAATTTCTCACATTTTATTCATTACTTTAAACTCTCATCTAAAACACAATTAAGGATAGACAGTCTTTTTCTGACTGAAGCTTCGTCTCGTTTTCAAGAACATGGAGTATCATTATTACTCTGAACTGGGATTGATTACCATTTGGCATTCATTGTAAAATCGTCACATCATGCATGCAAAGATAACGACTATAATGTGACAATCCTGAGAGTGAAAGATATCTTTTTTGACATGGGGGGAATTTATTGAGCGCATATTCCACTCAATCATTTTTGTACCCACCAAGGTGGTGAGAACCAGCCATCATGCTGGAAGCTACTCATTCTCATATTTAAAGTGCACCCCCCCCAGTGGAGGTGTCAACAACATATGTAAGAAAAGTCGATTAAAAAATTATGTGAGTATTTCATTTAAATGTTTGCAAGAATGTATAATAAAATTATACATTGCGAAAGTTCCAGTTCAAATAATAATAAAGATGTATAATGTCTAATTTACTGATTAAACGTAAAGAGAGAGTAAATAATTTGTAATTGAAGCAATGCCTGCTGGTTATGCTCTGAAACGAAAAGAAATGGAACATTGATGTTACTGATGGCTGGAAGGATTATCTGTGAAATGAGGAATGAGGAGAAAAAACATTGCTCAAAATTTCTGGCAGCTGGTAGGTCTATTTTGGCACTGAACTGCTATTCGTTTAAGGACATGCATTCTTCTAAATTCATTGCATGAATAATGTAACAATCACTGTCACAAGTATATATATATAGTGACTGTGTATACTGCACTGTTAAGCTGTATAAACTGTCACTATGCATGAGATGTTGCAATACTTCTCGAAAGGGAAAATAGTGCAATTATCTACAATGACCGTGAAAGAAAATTCTGGTTCCTGACTAATAATGCTAAAATCCTATTCAGAATCTATGGATTGACCGAAAAAAATTTATCAAAATAAGGGGGATTTTTTTTAAGCTGCAAAACTCAGATCCACTATTAACGATGAGTGATGCAAAGCCGGTACAGACGGCCATATATATATATATATATATATATATTGTTTATTTATTACGTGTATGATTTAATATAAAATTAAAATTATAGTTTCACTATCAGAATTATACGTTTATTTGAAAATTGCTCATACTCTGAAACTGACATGTCAGACTTGCTGGAGTCTGTAGGAAGTAAATGCCAATGTTGAATGGCCTATCTAGGCACCAAAGGAGTTAACTTATTACAATCTCGACATCAGAATGATGTAAACTTGACAACTTTCTTTCTTGCCTATAGAAATATTTGAAGAAGATAACGTATATTACCAAATAAAATACAATGAGATTATTTTTTCAATCTCAAAACGCTGTGATAAATTTACTGAGTATGGATGCTAGAGCGTTTAGGGCAAGAATTGCTCTTCGTATCTGTACAATATGGCATCTACGGAAATTTTTGATTACACAAAGAAAATACAAAACGAAATGAAACTATATAATGAACTAGTGTGCAATTATTTCCAATCGTATAATTGTTATTAAAAATTAAGGTTATTTAAATTTAATTAATTTATAGCTTAGAAATTCCGTTCATATTGCATTCATATCCAAATTGGAATCACATTGAAAATAACATTCAAATCTCTGAGCACGTTATAGAGTTTACACTTGCTCTAATCATTAATTACTTTATGTATGAAAGTTTTCCTTGTCTATGATCACCAACTACATTTAATCATTCAAGCGTTTTGGCTGATAATTGCAATAATTTCAAGGGACTGACACTGCCTTGTATCAATACATCTCCTACTTTCAGAGATCGCCAATTGCTGCAAAACTCCTTTTGGTGCAAGGTATGTCTATGAGCCAGTTGATAATATACGCGATATTTGCTTTTATAGAGCTCAGATACATTTTATTCCAAAGTAAAAATGGATCTCATCTTGTTAGCATTTATCATATTAATTTACCTTTCTGCCAGTAATAAGCTTTATAAGTTATCTTATCTGGATACTTCAGTTTTTATGCCTATGTGTCAATTCTTATTTAGAATGAAAAGCGAGTGTGAGTTAAATATATATAAACTCCTCTTTGGGAAATTACATGCATGCATTTAGGAATGTACTTTTATATTACGTAAAAACTAATTGATATTTTCGTTTGAAAAATTGATATTTTTTGTTTCATATCTATTACGTATGAAAATTTTTCTAAATAATTAATTCTAACAAATTAATTTTGAATTTTCTCCGGATTCCGTGACATTCGGAAGCGATTCACTAGATTTCAATTTGATGAAATGATACAATAGAAAGAGAAAGCATTTTTTTTAATGAATAAACTGCATTTATGTTTGATATTTATTAGGTTGTTCGGAAAGTAATTTCGTTTTTTCCCGACAGAGGATTTAATTGTATTTTTCGCACCCAATTTCATACTTAAACCACAAAATCATTTTATGTTTTAAGAGCTGATATAGCAAGGCTTGAGTGTGAAAAAGTGCAGCTGATTCTTTGCAGTAGTTTTTGGATGGTGCCCTTTTAAATATGGAGAGCAATAAACAGCATTTTCGTCATTTTTTTCTTTTTTGCTATATAAAAGGTAAAAATGCTGTCAAGCCAGAAATAAATTAGCCAATATGTGTGGAGAAGATGTGTTAACAGTACATCAGTACCAGAACTGATTTGCAAAATTTTTCCTTCAAATGAGGAGGCCAAAAACCACCTCGATCAGTTTTTTTTACAGCAAAGACCAAAACTTTTATGAGCGTGTAATCATGTTACTACCAAAAATATGGCAAAAGGTATTAGACCAGAATGGCAATTTTATAATTTAATAAATAATTTATTCATTAAATGAAAATTTCTTTTCATTTTGACAAAAAAAAAAATAAAAAAAAAAAAAAAAACGAAATGACTTTCCGAACAACCCAATACTATGTAATATTTTGTTACTCCAATATCTTGCTCAATAGAAAATATATTACTCTGTAACTAATGAGAATAAATGTAAATTAAAAAATTTTTATGTAATGTTCTGCGAAAACAGCTACTGGATAAAATTCGTATTTTGATAGTGGTCTCCCATTACATAACCAATTTTTCTTGAATTACCTTGTGCGCCATATTTTTGTGATTGAAATCATCTACCTTTTTAAATAAACCGTAATTTTTTGTTTGTTTATCATAAAATGATTTTTTTATATTCATAACAAGATAATGATGCGTAACACTATAATCTAGGATATAATCAGCCTTATATCCTAGATTTCGACCAGTTGGAAATATTTCATGGAGGATTGAAATGCTGAAAAGAGATAAATACTGGAAGTTTAGAGTTGAAAGTTTTTATTCCACTTAAGAATATATAGCTTTAAAGCTTATTTAGATTTAAAATGACATGAATTTGTGTTTGATATAAAGTGAAGGTTTGAAAAGGATGAAAGGTACTCGTTTCGTTTGTCAGAAACAGAACATCCTTCTCAGAGAGGAAAGTCAATATAAGTATTAACTACATGAAATAATTTGTCGAAACGGATTATATAATTTGCTTCGGTTACATAATCTTGTTCCTTTCATATATGTTATTCATTGTGACTTGTTGTAAGCATATGTTATCATAGCCAAAATATGTCAATGTTCTCGTTTTTATAATTTTGTTCAAATTTGTAAAGCAATTTTTCATGACATTTTTGATTCAGTCTCTTTTTTCTTTATCTTGATGGCAGTTATCAACATACTTAAAATTGAATGATTGTTTTTTTTGGGTTTTTTTGTGTGATAGTGTGTTTTAACCTTTCACTGTTTTTTTGGGGTTTTTTTTGTGTGATAGTGTGTTTTAACCTTTCACATTTCCCTACTTCTTGACAAATTTGAACAAAACTTTGCACACCTGCTTCTTAGCAGATTGGAGGATTGATTACGCTGTTTAAAAGTTACTAGCCTCTCTAAAGACGATGAAATAGAAGAAAAAGTATTTTAAGGTTTCCTGTCATAACTTCGAAACTTATCATAGAAAAAAGTGTTTTTTACTTTATCCTAAAATTTGAAGAAATAGTTTTTCATAGCTATTAATATTGTTTTCTAACTGTCTTTATGATATCTATTAATAAAATTAATTTAGACACAATATATTGAAATCATTTTCCAAACGTTAAATCTATTTTATTGTTTAATCAAATCTATCACTCTCGTTCTTTTGCCAATATTTTACTGAAGTTGCTTTCTTCAGATGTTTTAAGTTTTGCTTACTATATTGAATAGAGCAAGTATCGTTCAGTATAAGTGTGTAGAAATGCATCTTTAAATACTATCTTTTAAAGTTGTTTCGATTTTTTTTTTATTGCTTGATGTTATTTTGTGACATAATGTAGAACTTTGAAAATTTCAAGGAGCTTTGTTGGTATATCAGATGTCTTACATTTTTTTAGTTTAAATTTATTAAATTAAATTAAATTTCACTTGATAATTGTACCAACTTTTATTGCATTATTATAAATTTTACTGCACTTGCTTCTACGTTATATTTTTTAAAATATGTCAATAGCAAGGCGAAACTGAAAGCTTTGTAATTTCTAATTAAATTCATTGATCTAATTTTAACTTCCTGATATCTAGAAATCTAAAATTGTTAACTAATACTGTCTTACCATCAAAACTCAAATACTAAATACTAGGAGTGTGATTATTTGATTACAAATTACTGAAAGCTTCAAATCTTCTAAAATAAAACAGATGGGAGAATTTGCAGTAAGTCTAGTAATTTTCCAATAAAAAGTAATAAATAAATATATAAGACCAAAATCTTTTCCATCGCATATGTTTATTTATATACGCAATGGTAGAATACCTACCAACACATTGCATGTTGCACCAAGAAAATGGTATACTTTTGTGTTATCTGTCTATCGGAATTATTGCAACTAAATTTCTGGGCTTCCACAGTATAGTATTAATTAAAAATCTATTTTAAATCATACTTGCACAATAAGCATAGCATATTCTGACTGATTTTCTTTGTAAACAAAGTGGCGGAATTAATTGGTGAATTGAATTAGAGAAATCGATCACATTTTTGTGGTTGGGGGCTATGCTAAGTTTCAATTTTTCGATACTTCTTGAGAAAGGCGGGTGGAAGGAAAGGGGGAGCAACTATTGATGATGTATCTTGAGGGTCAAAGGATGTATTCAAAGGGCATTTATAAGAAATAAAAAGTTGTAAAATAGGTACCGTGGTTTGGGCTAGGGAAATTCGTCGCGTTTCCTCTCCCCTTAGAGTTTGTACTGTGAGATAGTGTTTAGAAAACATCTTTCAACAGGCAGCTGACTATCATGGATATTATATCTAGGAGTTATGTACTTCTTATAAATATGAATTGTTGGAATATGGACAGTGCTTCAGGCCGGTTGATTGGTTCTTTGAACTTTCCTATCTATTTGAAATACATGTATTCTGTTTTTAGCTGTAACGATATTTAGATGTTTCTATTTGCTTATATATTAATTATTAAATTAAGAATGTATCAAAAATTTCATTTCAGAAAGCATTTCAAATTTTCTTCTCTTAAAATTGTTAATATTTCAATTTAATCTTTTAAAAATGTCAAAATGATTATAGAAACTCCATACTTTTCTCATGACCGATATACGAGCAGATAATACGTTGCCAAGTTCTATATATATGTGTAAAACGTTTTTATTAAAAGTGTCATTTATACGAAAGTTTTAGAATGCAGTTAATTAGGTGTCATTAACAAGAATTCAAAAATGTCTTAAAAGATTGAATACAAGAATTCGAAAGCTGTACGATGTATGCCTTTTGTATTTTTTACATACATATAGATCTGATAAATGCTGGGGGAAAAGTTAAATAAAAATAAAACAAATTATTCTTATTCATCTTATTCTGCATTAAATACATCAGATTCATCGAAAAAGTGAAAAAAAAAACTATCTAGCTAATATTATTTAGCAATAGAAATCTGCATTGCAACTCTAGTTTTGAAAATATCATCGGTCAGTAGTCTATGAAATGAGACATAATTTTGAGCAATACTATTATATAATTATTTTTTGTCTTTCCAGATGATGTCAGCCAGTGGCATTGCATTAGTGGCCCTCATAACTTCCCTCCTGAAATACGCATTGTGTAGCAGTCAATCTTTCCCTCCTTCGGCTCTAAGAGTTAACGATGATTATGAAAATACCACTCCAGGAGTAGACAGTGATCCGAAAATAATAGTGACATTACAGTTGCCACATCTGTCTGATAATACTCCAAATTTCGACCTTGGTCATGGAAGGAAAAAGCGAAACTATCAAGACAAGAGACAATTCAGTCCTTGGGGTGGCAAGAGATCAAAGCTAGAGACGACTGAAGAAGGTGCCAAGGCCTTGACTCGGAAACGCAGTATCATTCCTGTGAGCATTCGAAGTTTCAGTTCTTGGGGTGGAAAGAGAAATTTTAATGCTCGTGGTGAAAAAAAATATCTTTCTGGAAAGAGCAACATTTTGATTTTAAGCACATTTGATAGAAATCCCAAAAGGTGGAATAAAAAATTTGGAATTTTTATGCCACGGGATGGAAAGAGGTCTTTTAATTCGTGGGGTGGAAAGAAATCGTTCAACTCTTGGGGAGGAAAGAAATCATTTAACTCTTGGGGTGGTAAAAGATCTTTCAATTCTTGGGGTGGGAAAAGATCTTTCAGTTCTTTGGGTGGAAAAAGATCTTTTAATTCATGGGGTGGAAAAAGGGCTTCCAATCCCTTGCTGGAAAAAGAAGTTTTCGCTCCCGAGGAAGAAAACGCGTACAGTAAATGGAAAAGGCCCCAAGACAGCATTTTGTAAATAACAGCAATGTAATAGCATTGTAAAAATTTAAATTGTTTGGAAACTTCATACGGCATCGAAATGCTTGGATTCATCGATCTGGCGGATTTGAAATAGGAAAATAAATAAATAAATAAACTTCTTTGAAAACTGAAACAAGAATAAAAAACTTAGAGATCTTGTGTACAAAGAAAACAATTCTTCAAACGAAACACATTTGTCTCATGATAATGTATAATAAAATGTTTTTTGGAGATTGGTTTGGATTTTCATTTTAAAAAATTCGATGTTCAATCCTCTTTGTCAAATACATATTTCAAAATTATTTTACTATGCAATAAATGACCCGATTTTACTTTTTATGCTGTAAATGATAATACATCTATGAATGAGTTGAAAAAATAATGTTTAAAAATTGCAATAATGATATATTTCACAATTAGTAATTAGTTTATAACGATTTAATTCCAATCAAAATATTACATTTGCTTCAAAATCAAACTCTTTTTAATATGTTAGAAGACAAATTTCCTCAGATGAGTAATATTTGTATAGACAAAGTTCTAAATTCAAATTGCGATGAAAATCAGTCCTAGGTCTCAAGAAAAAATTTCAATAGCCTTGAAAAGTTTTCTCTGTATTTTGTATGAAATAATTACAGAATACTTTCGCTCAGTAAAATAGAACTAACATTCATAATTCATTCTCATTAGTTCTTCACATTATCAGCAAAACCAGAATCAAAATCTACACCTTAAACTTAGAAAATTCTCTTTGAATATATCTAGCAATATTATTGCTGGGATGATAATTTCGATGATTATGCAGCAATGAATCCTTTTTTCCACGAACGCCTAAAAATCCAGGAACAGGATCTTTGGATTTACTTTTCTCCTTCTTTCCTCTTACCCCTACGAATCCAGGTGGAAGCTGTTCAAATCTCCGGACATGAGCTCGTTTGGGACCGGCTTCTCTGCTGTCTTCCATAATTCTAGGCTGAAACATACGTTGCATTAGCAGTTCACGCATTGCATTACCTTGGATCTGAAATGAGAAAATGCGTGTCATCTTTCAGATACTTTATTTAAAAAAAAATAAATCATCCTTATTAGAGAAGAAGGTGATGTTTGCGAAAAAACAGATATTTTATTTTAATTATTTTTTATTTTTGCTTCTCTTTAATTTATAATTCTTGTCATAAATATTAAAAAATCTTGAAAACAGTTTGTTTAGAAATTCATTGCTAGATGGAGCCACTAGCAAGAAATCTGAAATAATCAAATTTATTGATTCATTTATAATTCTGAAAATACCAATACAGAATACTGTCATAGAAAATATATAAGTGTATAAAATTTTAAAATAGCATATCAAGAAGCGAGTGTTCAATCTATAACAAAATACCCTTTTTACAAATATGAAAATACTTTTCATATAATTCGACACAAAGAATTGCTAGAAATGCTTATATTATATATACAACACTAAGGTGAATTCGAAAAAGCTCTCTAAAATATAATAGAGTTTGCGAAAGTTTTAATAATGTATGATATATATTTTTCTTTAATATTTATGTCCTTTTGAAGATATATTGATCGATATAACAGCATAGCCAGTTTAATTATTTGCAAATTGTTTTGTCCTATTGTGAAATTAGAGAAATTTTGGGAGTAACCGGTCAAAAACTTTCCAATAATTTGTTATTCAAGAACTGATTACTGAGCATTAAAAATGTAAGCATTTATACCAGCAAAAAAAAAAAAAAACTTCTACAGGATGCCTTAGAAAATCTTTTACAAATTTCAACAGAAAGTGAAATAAACACTAGTAGACACGTCGTTTTTAGATAGTCATTTTTCCAATAGAACTTATTGACTAGTCATTTTTCCAATAGAACTTATAGACTAGTCATTTTTCCAATAGAACTTATAGACTAGTCATTTTTCAACCAA